>JANAVB010010000.1:139434-416934 GCA_029216955.1 Iris pallida
GATAGAATTATTTGTGAGTATTGTGCAGAAATTATTCATTGCTAAAAATCAGGAGAAACTAGTTTCGAATTATAGAAATTCAATGAAACCCTTCGATACGACGTGCGTCCCGCCAATCGGGCGACGTGGTTGCGAATGAAAGTATAAAAGCTGCGTAGCGGCTTCATGGTCATGTGGGCTTGACGGAATTCAAATTGGTTGCGTTTATGTGCGCGACGAATTTGATCCGTATCCGTCAAAATTTACCGTATCGGCCTCTGTGCAAATTTCTCAATTACTTTGTGCACGCTCGTCAGATCGAGACGAAACTTGTGCAGCAGGACCGTAATTTTTTTGGTCCTGTATGCCAAGTTTGGTCCAATTCTGAGACAGTTGAATCGTACGTCGTTTGTGGGCCCCACGGTCCGACTCAACGGGTAATTTGTGCACGGCCTGCCGGAATCCAACTTTGGACATACGGTGGGTTCGTATCGAAAACCTGGATCCATAGACATATAATTTAACGACTTTAGAGATCATTGACTCTGACAACTTTTCGGTGCAAAGCGGGTCTAACGGCGGACATCGTTTTGGCCCAAAAATTACCGTTTTGCCCCTGTATCCAGAATTGGACTTAAGGACAGGCGATCTTGCTAATTTAACTATTCTGAGAACATTGGTAATGTTATTTCAACTTTGGAACTGTTGTACAAAATTTGACTATTGTGGCATTCTGAGTGGTTCAGATTATCGATTATACCAGCACAGGACTACAGGCGAGTACAGTTATTGTATGCATTTGATTGATCTTTACTATATTTTATTGATGGGCCATTGGTTATGTGATTTTTATACTCTTATAAATTGTTGAGTCGGGAATGTGAAGTTGTAAACACCAAATTTTAACTAATTAATTTTTTTTATTAATATTTGTACGGATTTAAAAATTTTTATTGTACGTCGCGTAGTCGTATTTTACGTCGCGCACGAAATTTTATTTTTGCTCGATGAGTGCGAATATGTGCGAGGTACATATTTTAGAAAAATTTTTTTAATTATAGTTTCAAAATAATATAGGTAATAATTATTTCTAGCTATCATTTCAATTTTATGGTCTTAATTATGAAGAGCCTTTTATTATGCAGTATAATTATAAAGTATTTTCCATAAATGGTATATTAGAAGGTATATTATATAAAGAATATTTGTGCATACATATAGCTCATAAATATTTATTAGTTTATTTTAAATGCAATTTCGAAATAATATTATTAGTAATTTTGGAAAGCATATTTTGAATTTATTGTGGAGATTTAAATCTTGATTTGAATCTGTATTCATTTAAATAGTTAAATAATGAAATTTAAATTATTGATTTGATTTTAAACTAAGGGAATTTAATTAGATTTAATTGGATTGGATTTGGATTGGATTTGATTGGTTTTAAATAATAGATGAATATCTATTTTGGGTATAAATATTCCTAATCTTATTAATTGGAAATTCCACTCCTATAAATAGGCAGGTACTCCTCCAAACTTTTTATCTTCCACAAAATTCCACCATCACAAGTGCAGTGCTCGGTCCGTGTTCGTGTCCGTGTCCGCTTCCCATTCTTATTCCATGATATTTTTACATATACATTATGTTCTCGTGTCGGACACACCCCGACACCAAATCCTAAACCTAACCCGACCACAATTCTCTCCGTCGCGCCGTCACCAAGCCGGCAGAGAAACCACCCCGTCTCCACCAATTCCCCGCTTCGACCAACACCCAGCCCGTCCTCCACGACCTCCTCGACGCTCCTCCCGCAATCACTGCCACAACCAAGCCCGACCCAGCAGCCCCGTCGACATCCACAACCGTCACCAAACCCCTCCAACTCCATCACCGCCAGACCTACTGCCTCGACCACCCGACAACCGACCAGTGGACAACTCCACCACCGCCAAGACCATCACCATCACACCACCACCGTCATCGACACCCGGCCAACTCCGGCCAACCACCCTACTATCGACCCAACTCCAGCAACCTCACCACAACCATCCTCCCATCGTCATAACGCACAGCCATCGCCAAACAAGGAAAAAGAGAGAAAAATAAAACAGACCTTAAACCTCACCTCGCCGAGTTGTGCGCCGTCGATCCGCCACCGTGCCCTCTCCGACAAGGAACCGCTCGCCGGACTCTCCGCCCGGCGGAGCACCCCACGAACTTCTCTGACACCCGCAGCGCCTCCCGCCGAACCCACTTCGCGCTCGCCCCGGCGCGTCCTAGCCGAGCGCCGGCGCGACCCCCACTTCCTCCGCCTGTTCTCGCCCCGCACCCAGCCTGCCGGACCACGAACCCGACCACCGGAAACCCCCGCTTCCTCCGTCCCTCTCGGCTCGTCCGCCCGGCAAACCTCTTCCTGAAACCCTCCGTGCCGCGCCGCGTTACTCCGCTCCGTCGCGTGCGTTCCCCTTCGGCGCCGCCGCACAGCGTCGCGCGGTCTCCTTCAGTCGCCACTCTCTTCCGCATGGCGCGCTCCCTTCACAGGCCAGCGGCGAACGGCGCCGCCCGTTCCCCTCTTTTCCTCGTCTCTCTCTCTATCTCTTGCATCCTCTCTCTCCTCTAGACATTCGGCCCTTTCTAAAAACTTTGCCTTTATTTTTTTTCTTGGTGTTGTGTTCTCCTCGTAAGAGGAGAACTCATATTTTTATTTCTTATTATCTTTTTTCTCTTTTGTTAATTATTATTATTATATTTCCTCTTGTGCTGGGGTCTCTTTCTCTTGGAAGAAGGGACATCACATGTCTTCCTTTCTTTGAATTGCTACAGAACCTTGGCTAATATTTTGTAAGTATATAATTTACTGGTAGTGTGTTTTGCCATTATCTTTATTTATGGTGATTCATTATTAGAAGTTTTTTTGTTAAGTATATAATTTACTTACATAGATTAAAGAATTTTCTAAATATTCTGTAACCAAATATGTTGGGAAGTCATACTACTAATTTCAAATAAAAATAATAAATATAATTGTTTTATAAGTAATTTTATCTATAGCCTACTTTATTTTGACCTAAAATTACTTTTGATAAAATTAGGTTCTTTTCTTTTTCCTAGATTGTGCACTCATATAAATAATTTGAATAAGAAAATATAGTTCTAATATTAAAATAATTTCTTAACTACTTTTAAAATAATTATCTAAATTATTATTTTTACTAATAAAATATAGTTGTCTTTCTAATAAACTTAGTGTTTTAGCCAAAAATGACTTTCTTGACTTTAGTATTTTTCTATAACTATTTTACTTATAAAAGTTAGTTCTTGAGTATTATAAATAGTTTCTAAAAATTGTATATTTATTATACCTATTTTTTGATTTCCTCCTTTCCATAACCAATCCCATTGTTTATATTCTTTCACCAATTTCGTACTACCATATGTCCAACCAAACCAATTCGACCCTTCTGGACCAATGGAACTGCCCATGCCACCATCAGAGGTCACCTTGTATAGTTGTTGTACCAAAGTCGCAGATCGTGTCACGTCGATCATCGCAGCACACAGGCGTACTATCAGGCAAGACACCTTGCCATTTGCTGTTTATATTTTTAGCTCATATTTCATGCATTATTTATTTCTTTATGCAAAAACTGTGATACATGGCATAACTGTTAGAACTTACTGTTCATTTATTTCCTGCTATGTATTATTTTTCTCACATTAAATCTAGTTTAAGGGACACCTTGTGTGTTGCATTTATTGGCCTTGACACGTGGTAACACGAAGTTGTGTGTCGCATGTAGAATACGGAAGTGCATGATGGCTGGCCACCAGTACGTACAAGCCGTGCGATAGGAATAACCGCTATAGAGATTGCATGCTAGTTTGACTTAGCGGTTATAGTGGTTTGTGTTGTGGATACAACACAGTAGGCATGGGTGGGGAGGACAATTCCTTAGCGTATGGGCTTCGATGCACTTCCCTTGTGACCCGGACTCCGCTGGAGATACGGGGTTGATGGCCCTGCTCTCCTGCTGGGGCCTCTGGTGCCCAAGAGGGGACTATGCCGATATATTAGCCAGGGCCCATGCGTAGGAAGGATTGTTCTTAACAACATTTCACTTAGAATGGTAGGCTACCCTATCCGTTAGGTACAAGTACTTTTGGTTTGGGTACTTGTATCTGACCGTGGCTTGGAAAAATAATTGTCGCGGATTAGTTTGTCACATCTTATCCTTGTTGGTTGTAGGTGTGACTTACTACTTCGATGAGAAGGTATTGAACCTTGTTGGGGTACGGATACCATATTGGATTTATAGCATGGAAAGATACGTCGCCGTGAATTTTACCATCTCATGTCCTTGTTTGGTTGGGGGGATGGTACGCTCGTTCAGTAGGTGCGTATTTGACTATGTATAAATTCGATTGACTTATTTATTTGAGCATATTTATTCAGTTATATGGCATGCTATTATGTGTCTTGTTACGTCCCTCTGAGGACCTGGTTGTCTTGCCAGGTGTGTGCTATTGTCTTTCGCAGGTGTTCTAGCTCTAGCCGTGATCTTCGCTATTTCTTCGAGGATGATTGCATTTGGATGTCTCGCTTCGCTCGCCACTCATTTTTTTCTATGTACTTTCTTATTTGTTGGTAGTAGATTTGTCTCGCCCAACATTGTATCAAGACAATTCATTCTCATATATGATCTTTTATTCATTTATTTTGCGTGGATGAGATTAGTTATGGTTCTACTGTATTTTACAGCTTATGTATTTATACGAGGCTTCCAAATATTGGAGTATACTTCGTATGAATACAGCTGGCATGTCTACGTTCCTAGTCCTAGTATTTTGGGACTGGGGCGTTACAGAAGTACCAAGGATGTGTGATCCGACCGTAGACAGTGTTATTTTCATGCAGTAGACATCGTAGACAGTGCTTATTTTTTTGCAAGTAGACATCGTAGACAATGTTTTTTCTGCAAGTAGACATCGTAGACAGTGCTTATTTTCTGCAAGTAGACATCGTAGACAGTGCTTATTTTTTCCAAGTAGACATCGTAGTCAGTGCTTATTTTCATACAAGTAGACATCGTAGACCGTACGGCCGTGTAGTGCCCCAGACCGATCACATATCAAAGGTACTTCTAACAGTTGGGGAAAGTATTTTGTGTCTATTTATTGCTATTGGTTTCTGTATTTACTGTTTATTTCAAAAACTCATGACTGATGTCTAACCTTGTTTTATAGTCATTTCTTTATTTGAAATTACATTCAGTGAATTGTGCTCGTTCCATTCCTGACTGAAAACCAACATTTTTCAGGTTAGCCGTAGATTCACTTAGCATGGGAGATACGGGAGTATTTGCAGACAAAAGTCTAGAGACTAGCTAGATAGTGGACTTGTAGTAATTCAAATATTTGTACAAGTTTATATCTTTCTGTAAATGTAAAACTTGTGAATATTGTAAGTTAAATTAATTTTGTGAATGTGCATATTTGTGATTTTGATCTTCATGGTCGTGATAGCGTTCTACCGTCGACACTGCGACGTAGGCTGGCTTGGACGTCTTGGATCCGTTTAAAAAATGGTGCGGGTCGTGACATCGATCCCTGGAAGATCCAGATACCATAACGAGTGATCATTTTCTCAATATAATGAGACGTGACAGCGCTAGTCCAGTGTCTGTCCGGATGATCTTGATCCCTAAGATCACATCAGATTCCCCCAAGTCCTTCATACTGAACTTGCTCGAGATGAACCTCTTTGTCTTCGTGACACAGCTTATATCCGTACCTAGGATAAGCATGTCGTCCACATACAGACAAACGATCACACTCTCTATTAGCGAACTTCGTGTAAACACATTGTCCGTCGCTGACCATGTAGCCATTTGACCTTATAACCTTGTCAAATTTCATGCCACATCTTGGGAGCCTATTTAGACCGTACAAAGATTTACCAACTTGCAGACTTTGTCTTCAAGACCCTTGACGATAAATCCCTCTGGTTGTTGCATATAAATCTCTTCGATCAGCTCGCCATTTTGGAAAGTCGTTTTTACATCCATCTGATATATCACCATCTTATGTATCACTTGCGAGAGCAATCAACATTCTGATGGTAGTCATCCGGGCTACTGGAGCATACGTGTCAAAGTAGTCGATTCCCTGCTTCTGAGAAAACCCCTTGGCTACTAGCCTAGCCTTGAACTTGTCAATAGTTCCGTCTGATTTCATCTTCTTCTTTAAGATCCATTTGCATCCGATGGGTTTTGCTCCTCATGAAGATCAACCAACACCCAAGTGTTATTGGAGGTGATGGATTCAATTTCATTGTCAATCGCCTCCTCCAGAAAACCGCGTCTCTGGTCTTCATCGCCTCATCATAGGTAAGCGGATCTGCTTCCACATGATAGGTGACAAAGTCACTTCCGAAGTCCTTCGGCCTCCTCACTCGCTTCGTTGACGGCTCAGCGATATCTGGTTCAACCGTTGTTTCAACAACAACATCTTCTTGGACCACATTTTCATTGAAGACCTGCGCACCCTCATTATTCTCCGGAACATCCACAAGAACAATATTCTTGTGCCTTGCAATTGTCTTCAAAATATTCTGCGTCGCGAGATTCAATGATATGATTGACTCAATATCAAAAAATCTTCGAGCATCACTCTTCTCGGTATACCCCAAGAAGATCGTCTTAGTAGTCCTTGTCCCAAGCTTCTGAATCTTCAGATCTGGAAGCTTGATATATGCCAGACACCCCACACTCGAATGACATTCAAGTTAGGTCTGACTTTGAACCAGAGGTCATGAGGAGTAATGTCAGAAGTTGCGTGAGGCACCCTATTAAGAATAAAAGTGGCCGTCAGTGCAGCTTCTCCCAGTAGCACTTAGGAAGACCCGCAGTCAACAGCATTGAGTTAATCATTTCTGTTAACGTTCTGTTCTTCCTCTTGCTACTCCGTTTGATTGAGGAGAGTACGGAGCCGTAGTCTCATTGACAATTCCATGTTCTTTGCAGAACGATACGAATTTATGAGACCTGTACTCCCCCACTCGATCACTTCTTATTCTTTTGAGTTGTTGTCCAGTTTGCCGTTCTGCTTCGGCTCTGAACTCCTTGAACTTCTCGAATGCTTCATCTTTAGCCTTCAGCAAGTAGACGAACGCATACTTTGAGAAGTCATCGATGAAGGTTATGAAATACTTCATTTCGGCCTTTGTAGAGAACTGTATGAAGTTACAGATATCGGAGTGTACCAACTCCAGAAGATCTGTACTTCGATTAACCCGAGGAAATGATTTTTTTGTGATCTTTGTTTGAGCACAAACTTTATATTTCTCTATCTTACCCCCACATTTGGAGATAAGTCCTAGATTAGACATCATGTTTATTCGTTTACAATGAATATGTCTTAGCCTATTATGCCACAACTCAAGAGTATAAGCAGAAGGAGTGATTGCATTAATTACATTAATTACATTAATTACATTGGACTGATTCACAAGCTAAATTTTGAACATCCCTTCGGTATAAAAGGTTTTTCTGAAATATGTTCCCTTAATAGACATCACCATCTGGTCAGAATTGATGTCCATCCTGAGGCCTATGTTACATAGTAGGCCTCCTGAGATCAGGTTCTTGGCGATAGCAGGTACGTGCTTCACGCCTTGAAGCATCAAAGACTTCCCCGAAGTCAGCTTCAACACCACTGTCCCGATCCCGAGCACTTCAGCTTGTGCCTAGTTCGCCATCATAACTACTTCAGAAGTAGGTGTGTAGGTGGTGAACCACCTTACTGGAGCAGACATGGCAAGAGGCTCCAGTGTCTACCTAGCAGTCAGAGTCAGTCCTTATCGCATCAACCTGCGCAATCATAGCAACAAGTCAGTGATCATGGATACCTTACTAGGCTCTTCTTGCTCTGATTGCTTGGTCTTTACTTTGCATTCACTTTTGAAGTGGCCCTTCTTGCCGCACTTGAAACAAGGCATCTGAGACTTTTCCTTCTTTCGCTTGAAGGAAGTCCCATTCACGTTCAGATTGTTAGGATCCTTCTTCTTGCTGTGGAAAGCTGCCTGCTTTTCCCTTGGTTCCTTGGTATGAACCAGATTGGCGTTAGCCAATTACTTGGACAGTGCGTCCACCATCAGTTGAGCCCGCATCTGGTCCACAACATAGATTTCCTGTAAGAGATCTTCAAGGCTGATCTCAAGCTTCTTCCTATGCATATTTGCATAGAACTTACTCCACCCAGCGGAGAGCTTTGAGACAATCCCTCCAACAACAAACTTGTCAGGGAGGGGCATCGCCTCGTCTTCCAACTTCTGTCGCAGCTTCAAAAATTCTTTTACCTGCGGCAACATGGACTTCTCGTCCTCAAAGAGCCATTTGTGATATTTTTCAACCACAAATATCTTGCTCCTGTTTTTGTCTTCTTCGTACAGTTTCCAGAGACTCCCATATGTCTTGGCAATTGGTTTCTTACTGTAGGATTCTGCTAGGGAATCCTCCATAGCATTCAGGATAAGCAACCTGCAAATGCTATTTTCCCTTCTCCACTTAGCCTGAAGTTTAGAAGCCGTAGCGATTGCAGCAGCAGACCCAGTATCTGGAACAGTAGGTTCATCTTCAAGAAGCACGTGATCAACGTCTCTGAGTTGAAGAGTGAGATAAACCTTCATCTTCCAGACTTGATAATGCTCTCCATAAACTTTTCTAACTTACAAAAGTCAGTATTGAGGAGTGAAGCATTAACGTTTTCCATCGTAGCAATAAAGCTTTGAGATAGTTAGTGCCGAGGCAATTTTTTGATGGAAAACTGAGAATATGAAACGATTGTAAAGATAATGTTTCAAATCAACACTTCAAGGAAGGTGATTCTGAATTACGAGAATCTAAAAAGATTTCGTAATCAACAGCAATCGATCGTAGTACTTCTAAAAAGAAGATGCAATCAGAATTACTGGCAGCAATGAAGAAGGTGACTGGCGAAAGATGGAAGAACTCCTGCCGGGGTGAATAATCACCGTTGCTCAAAGCTTTATTCGCCCTACACGAACAGCTTCCAGGAACCAGCAAGTTCGTCGGAGAACTTGGAACACTCCTGCTTCTGACTCCTCGGATGGACACAAACTCCCGTGCAAAAGCAATACTGGGGCGGCATCTTTCCTCTCTCTCGAAGGCTACTGGAATTCGCAAGCAAATTCCGATCAGAACTATGTTAAAGAACACTTCCGAATTCTCTGTTTACTTGTGTTAAAAAATACTTCGTAAACTTTTTGTGGTGGCTTCTCTTACTTGTATATCTTGCCTTATGAGAGAGATGATGCCTTATATAGGCCCTGCAGCAACTGCTCGGTTGCCACAAAGTTAGGGACATGGTAAAAATTACCCGAACATGTAGAAACCGCCTAGAACGTGCAAAACGCACGTTTTGCTGCAAGTAGCGCCAACTGCGCGCACCCCACGTACCTTGCACTCCGTACATTGAGCCACTTGCGCCAACCTGCGCCACTGCGAGACCTGCGCCACCTTGCGCCACTCGCGCAACGTACGCCACGCGCGCAACTTGTGCAACGTACGCAACGTGCGCAACGGCGCACCCGGTACAACCTGTGCGCAACCTTGCACACAACCTAGCACGCACCCTGGTGCACACCCTGGTCGCGCAAACTGTGGCGCACAACGTGGCAGCGCAAGTGGCTCGCGCAACGAGCGCAACTAAAGCGCACTATGCGCCTAGCGACGATGCTGACGTGCTAAGTGCAAAGTGCGCCAACAAAACGCCACATTACGTCTCATGAGCCCATGAGCCCGAGTCCGAGTCCGAGTCGCTAAGCCCCTACGGGGCTTAACTTCCATAGAAATAAATTTTCCAAGAGCAAAAAACATGAATGCTTTCTATTGTTGATTTAGCCTTTTTCCCATTAGAAAAATAACCCCACATGACACACCCATGTGCACCTCCACACTAGCCAACAAAAAGTGGGATGTCATTGCCATGGCGCCCCCTTTTTTTGTGACATTGGCAAATGGCCCCCTTGATATATATATATATATATATATATATATATATATAGATATATTATAATATATATATATATATATATAATATATATAAGGAAAAAATTTCTTTTGTGACATTGGCAAATGGCCCCCCTTTATATATATATATATATATATATATATATATATATATATATATATATATTTATATATATATATATATATAATTATATATATATATATATATAAGGGGGGCCATTTGCCAATGTCACAAAAAGAAAAAATTTCTTTTATATATTATATATATATAATATATATATATATATATATATTCTTTCTTTCTTTATATTATATATATATATATATATATATATATATATAATATTATTATATATATATATATATATATTATAATAAGAAAAAGTTCTGATTGATCAGAATCCTAAGGGTCGAATTGGTGCCATTAACAATATTGATGTCCCATGATTGGCCATAACGAAACTATTGGAATTGAGATTTCGTTATATAAAAAGAACATTTTTGTTGAGTTCTCATTCACATACTCACACACTCACATTAGATGGACGCCATTAGCAATGACGTCCAACTTATTTTCTTATAGGGTACCATTGGCAATGGCGTCCCACTCTATTTTCATTTGTGGCGCTATTGCCAATGGCGTCCCACTCTATTTCATTTGGGACACCATTGACAATGGCGACTCATTCTCCTTTTAAACTTTTTTTCTCTTTTTCAGTAAATATAGAAAATTTTATCCCTCTGTACGTAACTTTTTAATAAAAACTAACTTGAAGTTGTAACTTGTAAGTGCTCGCCCGCATGGGAGATATAGAACAGTTTTACTAAAACTCGAATAATTTCTTCGTCCAAATCATGTCACGTTCGTTTTGCTAATAATAATCCGAATAATTCTTCATGTAAAAATATGTAGACATTAGTACGTCTTAAAAAACTAAGACATCAATTGTAATGTAATCAAATAAAAAAATATTTGATTATATTACAATTATATTATAATGAACCAAACGGACTCTAATTGTCCTTTGATATTATTTGAGTACAGAAAGTAACAAATAGTTTTTGGTTTAAATTTTCAGATAAATAACAACTAGAAAAGTAGTATATAAAAATTTAAAACTAATCTCAAAGGTATTAGTTGACTTGGTCAAGGAATGTATTCCAACTATCAAGAAATTTCTAAAATTTTAGACGGAAGGGAAATTGTAATTATTTATACTTTTAAGGGACGATGACAAATCGAGGTTTGACTAGGAAAAACTGAAGGACATTTCTTGTGTTATATTTTTTAGAATTTTTTTGTCCTATATTTAAGGACATTATGGTTCGAACAAAAATAACCAACGTGTGTGTGTGTGTATATATATATATATATATATATATATATTATATATATATATTATATATAATATATATATATATATATATTTTGTGTGTGTGTGTGGTGTGTGTGTGTGTGTGTGTGTATATATATATATATATATATAATTATATATATATATATATATATAAATATATATATATATATATATATTATTATTATTATTATTATTATTATTTTTGGGGCTTGATCAAATATGGAAAAATTGATGCAATCGAGATCTGAGAGTCACACAAAAAACTTTGCAGTGATCAAACTCAAGATCTACGATGATACAAAAAGCCAAATAGCCAGATTACAATATGAAGGAGAAAAATAGAGAAGAGAAGATCTCTCGTTCTTCCTTGCAAATGTGTTGCAATTTGGACAGAACGAGTTACAATAATCTAGAGAAAGATGAGATGAAGAAAGGTTGCTGGGGTGTCAAAACACCGTTGCTCAAAGCAAGATTCGTCCCACACGAATTGCTTCCCGGAACCAGCAAGTTGAAGAACTTGTGGAACGCTCGAAGTCACCTCTGTTCTGACTCCTCGAATGGACTTGCAATGGCGGCAGCCCTCTCTCTCTCTCTCTCTCTCTCTCTCTTCTGACTTATAAAATTTGTAGTACTTCACAAAGGAGGCCAGAAGAGATATATAGAGAGAGGGTGGAAACCCTAACCGCCTCTTCAGTTATGGAAAGATTGAATCAAATCCCACAAAGATAGCAACGAAATTAATTCAAATCCCACAAAGATAGCAACGAAATTAATTCAAATCCCACAAAAGTGGATCTGAATTAATCGTATTGAATCAGTCTTTCCATAACTGACTTGTGGCCTGCACAGTCAGCGGAGCCCTCCATGCGGCAGCAGCAGGCTGCATGAGCCGCATGGCCTTATGCCAACAAAATGTCACATTACGTCTCATGAGCCCATGAGCCCGAGCCCGAGTCCGAGTCCGAGTCGCTAAGCCCCTTTGGGGCTTAGCTCCAAATAAAATTAATCCAAGAGAATGACAAAAGTATTAATGCTTAATCTTTGGAGCCTTATTCTTACCTCCTAGTAAAATCATCCACATAGTTCCCTCCTTAGGGTCACCACTCCATGTGCATCTCTCAACAACACAACCAAGTATATATGTTGAGATAACTCATGGTGCATTTTCGATGTGGGACTAAACTTTATAAGGCATGTTGAGAGCAAGCTCTCTCTATGTAAAGAAAGCACCAACAATCCCCCACACAACATATATGTGTCCAGGATTGAGCGTTCCCCACAGTAACTGTCCATTTTGTATTAGGATATTTATCGCCGACGACTTGTGTCACCTCCGTTTTCTGTTCTACGTATTTCAGTATACGTATACGAAATCCGGACATGTATTTTATTTTCCTGCCTGGCTAGCTAATTTCAGTTTAATCTTGATTAGGTTCATCATGGCATGTAATAGTTTAACTTGGTTTATTTTGAGTTGGCTTGGTTTATTCTTTGGTTCATCATGTTAAACCCACCACCATCTTCCTTTATAACCCACCTAACTTTCTCTCTCCTCCACTTTCTCATTAACTCTTCTTCATTCTCCATTAAACCCACCACCAACCAAACACCCCTTAGGCAAGTGCAACTTGCTTCCACAAGAGAGCCCATTTTTATTGTTCCATTAGCTTCTCTTCATGTTTTTAAGACACATTAGAACTTGTCATTTTTCATTTTGAGGCTTTGATTTTTGTAGATCTAGAAATTAGTCATTTTCGGATTTTGGTGGTTTTGATCTATCAAACTTTTTTGTTTTCAAGTTTTGATGGTTCCATGTTGTAAAGAATTTTATTCTACCCAGTTTTGACCATTTGAAAGTTGGATTTGGACTTGTTTTGACCAAGTTATGGACTTTTGAAGCTATGGGTTCAAACCATGGAGTTCTTGCTGATTTAGAGAAGACAGTGAACAGTGTGCACGAGCTTTTGCTTGCGCCATCGAGTGCGCACGCTCTTTAGCGCAGTGCCGTCTGACCAAGTGCGCGCGCTCTTTAGCGCGGCGCAACCTGGCCCATGCGCAACCCGGCCCATGCGCAGTCTGACCCATGCGCAACCTAACTCAGGTGCAGTCTGACTCAGGCGCAACCTGAGGCATGCGCAACCTAGCCTTGCGCAGTCTAGAGCCTGGCGCAACTTGACCCGACCTTGTGCATTCTAGTGCTTGGCACCCCTAGTGCCTAGGCACAACCTGTTACCCCGGCACAACTTGGCTAATGCCGCTTGTTGGCCATAGTACCCCTTGTTCCTCCTCTTGGGCGCATTATGTCCCATATTCCCCTTTTATGATTTTTGCACCCATTTTATATCCTTACGCCTTTTGATATGAACTCGACATGAACCCGATGTGAGCATGACATTGTTTATGGATGATGATCTAAACATGGCTTAGTGATGGAGTTGCATGACCAGTGACCCGTTATGGTGCACTCACCTGAACAGGACATGGCTTTATGACCTTACAGGATAACTCTTGATAGTGACCCGTCGTGGTGCACTTTTGACAAGTAATTTGACATGATAAATTCTTGATGGTGGTCCATTGTGACGCATCCTTGCCTTGATAGTCTGCAGGGCTTGTGGCCGTAGGCGCACCTCATTGCATCTTGCTAGTAACTAAGCTTGTGATAACCCTAGTTAGTTAAGTATCAAGCCGTACTCTTTGCTTGGCCGTGAATGGTGGATGGAGTCCTATCTTGTCTAGCCTTATCTAGAGTACATGGATATCTCAGAACATGCTTGTACATACTTTATCGATAATTGGTTCGAGGCTAAGTTCTGTTCAGGTGAAGGGTTACAACCACAGTCCTTGTTTGGTTTACGGGTTGTAACTTGGTTACCGGAATAGTCCTTTAGTTATCTTATCGTTTATCAACCTGTTTTCTTTAACTCATGTCTTATGTTAATTCTCCTATGACTTTATGTGCTGACGTGCTGGTTTTTAGTTCTTAAGTGAAGCCTTCTTTGTGGCACTTGCTCTTTCTGGGGTCTGACCCAGCTGGTTTTGTATGGCCAGATTTCGGAGCAGCTACCGAGGATCTCCCAACCTTCCTGCCAGATGGTGACCACTAGAAGGGATCCCGGCAACGAGTGGGTTTTTATTTTGCTCTCCCACTCCCTTGTACAAATATTCTTTTGAGGCGTTTAGCCGTCGAGCAAGTGTTAGCTCGTTTGCAACTTTACTTACTGTCTGCCTATGGGCTGTAACATGATTGACAAATCCTAGGGTTGATAATGTATGGCTTAAACTCTTGCTAGTCTTCATATTTTGTATGACTAGCTTCATGATCATCTGAATATGTAATGTATGAGACGCCTTACTTTGTAGTCTGATTATCTACCATCTTGTTATATCTACTTGCTTGCTTGAGATTGAGACACTAGGCTTGTTATTGACCCTAAGAGACTATGGCTTGTAGTAAACCCTCATGCATCTAGACAGCCGTGACCGTACTGCGAGGTGGAATTCACTTCAATATACGTAGCTGGCTGTGTCTGTCCCCGTTCTCCAGTATTCCGGTTCTGGGGCGTGACACGGTTTAAGTGGTGGCCCATGCAGGTCTTGTAAATCAAGATGTGTGAGAGTTTTACCGGATAGATGTCTCAATCAGCACTCGCCCTTGACCTCTACTGTGCCTTCTGATCTTTCAGAAAGAATTCTTGACCTGATCACATGTTTATATCCTCAATCTATCATGGTCCTTCCTTATTGTTCTTTTTGTCGTTTCTTCAGCGGCATTGTTCCTGCCGATCAGCAAGGCGGAGCACCTCCAGTAGACCAACAGCAACATGGAGATCAAGTCCAGCACTCAGGGGTAGCCTCCAGATTCATGCCTACTGGGGGTCAAGAGCCACCAGTTCAACCCGTCCAGCCTGCAGAGCCTGACAATGGAACCTTGGTGGGTCTCATCAGGACATTGCTTGCATCTCAAGATCGTCGGGGCGATGCCCTGCACCAGGCAGTACAGGATGCAATGGGCCGTATTGGTTATCAAGGGAACAGTGCGGCTAGCAGTTTCAAGCGCCTCAACCCTCCCTTCTTTGACGGGAGTGAAGATGCTATTGCAGCTGATGCGTGGCTCCAGGACATTGAGATTATCTTGGATGAGCCAAGACTCCAGAAGGAGAGAAGGTAGCTGTGGTGCGCCTACAGTTATTGGACCTAGCCCGCACCTGGTGGGCGATGATAGCAGTTGGTTTGGCAACGCCTGTCCCGTGGGCGGTATTCAGTGACAAGTTTCAGATCAAGTACTTCGATGTTGTAGCTCGGCACGACCTACAGACGAGGTTCACCAATCTCAGGCAGATGAGCAGGACGGTCGATGGATATGCGACCGAGTTTTCAAGACTGAGTCGATTTGCTCCGACGTTGGTGGCAACCGAGTTTGACCGAGCACAGCGGTTCCAGCAGGGACTCCACCTAGAGATCATTCTAGCAGTGGAGCAGTTTGAGCATCAGACCTTTTGATGCTGTTTTGCGGGCAGCTAAGAGGCATGAGTATACCTCGCAGAGAATTATAGACAGAACTGGAGGGCGGAAGCGGTCCCATGGTCAGATGACCCAGTCTTCAGCCCCAGCCTCGGCAGCTAGGGCCTTGACCGTTGGTGCTCCGAGGAGGGCAGCATCAGTTACGTTGGTTCAGCATTCGACTCCGACGAATCCTCAGCAGCAGAAGCGGAGGCAGTCTTCCACAATGGGCTGCACTCATTGTGGAAAGCCAGGGCATGTAGTGTCAGAGTGTCGTCAAGCACAAGGATTGTATTTGGCTTGTGGGGCAGATCACATGATAGGGTCCTGCCCACAGAGAGCCGGTTCATCTCGTCGGCCCAGACTAGTCCCTCGGTGAGGAGACCAGCACCAGTGCAGCAGCAGCAGTATCAGCCTCCGAGGCCATTGCCGCCTCAGGCTCAGGCATTCCAGCAGCAGCGACCGCAACATATGCCCATGTCTAAGCTCAGGTTCAGAACCGCCAGAGAGGTTTCCAGCAGAGGGGACCAGCACCCAGAGGGCACGGTCAAGCGATGGCTTTGACCGTAGAGGAGGAGTTGGCATCAGGTGAGGTGGTGGCAGGTACCATTCTCGTCAACTCTTTTCCTGCATCAGTATTATTTGATTCAGGTGCATCGTATTCATTTATGTCTGCACGATTGGCGACACGGATAGGACTGGAGCCCGAGTCATTATCAGTAAGGCTCATATACTTACTGGTAACGGACTTGTGGGTGTAGATAGGGTATTTTCCTCGTGTCGAATCGTAGTTAACGGTAGAGAGTTTCTCGCTAGGTTGATAGAGTTTCCGATGGTTGATTATGATGTAGTCCTAGGAATGGATTGGTTGAGGGACCAGTATGCTAGGATATAATGCCATGTCGGCGAGATTATTTTTAGTATTCCTGGTGAGCCAGAGTTTTCATTTTCCCGAGGTAGAGTAGAACCTTCCCCAGCATTGCGGATGGCCGTAGCAGCAGCAGTTCATTTTCCAGGATTGTAGATGAGTTTCCTGACGTATTCCCCGAAGAGCTTCCAGGCATGCCCCCAGAGAGATAGATAGAGTTCACTATCGACTTGATTCCAGGGACGGCACCAGTGTCAGAGAGAGTCTATAGGATGGCACCATCAGAATTGGAGGTCCTGTACAAGATGATTGAAGAACTTAGAACCAAGGGATTCATTCGTGCTAGCGGGTCCCCTTGGGGAGCTCCGATGCTTCTTGTGAAGAAGAAGGATGGTACGTCAAGATTATGTGTTGATTATCGTACCTTAAACTCTGTAACAATTAAGAACAGATATCCTTTGCCAAGGATAGATGATTTATTTGATCAGCTCAGGGGAGCGGCAGTATTCTCGAAGATTGACTTGCGGTCAGGGTACCATCAGATCAGAGTCAGAGAGCAGGACATCCCGAAGACAGCATTCAGATCTAGATATGGACATTGGGAGTTCCTTGTTATGACATTTGGAGCAACCAATGCGCCGACCGTATTCATGGACCTCATGAATCGTATCTCCATGCCCTATTTGAACCAGTTTGTGATAGTGTTCATAGACGACATCTTAGTCTATAGCAAGAACGAGGCAGAGCATGAGCATCATCTTCGTGTAGTTCTTCAGATTCTCAGGGAGCACCAGTTGTACATGAAGTTCAGTAAGTACGAATTTTGGCTTGATCGCATTTCGTACTTAGGTCATATCATCACCAGAGGTGGAGTAGAAGTTGACCCCCAGAAGATAGTGGCTATAGAGACATGGCCAGTACCTAGCACCGTAGCGGAAGTTCGGAGTTTCCTGGGATTGGCTGGCTTACCGCGATTTATGTCAGACTTTGCTCGATTTAGCGCCACTGACGCAGTTGACTCGTAAGGATGTACAGTTTGCTTGGACAGTAGAGTGTCAGAGTTCATTTGAGAAGTTGAAGCGAAGATTGATGACGGCTCCCCTTCTTACGCTTCCAGATGGGACTGGAGGCTTTTCAGTTTATTGTGATACGTCTGGCAGAGGATTAGGATGTGTCTAGATGCAGCATGGTAAGGTAGTAGCTTATGCGTCATGTCAACTTCGTGACCATGAGAGAAATTACCCAACCCATGACTTGGAGTTAGCAGTGGTAGTTTTCGCACTCAAGTTGTGGAGACATTATTTGTATGGAGATCGGTGGAGATCTTCACCGATCGCAAGATTCTAAAGTATGTATTTACCCAGAAGGATCTTAATATGCGCCAGAGGAGATGGCTAGAGCTACTTGTGGATTATGACATCAACTTGCAGTATCATCCTGGGAAGGCCAACGTGGTAGCAGATGCATTGAGCAGGAGGGCCGAAGTTTATTTTTAATAGCAGCCAGAGTTGTTAGCAGATCTTCAGAAGATAGGTATTGAAATTGTTCTTCCTTTCAGTGTGGCATTAATGGCCAGTATGCAAGTTCACTCCAGTATAGTTGAGAGGATCAAGTTAGCTCAGTCCACGGACTCTAAGCTTCAGCGGCTTAGGACAGAATGTGTGGCAGGACAGAGACCAGAGTTATGCATTCATGAAGATGGTACACTCCGACATGGAGCATCTTTGTGTACCCAGTGGTGATATCAGACAGGAGGTCATGACAGAAGCTCACAATTCACAGTATTCAATTCATCCGGTGGCACGAAGATGTATCGTGATATCCGTCAGTATTTCTGGTGGAATGGCATGAAGAGGGAGATAGCCCGGTTTGTCTCTCGTTGTTTAGTTTGCCAACAAGTTAAGGCTGAACATCAGAGACCAGCTGGACTTCTTCAACCTTTACCGATCCTAGAATGGAAATGGGAGCACATTACCATGGATTTTGTAACTGGATTACCTAGATCTCCAGCTGAAAGAGATACTATCTGGGTTATAGTTGATCGTCTCACGAATGTAGCTCATTTTTTCCTTTCAGAGTTGGTCAGTCGACGGATCAGCTTGCAGAGATGTGCCTCAGGCAGATAGTCAGATTGCATGGAGTGCCAGTCAGTATTGTGTCTGACAGAGATTCAAGATTCACGTTGCACTTTTGGCGGAGTCTTCAAGAGAGTTTGGGGACTCGTCTCAAGTTTAGTTCAGCCTACCATCCGCAGACAGACGGTCAGTCGGAGCGCACGATTCAGACTCTTGAAGATATGCTGCGGTCATGTACACTCGACTTCGGTGGTTCGTGGGAAGATCACCTGCATCTCGTGGAGTTCTCCTATAACAACAGTTTCCAGGCCAGTATCCAGATGGCACCTTTCGAGGCCTTGTACGGCAGAAAATACAGATCCCCTCTAGCTTGGGATGATATCGGTGAGAGGCAAATGCTTTGACCAGAGATGGTGACGCAGACTATTGAGGTGGTCAGACAAGTCAGAGATCATCTTCGAGTTGCCCAAGATCGCCAGCGTCATTGGGCCGATTCTCATCGGCGTCCCCTTGAATTTTCTGTCGGCGACCATGTATTCCTTAGGATCTCGCCTACCTGTGGCGTCATTCGATTCGACGTACGGGGAAAGCTTAGTCCTAGGTATATAGGACTGTTTGATATCCTTGAACGAGTAGGTGATGTGTCCTATCGTCTCGCTCTTCCGCCGACGTTACGTAAGGTACATGATGTCTTCCATGTATCCCAATTACGAAGGTATATCCCGAATCTGAGTCATGTCCTTGATCATTCAAATTGGTTGTCGGTACCAACCTTTCGTATGAGGAAAGGCTCGTATCCATATTAGACCGAAGAGAGAAGATACTCAAGAACAAGACTATCAAGTTAGTCCGTATTGCTTGGGGTCATCACTCTTTGGGTGAGTCAACGTGGGAGCGTGAGGATGATATCCGATCACGATATCCCGACCTGTTTGACTTGTAAGGTATAATGTCTTTCTTATGCCATATGCTTAAGTTCCTTGCTTGCATGAATGATTGCTTGATTGACTGCTAGTCATATTGCCTGCAATTGATATAGCTTGCTCGACATCTAGCCTCTTGATTAAATTCTGAGGACGGAATTCTTTTAAGGTGGATAGAGTTGTCACCCCCGTTTTCTGTTCTACGTATTTCCAGTATACATATACAGAATCCGGACATGTATTTTATTTTCCTGCCTGGCTAGCTAATTTCAGTTTAATCTTGATTAGGTTCATCATGACATGTAATGGTTTAACTTGGTTTATTTTGGGTTAGCTTGGTTTATTCTTTGGTTTATCATGTTAAACCCACCACCATCTTCCTTTATAACCCACCTAACTTTTCTCTCTCCTCCACTTTCTCATTAACTCTTCTTCATTCTCCATTAAACCCACCACCAACCAAGAACCCCTTAGGCAAGTGCAACTTGCTTCCACAAGAGAGCCCATTTTTATTGTTCCATTAGCTTCTCCTCATGTTTCTAAGACACATTAGAACTTGTCATTTTTATTTTGAGGCTTTGATTTTTGTAGATCTAGAAATTAGTCATTTTTGGATTTTGGTGGTTTTGATCTATCAAACTTCTTTGTTTTCAAGTTTTGATGGTTCCATGTTGTAAAATTTTATTCTACCCAGTTTTGACCATTTGAAAGTTGGATTTGGACTTGTTTTGACCAAGTTATGGACTTTTGAAGCTATGGATTCAAACTATGGAGTTCTTGCTGATTTGGAGAAGACAGTGAACAGTGTGCGCGAGCTTTTGCTTGCGCCATCGAATGGCGCGCTCTTTAGCGCAGCACTGTCTGACCAAGTGTGCGAGCTCTTTAGCGCGGCACAACCCGGCTCATGCGCAACCCGGTCCATGCGCCATCTGACCCATGCGCAACCCGGCCCATGCGCAACCCGGCCCATGCGCAGTCTGACCCATGCGCAACCTAACTCAGGCGCAGTCTGACTCAGGTGCAACCTGAGCATGCGCAACCTAGCCTTGCACAGTCTAGTGCCTGGCGCAACTTGACCCGACCTTGTGCATTCTATTGCTTGGCACCCTAGTGCCTAGGCGCAACCTGTTACCCTGGCACAACTTGGCTAATGCCGCTTGTTGACCATGGTACCCCTTGTTCCTCCCCTTGGGCACATTATGTCCCAATATTCCCCTTTTATGATTTTTGCACCCATTTTATATCCTTACGCCTTTTGATATGAACTCGACATGAACCCGATATGAGCATGACATTGTTTATGGATGATAATCTAAACATGGCTTAGTGATGGAGTTGCATGACCAGTGACCCGTTATGGTGCACTCACCTGAACACGACATGGCATTATGACCTTACAGGATAACTCTTGATAGTGATCCGTCGTGGTGCACTTTTGACAAGTAATTTGACATGATAAATTCTTGATGGTGGTCCGTTGTGACGCACCCTTGCCTTGATAAGAAATCTTGATGAGCAACCTGACATGATAACCTCGATACGTTGTTACGACGGCTAAACTGACATGCTAAGTTCTTGACACCGTGGGTGATCGTATTGAATGTGCTTGTTTAAGCAACCAGTCTTATCTCGCATCATGTCTAGGACATGAATCCCTGGTTACCACGGTCAGGGATTCATACTGAATCTGACTAGGTTAATGACTAGATTGATCAAGTAGAGCATAAAGAGGTATTCCAGCTACAAGTAATCCCGTTATCTGGCGCCTTCCTTGATGGACTTGTAGCCTGCCGACGAGTAGGGCACATTTCCAGCTCACTGTTATGTGGGGCACTATATGAAATGATTATTATGTATACTATCATGTATTGCATCCAAGTCGCCTAACAAGGCATGATAACTCTAAGCTTGAACCTTGCGTCTGGATAACCTGGATAGTCTGCAGGGCTTGTGGCCGTAGGCGTACCTCATTGCATCTTGCTAGTAACTAAGCTTGTGATAACCCTAGTTAGTTAAGTATCAAGCCGTACTCTTTGCTTGGCCGTGAATGGTGGATGGAGTCCTATCTTGTCTAGCCTTGTCTAGACCCAGTACATGGATATCTCAGGACATGCTTGTACATACTTTATCGATAATTGGTTCGAGGCTAAGTTCTGTTCAGGTGAAGGGTTACAACCCCGGTCCTTGTTTGGTTTACGGGTTGTAACTTGGTTACCGGAATAGTCCTTTAGTTATTTTGTCGTTTATCAACCTGTTTTCTTTAACTCATGTCTTATGTTAATTCTCCTATGACTTTATGTGCTGACGTGCTGGTTTTTAGTTCTTAAGTGAAGCCTCCTTTGTGGCACTTGCTCTTTCTGGGGTCTGATCCAGCTGGTTTTGTATGGCCAGATTTCGGAGCAGCTACCGAGGATCTTCCAACCTTCCTGCCAGATGGTGACCACTAGAAGGAAACCCGGCAACGAGTGGTTTTTATTTCGCTCTCCCACTCCCTTGTACAAATATTTTTTGAGGTTTAGCCGTCGAGCAAGTGTTAGCTTGTTTGCAACTTTACTTACTGTCTGCCTATGGGCTGTAACATGATTGACAAATCCTAGGGTTGATCATGTATGACTTAAACTTTTGATAGTCTTCGTATTTTGTATGACTAGCTTTATGATCATCTGAATATGTAATGTATGGGACGCCTTACTTTGTATGTTTGATGATCTACCATCTTGTTATATCTACTTGCTTGCTTGAGATTGAGACACTAGGCTTGTTATTGACCCTAAGAGACTATGGCTCCCTCATGCATCTAGACAGCCATGACCGTACTGCGAGGTAGAATTCACTTCAATATACGTAGCTGGCTGTGTCTGTCCCCGCTCTCCAGTATTCTGGTTCTGGGGCGTGACAACTTGAATCTTCCGCACGGGTTTAATAATGTGATAGAAGAATGGACTACGCCTTGAATTCTGTACCACAATTGTAATTCTTCCACTCATAAAGTGTAGTTACGTGTGCTTCTGGCTGCACATAAAGGTCTGTGCCAACCTGATTTCAGTGTATAATTTTGGGCATCTACAAGTTTACCCTCAAGAGACGGCCTGATATCTCTTTCCATACACTGTAGGTGAGTTCTTTATTAAAGAGACATGGAATGAAGCTTTGCGCTTCCTTGTGGTGCTATCGCTATGACATGGCCTGAAGCCGAGGCATTACCCCTACCTGGGAACCTCATCGTAGTGTCATACTACTGTAGCATGAGGTCTCAGCCTCTTTGTAGCGCCAATCTACTCAGCATAAAGCCTAAGGCTTTCTTGCGGTGTTACGTCGCAACGACATGGCTTGCAAGGCCGAGGCTTTACCCCTACCTGGGTACCTCATCATGGTGTCGTGCCACTGTAACATGGGGCCACTCCCCTTTGTAGTGCTGTCTACAACTCTTTAATTACGTCATACAGCATTAGGTTACCTGCCTATTTGCGGTACTACGCCGCTATGACTTGGCTTACAAAGCCGAGGCATTACCCCAGACCTGGGAACCTCATGGTGGAGTCATCCCACTGTAGCATGGAGTTTTACTCCTTGTAGTGCTACTCTACCGTGCTTCCTGTAAAGCACAAGGCATTCACTCTGTCTGAGAACTCATTAAGGCGTTTAAGCCAATCTTCCACAGGATCTATTTTTTTCTGCAGAAAATATATAGTAGACAACAGTGGTTATGGGTCTGTATCCCTTCCATGTTCCAGAGAACAAGTACCCACTGTTACCTGATAGTTTTCTAGTCAGTGATCCTCCTTTGAACCAAAAGTTAGATGCCTAGTATATTTCTCTTTGAACTAATAGCATAAAACTTTATGGTAGGATTACAAAGACACACTATCAGAATGCCTTCAAGCCCATTTTATAAGCTGTGTCATCGACCAACTGGCACTTGAGGCCCTTTGTGAACGGATCTGCCAGGTTCTCCTAACTTCGAACATCAATGCTGCAATTATACCTCTTTTGATAAGATCGTGTACTGCCCTGTGCTTCAACGCACAGTCCTCTTCTTCCCGTTGAAGAGGTCATTTGATGTCACTACGCAGTCGTCTGATTGTCACAGTATATCGGTATCGCCGGTATCTGAGCCCCAACCACTGGAAGATCATACATGAGCTCCCGAATCCATTCTGCTTCATCTGCTGCAGTTTCAAGTGCATAGAATTCAGATTCCATGGAGGAACGAGAGAGTATAGTTGCTTCTTCGACTTCTACGATATAGCAGCTCCACCCAAGGAAAAGACATATCCTCCTGTGGATCTCTCACTTTCTACCTCTGAACACCAGCTCGCACTGAAGCCTTCCACTACTGTCGGATACCCGTTGTAGTGCAGTGCATATGTCTGAGTCTTCTTGAGATATCTCATCACCCGCTTCACAGCTTTCTATTGCTCAATTCCTGGGTTGCTTGTGAACCGACTCAGCATTCCATGACGAAAGCTATGTCAGGCCTTGTGGCAGTGGTTGCGTACATAACCTTCCGATAATGCTAGAATACTCCAGCTGTCTGACGCTTCCTCGAGTTTGGCTTCAGCTTCGATCACTCCTGTATGGCGTATCGATCCCTGGAAGATCCTTATACCCATAGCGTGTGAGAATCTTCTCAATGTAGTAAGATTGTGACAGCGCTACTCCAGTTTCTGTCCGGATGATCTTTATGTCCAAGATGACATCTGCATCCCCCAAGTCCTTCATACTGAACTTGGTTGAGAGGAACTTCTTTGTCTCCGTGACACAGCCTATATTTGTCCCTAGGATTAGCATGTCGTCCACGTACAGACAAACGATGACTCTTCTTCATCAGCGAACTTTGTGTAAACATTTCTTCGTCTCGCTGACTCTGTAGCCGTTTGCCCTAATAACTTTGTCAAACTTCTCATGCCACATCTTGGGAGCTTGCTTCAAACCATACAATGATTTTACCAACTTGCAGACTTTGTCTTCAAGATCTTTGACGACAAATCCATCTGGCTGTTGCATGTAAATCTCTTCGGTCAGCTCCCCATTCAGAAATACTGTCTTTACATCCATCTGATGTATCGCCAACTTATGTATAGCTGCTAGACCGATTAACATTCTGATGGTGGTCATCCGAGCTACTGGAGCGTATGTGTCAAAGTAGTCTATCCCACGTTTCTGAGAAAATCCCTTGGCTACCAGCCTGGCCTTGAACTTGTCAATAGTTCCATCTGCCTTCATTTTTCTTGAAGATCCATTTACATCCGATGGGCTTTTCTCCTTCAGGTAGATCTACCAACACCCATGTGTTATTGGAGGTGATAGAGTCAAACTCGTCATTCACTGCCTCCTTCCAGAAGATAGCATCTCTGGTCTTCATCGCCTCATCATAGGTAAGCGGATCTGCTTCCACATGATAGGTGACAAAGTCATTTCCGAAGTCTTTAAGTCTCCTCGCTCGCTTTGCTGACGGCTTTGTGAGTTCTGGAACAAGAGTTGTTTCATCAACAACAGCTTCTTCTTGGACTACTGGCCCATATGAGATTTTAGTCTCATTTGCACCTACATCATTTTTCGGAATTTCCGAAAGAACAATTTTTGTCTTTTGCAAACTTGTCTTCAAAGTATTCAGCATCGCGAGATTCGATGATATGATTTGACTCAATATCAAAAATCTTCGAGCATCACTCTTCTCGGCATACCCCAAGAAGATCGCATTCATAGTCCTTGTCCCCAGCTTCTGAATCTTCATATCTGGGAGCTTCACATACGCCAGACACCCCCACACTCGAATGACATTCAAGTTTGGTCTGACTTTGAACCAGAGTTCATGAGGAGTTACGTCTGAAGTTGCATATGGCACTCTATTCAGAATGAAAGTGACCGTTAATGCAGCTTCTCCCCAGTAGCATTTTGGAATACCTGCAGTAAGCAGCATTGAATTCATCATTTTGTTAATGTTCGGTTCTTCCTCTCTGTTACTCCGTTGGATTAAGGAGAATATGGAGCAGTAGTCTCGTATATGATTCCATGTTCTTTGCAGAATGATGCGAAGTCATGAGACCTGTACTCCCCTCCTCGATCACTGTCACGCCCCAGAACCAGAATACCGGAGAGGGGGCAGACATAGCCAGCTACGCAATCCCAAAGTACGTTAATACTCTGAAATCACGTATAAGCTGTCAAGACATGGGGGTTACTCTACAAGCCATCAGTCAATCCTAAGGTTTAACAATCCTAGGTATCTCAATCACGGGCAATTATACAAGAGCAAGGAGCACGATCATCATACATACAATAGTAAGGCGTCCCGAACCATATATACATGAATTATCATGAAGCCAGTACCACAGAACTGATGACTAGCTAGAGTATTAGTCGTACATGATAAGGACTAGCTATAGTCTAGAATACACATATCATGATTATGCCCGTAGGCTACAATATCAAGAAAAATACCAAAACACGAGCTAAACACGTGCTCGGGACTAAACGTTACAAGAGGAGAATTTATATATCAGTGGGAGGATGAAGAAGAAACCCACTGAAGCACTCTGGTGCTCCGGCTGGTCACCGTCGAGTAGATGGTGCGGTAGATCCTTGGGGCTCTTCTATCAGAACCTGGCCATACAAAACCAGTGGGGTCAGTCCCCAAATAGCAAGTACCACAAAGGAGATCGAACTATGAACTTAAAACCAGCAATCATAGGCAATCAACAGGAAGAGAAAGCAATAAGTAAGGGAGGATCGAGATTCGTGCAGTACCAGTACACTCATCCTGATCATATGAAGACAGTAAGTAAATCATCATTTGACATAAGTAAACCAGAGAACATGTTAAATAAATAGAGCTAGGCGATATACGAAGAGAGGACGAAGGTACTGTTCCGGAAGCCAGGTTACCCTTAAACCAAACAAGGACCGGGATTGTAACCCTTCGCCTGAACAGAACTTGGTCTCTGATCTTTATTGCTAGAGGTGACAATCATTAAGTGACAATCAAAGAGTGACAATTGTAATGCCTGTGGTTCGTATCACGTATTCTTGGAATGTGTACGTATTTTATTGCATGATTTCCTGGCTTGGCATTTCCTTTTGGCTTGGTCTATTCCTGGTTCGGGTTGGTTGGTTCGGCCTGGCTTGGTTTTGCTTGGGTTCATGATGTTGGATGAACCCCCTACCTACCACCACCTTTGATATTTATTGCCATTTCTTCTTTCTCTCTCTTTCATTACTCATCTTCTTCTTCCTCATTTACTTCTTACCTACCAGAGAGAGAAGAGAGAGGTCTAGGCAAGTGCAACTTGCTTCATGGAGGAACTCTGATTTTATTGCTCCATTCTCTTCTTTACTACATTCTAAAGCACTTTAGTACTTGACATTTCTCATTTCCATGGCTGGATTCTTGTAGATCTAAGTTTATTTCTTTTTCGGATTTCTTGGGTTTTGATCTATTTAATCTTGTTATTTCCTAGTTTTGATGGTTCATGTTGTAGAGACTTTCGTTCTACCCCATTTTGACCTATGAAAGTTCGGATTTAGGCTCCGATGATGGAGTTATGGAGCTTGAGGACTTGGCTCTCATGGTGTTCTTCTTCTCTGAAATTTTGGAGAAGATGAACATGCTTGACTTGACCGCATGAATATTCATGCGGCAAGTGTTCTCTTCAGCCGCATGGCTGGAAGTACTTGAGCCGCATGAGGGCCGAACTCATCTGGCCGCATAACTCACTCAATTCCCAGCCGCATAAGTTCTAAACTCTGCAGCCGCATGCGCCATTCCCGCTGGCCGCATGAGACTTGCTTGACCCAGCCGCATGAGACTTCACCCTGAGCCGCATGGAACCACACTCCCCCCCGGCCGCATGTACCTGATTGGCCAGCTAGCCGCATAAGACCCATTCCCCCAGCCGCATGAGTTCCCTATCTTCCTGACCGCATGCGTCCCCTTGTCTTAGCCGCATGGGATCCAGTGACCCTGGCCGCATCGCTCTCATATTTGAGCCGCATGTGTCTTATTCTCCTGGCCGCATATGACTTAGCCGCATGACTCTTCTATAACCCTGATTATTGATATTTATTAGATATTTTACGTCCATTTTATATCCTTACGCCTTTTGTCATGAACTTGATTTTACTATATGTTTGAAATTGATAATGGAGCATGACCTGACAGTGACCCGTAGTGGTGCACTCCTGACATGACTAACATGACCTGATAGTGGCCCACCGTGGCGCACTCCTGACAAAGAACACTTGACATGATAAAACCTGACATGATTATCTCGAACAGCTGTTGCGACGGCTACCTGACATGACATGACCTGACAAGAATAAACATCCTGGACACCGTGGGCGATTGTGCTTGTACAAATAAAACCAGTCCTGTCTTGCATCATGTCTAGGAAGGGACTCCTGAGTACCACGGTCAGGAGTACCTATTGAAATGAACTAAGGACTAATAACTAGATTAATACATTAGTCATGAAGAGATTTCCCCAGCTACAGGCAATCCCGTTACCTGGGCGCGCCTGGGATCTGTAGCCTGCCGTCGAGTAGGGCACATTTCCAGCACACTGTCATGTGTTGCACCCTTCAAGCTACTTAAGGGTACAAGCGTTTCCTGGACGATGTACCCACCTGAATTCAACCCTAATCTTTCGTCCTGGGTAACCTGGATGGTCTGCAGGGCTTGTGGCTGTGGAATAATCTCACTGCATCTTGTTAGTAATTAGGCCTGTGATAACCCTAGTTAGTTAAAGTATTAAGCCATAATTCTTGCTTGGCCGTGATATGATTGAATAGAGTCTAACCGGTCTAGTCTTGCCCTGATCCTGTTCCAGATTATTGAATGACCAGAATGCCTGTATTTATTTTACCGATAAATGGTGAGAATTCCAAGTTCTGTTCAGACGAAGGGTTACAACCCGGTCCTTGTTTGGTTTACGGGTTGTAACCTGGTTCTCTGAATAGTCCCATGGTTATCTCGTCGTATATCTGATGTATTTCCTTAATTTCCAGTTCTTACTTTTATTTATATCTTGTGCTGATTGCTGGTTTTAGTTCCTAAGTGAAGCTTCCTTTGTGGCACTTGCTCTTTCTGGGATCTGACCCAGCTGGTTTTGTATGGCCAGATTTCGGAGCAGCTCCAGAGGATCTACCGTTTTTCCAGTCCGATGGTGAACACCAGACGTAACCCGGCAACGAGTGGATTTATTTTTGCTCTCCCACTTTATTGTAAAAATATTCTTTTGAGACGTTTAGCCGACGAGCACCTGTTTAGCTCGATTGCACTTTACTTACTGTCTGCCTACGGGCTGTAACATGATTGACAGATCCTAGGGTTGATCATGTATGACTAAACTCTTGCTAGTCCTCACATTTTGTAACGACTAGCTTCATGATCAGCTGAATATGTAATATTTGGGATGCCTTATTATTGTATATTTAATGATCATACATCTTGTAACATTTACTTACTTGCTTGTGATTGAGACACTAGGCTTGTTCATGACCATAGGAGACTGTTGGCTTGTAGTAAACCCTCATGTATCTAGACAGCCGTGACCGTATAGCGAGATGGAATTCATTTCAATATACGTAGCTGGCTATGTCTGCCCCCGCTCTCCAGTATTCTGGTTCTGGGCGTGACAACAATACAGAGTACAATACATTAGAGTGACAATCATTGCCACCATTATCCTGGAACAATTAGAAACTGGAACTAGACGACTTAGACTGGGAAGGTGATATACGATGGGATAACCATGGGACTATTCAGGTAACCAGGTTACAACCCGTAAACCAAACAAGGACCGGGGTTGTAACCCTTCGTCTGAACAGAACTTGGCTTCTCCCACCATTTATCGGCAAGATAAAATAAGAAATCAGGACATGTAACGATCATGTACAAGATCAAGACAAGACTAGACAGACTGAACTCCATCCAACATTCACGGCCAAGCAATAAGTACGGCTTGATACTTTAACTAACTAGGGTTATCACAAGCCTTAGTTACTAGCAATATGCAATGAGATGTTTCTCCAGCCACAAGCCCTGCAGCTAATCCAGGTTATCCAGGCGACTTGGATTCATTAAGCAGTTATCAATAATCATTAGGTAGCTTGGTGCGCAACACATGACAGTGTGCGTAGAAATTGTTTCATGAAGTGTCCCACATGACAGTGGGCTGAAATGTGCCCTACTCGATGGCAGGCTACAAGTCCAAACAATTATGGCCGGGATAACGGGATCGCCTGTAACTGGGGAAATCTCTCATGACTACTGAATTATTCTAGTTATTAGCCTTAGTCGATTTCAGTGGGTATCCCCGACCGTGGTACTCAGGGGTCCCAGTCCTAGACATGATGCAAGACAAGACTGGTTCATTTGTACAAGCACAATCGTCCACGGTGTCCAGGTCATTCATTTTTGTCGTGTCATGTTAGCCGTCGCAACAGTATTTCGAGAAATATCATGTCAGGTTTATCATGTCAGGAGTGCGCCACGACGGGCCACTATCAAGAATTATCATGTCAAGTTATCATGTCAAATTTGTCAGGTCAAGTTATCTTGTCAGGAGTGCACCACGGGGTCACTATCATGTCAAGCAATTTCATTCATTAAAGAACTAGCAAGCTATTAAGTGGGGTCGTCGCAATTTAGACCAAGGTAGAAAAGGCACAATAGCAGTCAAAAACTTCATGAAAGAAACTTGCATAAAATAATTAAAAATCATATTCTTGGAGGCAAGAAAAAGATCTACAATTTTAATGTTGGAGTGAAAAGAAATTCTGACCACAATTCAGGCAATTAAAATATTTAAACAATCAAAGTGGACCCCATGCGGCCCAAAAGTAGGAGAACATACATGCGGCCAAAGAGAGTGGGAGGCCACTATCATGCGGCCAGCCAAAGCTCATGCGGCCAAAAAATAACTGAAGGGGGCCATGCGGCCAAGAATGGGTAGGAGGCCATGCGGCCAACAATTAATGGAGTAAGACAAGGGTTCACGTAAACCATTTAAATATTGGTTCACGTGTCCAAGCAATAAGTACACATATTATAAGATGCCATCCAAGTACATAAGGTCATGCGGCCAATGAATTTGTGGGAGGCTCAAATTTAAATATTCATGCAAGAAATCATGCGGCCATAAATTATTATTTAACAGGCCATACAAGCAGTTGGCCATATGCGGCTGGACAATTATTGGAGGGGTGCATATGCGGCTAGCAAATATTGGAGAGGGACATATGCGGCCAAGAATGCAAGCAACCATGCGGCCTAGCATTAATGCATGCAAAGTTGCCAAACTATTAATTAAATGCATAAGCATGCATGTAAATAATACAATGGCATACAAAATAATATTACTGACGCAAGCAAAATGCATGCGGCCAAGCTAATAACCCATGCGGCTCATCAAGTGTATGCGGCCAATAATGTGTCCAGGCCATGCATGCAAGCATATGCTTGCTTGCAAAATGCATGGCAATAAAATAAAGGGCCATGCGGCCAATAATGTTTTTCTATGCGGCTAAGAGAGTTGGCCAGCAAAAGCTTTTTAGCAAGCATGCACTTTGCATGCATTAAATGATATTAATGGCAATTCATGCCATTAATTAATGGCTGATGCATGCTTTAAACAATATAAATGGCATAAGAGCTAAAGCTAAAAGCAAAGAAGCATGCAACTAAAGCTAAAGCTAAACTAAATATGCCATTGTATGCAAATAACAAAGGAACCCTATGTGCAAGCATGCAAGCAACCATGCATACCTATGCGGCTCCAGCTTTATTTTATGGCCTATGCGGCCAACTTGTGTAGTCAAATTAATTAATACATAGCTTATGCGGCCAGGTAAGTATCCATACGGCTACAACAAGCATGCAAAGCTAATGCAAATGCAAGCACAATGCTAAGCTAATGCAAAGACCATGCAATGCAAGTACGTGCAAGGCTAATGCAAAGTTGATGGTCCATGCGGCCATAACTCAAAATGGTCAGCAAACAAAATGGTCAAGCAATTATTAATAGCTTATGCAGCCGAAAATAATTGTTAAGGCCATGCGGCTGAGAAAACACTTGCCGCATGAAATCGTCATGCGGTCAAGTACTGTTCTTCTTCTCCAATTTTCGAGAAGAAGAACACCATGAAGCCATGCTTCCAAGCTCCATAATTCCATCATCCAGAGTCCAAATCCGGACTTCCATAGGTCAAAATGGGGTAGAACGAAATTCTCTACAACATGGAACCATCAGTTGACAAAAATATACAAGTTTGACAGATCAAAACACATGAAAACCAAAAATACCACAAAGCTAGATCTACAACAATCCACTCGGTAAAATCGAAAACTCCAAGTTCTAAAGATGCTTAGAATCATGCAAGGAAGAAGATGGAACAAACAGAAATAAATTTGTTCAAGGTTCGACAAGGTGTACTTGTCTCTCTCTCTAATGGCTAGGGTTTGGTGGAAAAGAAATGAATAAGGGTGAATGAGGAGGGAGAGAGAAAAAGTGGCTTATATAACAAGCTCAAGTGATCTCCACCATTCATTCCTCTCCACTCAATCTTAACCATACACCTCATCTCATAAAGAACCAAACTAAACCAAACCAAGTCAAAGTGGAACCGAACCAAATAAAACAAATCCAAGTTAAACAAAGTCATAAAATCCTATACTTAGAAATTTTTTAAAATATCACGCAAATCGATAAATACGAAATACGACTCAAATAAACACGTATCCGTATAAAATACTGATACAGTGAGACGGGTCTCACAATCACTTCTCAACCTCTTGAGTTGTTGTCCACTATGCCGTTCAGCTTCGGCCCTAAACTCTCTGAACTTCTCGAAAGCTTCGTCTTTAGTCTTGAGCAAGTAGACGAACGCGTATTTTGAGAAGTCGTCGATGAAGGTTATGAAATACTTCATCCCGACCTTCGTGGAGAAAAGTTTGAAGTCACAGATATCGGAGTGTACCAACTCCAGAAGATCTGTGCTTCGGTTGACCCGATGAAAGGGTTTTCTTGTGATCTTCGTCTGAGCACACACTTCACACTTCTCCACCTTACCCCCACATTTGGAGATAAGTCCTAGACTAAACATTTTGTTAATTCTTTTACAATGAACATGTCCTAGTCTATTATGCCACAACTCAAGAGAATAATCAGAAAATGCAACTGTATTAATATCATTAAACTGGTTGACAAGCTGAATTTTAAACATTCCTTCGGTTTGATAAGCCTTTCCGAAGTATGTTCCCTTCTTGGACATCACCATCTGACCAACATTGATGTCCATCCTCAAGCTTGCATTGCAGAGCAGGTTCCCAGAGATCAGGTTCTTGGCAATCACCGAAACATGCTTCACACCTTGAAGCGTCAGAGTGTTCCCAGAAGTGAGTTTCAGCTCCACAGTCTCGATCCCCAAAACTTCAGCTTGGGCCTAGTTTGCCATGACAACCTTCTCAGATATCGGCTGGTACGTGACGAATCATTCCTTGCCAGAACAGATATGGCAAGTCGCACCAGTGTCTATCCACCAGTCAGAGTCAACCCCCACAGTTGTGACCTGTGCAATCATAGCAACAATGTTAGAAACCAATGAAACCTTACTAGGCTCACCTTTCTCTGATTGTTTAGGCTTGGATCGGCATTCACTCTTGTAGTGGCCTTTCTTGCCACAATTGAAACAAGTCACGTGGGACTTGGACTTCTGTTGCTTGAATGAAGGACCCTTCACTTTTAGATTAGTGAAGTCCTTCTTCTTGTGATGAGAAGCCGCCTGCTTCCCCTTGGGATCTCTCGTCTGCACTAGATTGGCCTTAGCCAACTGTTTGGACAGAGTTTCCATCTTCTGTTGGGAACGCATCTCGTCCTCAACATGGATCTCTTGAAGTAGATCTCCCAAGATAATGTCTAGCTTCTTTCTAAGCATCCTTGCATAGAAGGTACTCCATTCAGCAGGAAGTTTTGAGACGATCCCTCCAACGACAAACTTGTCGGCAAGGGACATCTCTTCGTCTTCCAGTTTTTGACGCAGCTTAAGAAATTCCTTCACCTGTGGCAACATGGACTTCTCGTCCTCAAAGAGCAATTTATGATATTTTTCAACCACAAACATCTTGCTCCTGTTCATGTCTTCTTCATACAGTTTTTTCACAGACTCCCATATGTCTCTGGCAAATTCTTTCTTCGAGTAGGATTCTGCCAGGGAATCCTCCATAGCATTCAGGATGAGAAGCCTGCAGATGCTATTTTTCCTTCTCCATTTGGCCTGGAGTTTGGTAGCCGCATTGATTGCGGCAGTAGACCCAGTGTCTGGAACAGAAGGTTCTTCCTCCAACAGTACATGATCAACGTCTTTGAGTTAAAGAGTTTGATAAACCTTCCTCTTCCAGACTTGATAATGCTCTCCATCGAACTTTTCCAACTTGCAGTAGTCCGATTGGACGAGCGAAGCGTTAATGTTTTCCATCTACAAGGATCTTGCTTTGAGATTGTTATTCCCGGTGCTTGATCAAAGATGGAAAAACTGATGCAATCGAGATCTGAGAGTCACACAAATTTTTTTGCAGTGATCAAACGTAAGATCTACGATGATACAAAAAGCCAAATAGCCAGATTACAATATGAAGGAGGGAAATAGAGAAGAGAATATCTCTCGTTCTTCGAATACGCAATTCTCTTTGTAGTACAATTTTTTTGCAACTTTCTGATACGCAATTCTCTTTGTAGTACAACATGTATCCGTTGCGACAACAATCTATCTTCTCGTACCCCAGTCCCAGTTGTCGGGCCATCATCTTTGACTTGTAGAAGTTTTTTGGTAGCTCTTTTGATTCCTTCGGTAACACCTCCTTGATTACTTCTGTGATCCGATTATAGCAAGCTTGTGGCAAGTTAAAATCAGACTTTATGTTCAACAACCGCATCGTCACTGACAGTGCGGAATGAGTCTCACAACCAGGATATAGAGAAGTATCTGCGTCCTGAAACATGTCATAGAACTCCTTCGCCTCGGGATTAGGATCCTCCGGATCAAAATTAGGCCCTGCCGCATCATACACCATATCTCGTGCAAGGTTCTGCAGATCTCCATAATCAACAGAGCATCTGTGGTCTTCGATGACATCCGTTGCAGCATTATCATCAAAAGCATAAGTAGCAGCTTCCGTAGCCTGTCTTTCCGAATATAGTTCACCTTGCGATGACCACAGGCCGTAATTACGTACGAAACCCTTACGGGTCAAATGATCTCTCACAGTCACCACTTCTTCGTAACGTCTATTGTGACATTTAACACATGGACACTTAATTTTGTTACCGTCCATGTACTGAGCTTTGCTCATTGCATAATTAAGAAATACTTCCACGCCTGCCTGAAAATCGTCACTCACACCAATTCTACTCTCGTGTTGCCGTTTGTATATCCATGTACGATCAACAAAATAACGACTCATCCTCAATTTGGATGTGAAAATCTGTATCGTAAGACAAACTAAACATAAGAATAGCCCGATACCGATACTCATAAATTTGGATTAGGGTTAGGATGTTAGATATAAGTGAACTAGGTGATGTAGAGTACAATATAGGGAACTGTGAATGGACTGAAAGTTGCACATGAGAAGGTTCAATGAAGGGCCCATAAATGGGTTCACATGATAAGTTAGTAAGAATCCACATCACTATACATACTCCCCCGTCTCAGGAGTGTGTCTGGCTCCTATTTAGAACAGCACAGGTCACAACATGTCCAGAATAGCAAAACAGAGCTCTACAATGTATATCGGTATCGGACTATTCCTACGAGTATTGGTATCGGCGATATCAATACTCGTGTGAATAGGAGATTGCAATATAAGTCTAAGCTATCTAGCTAACATGTATACTTGCATTTACATTGTATCATAACTTGTATCTAGTTACCTTGTTAATCATGTATATACTCTTAACATATATGTGAAGACACTATACTAACATGTATTTAAATCAAGGTTCAAAGTATCGGTATCGGAATCGGTATCGGACTATATATTCCTACGAGTATTGACATCGGCGATATCAATACTCGTGTGAATAGGAGATTGCAATATAAGTCTAAGCTATCTAGCTAACATGTATACTTGCATTTACATTGTATCATAACTTGTATCTAGTTACCTTGCTAATCATGTATATACTCTTAACATATATGTGAAGACACTATACTAACATGTATTTAAATCAAGGTTCAAAGTATCGGTATCGGAATCGGTATCGGACTATATATTCCTACGAGTATTGGCATCGGCGATATCAATACTCGTGTGAATAGGAGATTGCAATATAAGTCTAAGCTATCTAGCTAACATGTATACTTGCATTTACATTGTATCATAACTTGTATCTAGTTACCTTGCTAATCATGTATATACTCTTAACATATATGTGAAGATACTATACTAACATGTATTTAAATCAAGGTTCAAAGTATCGGTATCGGAATCGGTATCGGACTATATATTCCTACGAGTATTGGCATCGGCGATATCAATACTCGTGTGAATAGGAGATTGCAATATAAGTCTAAGCTATCTAGCTAACATGTATACTTGCATTTACATTGTATCATAACTTGTATCTAGTTACCTTGCAATATAAGTCTAAGCAATCTAGTATTGGTATCGGCGATATCGGTAGTATCGGCGGTATCGGATCGAAGTATCGGATTTTTTTGGTATTGGAAAACAAATAATTATTAATAAATTATTTACATTTAAAAACATATAATTTAGACATTTAGGCATAATTTTAAGTGTTTTAAGTATTATTTCTTAGTAGTTTTGAAATTAAATGAAATTAAATTAAATGAAATAGTATTATTTCTTAGGATCGGGACATGCCAAACCGTATCCGTATCGGGGAATGCAACCCATTCCCCACCCCCCCGACCCCCCTGCCCCATTCAACACCCCCCCGACCCCCCTGCCCTCTCCATTACCCACCCCCCCGACCCCCCTGCCCCCATTCCCCACCCCCCCGACCCCCCTGCCCTCTCCACCCCCCACCCCCCGCCCCCCGACCCCCCTGCCCCCATTCCCGACCCCCCCCCGACCCCCCTGCCCCCATTCAACACCCCCCCGACCCCCCTGCCCTCTCCACCCCCCACCCCCCGACCCCCCTGCCCCCATTCCCCACCCCCCCGACCCCCCGACCCTCATTCCCCACCCCCCCACCCCCTGCCCCCATTCCCCACACCCCCCCCGACCCCCTGACCCCATTCACCACCCCCCCCCCCCCGCCCTCTCCACCCCCCGCGAAGCCGACCCCCCCCGGCCCCAAAACCCAAAATTAGAGAAAGAGAGAGAGAGAGAGAGAGCCGCGAGAGAGAGAGAGAGCCGCGCGCGAGAGAGAGAGAGAGCCGCGAGAGAGAGAGAGAGTTTTGGGGGGAATGAAAAATTCCCCCCCGTCGGTTCAATTTAAGTTAGGGCACAGAACCTAGCGACGGAATAGCGACGGAATAAATTAGTCGCTAAACCGTCGCCAATTAAAAGGTGTTTTCCGACGGATATATCCGTCGCCAGTTAGTCGCTAAAGTTCCCGCCAATGTTTTAAAGATTTTGCCACCAACATTTGCGACGAATAAGCGACGAAAAAGAATCCGTCGCTAACGTTCGTCGACTTAGCGACGGAAACCCGACAAATTTTTATATTTAAAATTGGAAAAAATTATGTTATGTTGTCTGTCGCTAATCCGTCGCTAAGATGTCGGAAACTGGTCGCTATTAGCGACGGAATCCGTCCGTCGCTAAACTTCCGTCGGTAAAGTGGGGTATTTTAGTAGTGTTCCTTGCAAACGTGTTGCAATTGGGACAGAACGAGTTACAATAATCTAGAGAAAGATGAGATAAAGAAATGTTGCTGGGGTGTCAAAATACCGTTGCTCAAAGCAAGATTTGCCCCGCACGAATTGCTTCTAGGAACCAGCAAGTTGAAGAACTTGTGGAACGCTCGAAGTCACCTCTGTTCTGACTCCTCGGATGGACTTGCAATGGCGGCAGCAGCTCCCTCTCTCTCTATCTCTCTTTTGACTTATAAAATTTGTAGTACTTCACAAAGAGGCCAGAAGAGAGTATATATAGAGAGAGGGTGGAAACCCTAGCCGCCTCTTCAGTTATGAAAAGATTGAATCAAATTCCACAAAGATAACAACGAAATTAATTCAAATCTCACAAAGATAGCAACGAAATTAATTCAAATCCCACAAAAGTGGATCTGAATTAATCGCATTGAATCAGTCTTTCCATAACTGACTTGTAGCCTGCACAGTCAGCAGAGCCCTCCATGCGGCAGCAGCAGTCTGGCAGCCTGGCCGCATGAGCCGCATGGCCTCATGCCAACAAAATGCCACATATGCCTCATGAGCCTATGAGCCCGAGCCCGAGCCCGAGTCCGAGTCCGAGTCCGAGTCCGAGTCCGAGTCGCTAAGCCCCTTTGGGACTTAGCTCCAAATGGAATTAATCCAAGTGAATGACAAAAGCATTAATGCTTAATCCTTGGAGCCTTATTCTTACCTCCTAGTAAAATCACCCACATGGTTCCCTCCTTAGGGTCACCACCCCATGTGCATCTCTCAACAACACAACCAAGTATATATGTTGAGATAACTCATGGTGCATTTCCGATGTGGGACTAAACTTTTATAAGGCTTGTTGAGAGCAAGCTCTCTCCATGTAAAAAAAGCACCAAATATATATATATATATATATATATATATATATATATATATATATATATATATATATATATATATATATATATATAATTGTATTATAAAATAGGACTAATTAGCGTTTAAATCCTATATTTTATACTTAGTTTAAGTTTAAGTTATCACATGTTCAATCAATTAGAAAGTTTAGATCCTAAATATTTATTTGTGCTTTCCTTTTTTTTTCTTCTATCGTATCATCTTGTTTAGAGCATGTGTTGGTTGTTGTCCTTATGCTCATGTTCATTTATGATATAATAAAAAAATGAAGTAGACAATAAAAATATAGATCCAAACTTTCTAATTGAACATGTTAGTAGGGTTGTAAAACGATCCAAATGGCTCGCGTTCGAAACTCGTTCCTGGACTTGTCGATATTGAACTCGATCGATTTCTTTTGTTAGAATGGTTTCGAACCGAGTTCGACCATAGGTTGTTCGACTCGATCTTGTTCACGAACGGGCTCGAGTTCTCGTAGTAGGATATATGTATGTTGCATTGTACTGTATCACTCTTGCCTATTCTCTCTCAAATCTTAATAATTGTGTCCAGACGATGTTAAACTGGAGTCTTGATCTTTTCAAAATTTCTTATTAATTTAACAAAAAAAAGTCAATAGAACTTGAGAGCAACAATATGATGGTTTATATAACAGGTTTAATGGAGTTTTGGCTCGATCTTGGCTCAGGCTCGGTTCGTGTTTGTCCGAGCTCGCAAGCTAAGTCAAGTCGAGCATTATTTCGAGCCTCTAATCGAACCGAGTCCAACATCATTTTGGGCTCGACCTTAAGTTCGACTCGAATCAGACTAGTTCGATAGTTTAGTCGAACCGAGTTCGAACACTCTTTGTTCGAGCTCGTTCATTCGATTTTCAGCCCTATATATTAGGGCTTAAATTAAAAAATTTAGCATCTAAACACACGCTAATTAGCCTTGTAAAATAAGGATGAGGATCTCCACTATAGCGCCACGAAATAGAGGATTTATTCAATGAGTTATTTGTATTTATCCCCCAATTGTTAATCATATCTCCAATATTTCTATTTGTATTTTAATTAGTTTTACCCTCCATTCTTTCTTAATCGGTTAATTATCCGCTATTTGTATTTTCATTCGTGTTGCCCTCAATTCCTTCATAATTTGCTAATTATAATTATAGTTATCCCAGAAAATACCTAATTTTTAAAAATTGAGGACATTATTAATTAAAAGAGAAATTTTGAGTTGCACCTACTTGCTTTATCCAATTTCAAGGTGTATTTCACTCAATTACCATAATGCAAGTCACCCTCCACTTTTAACGGTTTTCGTCCTTTACCAACAGTCAACTCCTTTGATCCATTTTTTAGGACAAAAATGTCCTCATCTTCTTCCTCGTGACTCCCGTCCCCCGCCCCCGCGTCGAGGAGCTCCCTCCCACCCCCTCGCACTGCCTGTCGCGCGCTCCTGTCGGTAGCTGCCCTTGCCCCTGCTACGACTGTTGTTGTTGTTGACACCGCCGTTGTTGCTGCTACCGCCACCCGCCGTCGTTGTCGCTGCTACTGCTGCTGCCACCACTGCGTCGGGGAGAGGGACAACCAAGTGGGGACGCATGAGGAGAGAGAGGGTGCTGGGGCTCCGGTTGCCCACGACGGTTGAGGAGCGGAGGCACAAACGTCAGCGAGAGGACAACAAAGGGGGGTGCGGGGAAGAAGATGGGGACATTTTTGTCCAAAAATGGGTCAAAGAAGTTGACCGTTCATGAATGACGATTTTTGTGAAAAGTGGATGGTGTGTTGAATTATGGTAATTGAGTGGGTTACACTTTAATTTGGATAAAAAAAGGTAGGGTTCAACTCAAAATTTTTTAAATGAAAATAAAAATGTAAAGTAGTAAAGATATAATTAATTGAGGATAAATACAAATAAACTATCATTAAATTTTCTCTTAAAAAATATCGTCGCCAGTCTCTCGAAAGGATGGAGGTCAACACAAAATAAAAGAGAGAGGGAGAGAGAGAGAAAGAGAAGCGATTATAATAGCGAGGTGCAGATTTCGCTTCTCTGCGCTCATTCTCCTCCTCATGAAAATTAGGTTTTCACAAAATTCCCCAATAAAAACCCTAACAAGAATTCCTCTCCACGAACCCTAGCTAGAACTAGATCCGATTCTACTAGTAGCAGTAGAAGAAGAATCTTCGCCTGTTCACTTCCTTCCCCCTTCCCTTTCGTGTGCTTTCTTCAGCTTCCTATGGGTCGGTTCCTTTCCATACACCATCTCATGGATCTTCGTAAAGGTCCGATCTTTCCTACAGATCTGCTCCTTTTCTTTTAGATTCATGTTGATCTGCTATTGTTGCTAGAGAAAGTTTGGTAATTTAGGGGTTTTCATGATATTTGAAGTTTATGTAGCTTTAGTTCGCTTGTAATGGGGTTTTGTTGCTATTTGTATGTGGTGGTTAGGGAGTTCGTACATGTGGATATGGACGTTTTGTTCGAAAAGTTGGAATCTTTGAAGAGCATTAGTTCTTACTACATTAGAGCGAGCTATGGTTGGATGTGATGCCTGTTACTTGGTATTTAGGAAGCACTGACACGCCAAATATGATTGGACGCACCAGAGACGGTGTTGGTATATCCGTGTCGTGTCGGTGTCTATGAAACATAGCTTAGTGCCCTTTTGAGGTTGATTTCTATTGTTTGCTTCAAGATCCATAGTTGATGTAGTGTGTTCATACTATTATCTTTGTCAGAGAGGCTTCAGTGGTAAATTTGCTTAGGACAATAACAAAGAGAAGGGGAGAGGAGTAATTACATATAACCTTACTTGGATTGGAGGAAGAGTTAAGTGGCATGTGTTTAATACTCTTGCTTGGATTGGCGGTTTTGAGTGAGAGGGGACTAATAAAAATACAATAGTTATCAAAATATCCTTATTACATGTGTCATAAAATTAGAATTGATTTTTAATTAAAACTTGTCAGAACAAGTAATTACGACTTCTCAAACAACAAGCCCTCATTTCTCCTTGTTAACCACCGGATTTGGGGGTTGAAAAAAGGACAAAACAAGGTTAAACTTCTTCTAAACTCCTACCCTCAAACCAAGCAAAAAACCGAGAAAAAAGAGCTGTGTCGTTCCGCTTATGATTGTTTTTGCAGAAAGCTTTACGTCATGCCAAGATGGTAATTATCGCATCTTGGGGTCAGTAACTTTTATCATTTATTCTTTGCTTTAGTGCGATAAGACTACACCTATATCACATGCCACTATGTGAGTTCTCGTATGTCTGGTTTATAATCTCTAGGATGTACAATTAGTTTATCATTTGAACTACAACTTCACACAAAGCCTTTTGGCTATTTTTATGAAAGATGCTGTTACTTTTCCATATAAAAATACCTTATGTTATCTTTGTCTGATAGTAGAATTATGTCATTGTTTGAGTTATTTATAATCTATCATAGTACACAATTGGATTATTTATATGCTTTACCTCGACTTATGTGTGTAGATTCATTCTTTCTTTATTGGTCATAATTGTATTTTCCCATCTATTGTCAAAATTCTATTTTGCAAGTTCTATGGAGCTGCAACGTTGATATTAGGTCTCTATGATTTACTATCAACTTTCTATCTAAAAGAGGGACACTGATTACTGATGTGTGTGCTTGAAATCCTCAAGTGCACAAGTTGTGAACTTATAAGGTGATACGGTTATGTACTTTTATGTTGTATTTGACTGCGAAAGTGAGGAACATAAATTGTATTCGACTTTTATGTTGTATTTGACTGCGAAAGTGAGGAACATAAATTGTATCTTGTTTCTACATGCTTCTTTTTCTGTTTCCTTTTTCTCTTTCTGCTGGACCAAAGACAACTTTACGGAACTATTTGGATTGCTCTTTTCCAGAAATGGGCATAAGACGGTCTTTGTTAGATAAAAAGATAGGTATAAGTTCTAATTTCTAATTGATGTAATAATGGTTCTGATTCTAGGGTGTTGGAACTTATTGTTAGATGGCAATTGTGGCCGGTCTTGTGATGTCCAGTACTTTTGTACAACAAAGAAGCGATGATATGAGCTTCCTGGTAGAATTTGGTTCAAGGATTAAATTATTTTCTACCCACATATCATAAGTATCTCGTATATATGGTCTCTTTTTTGAGATGTAATGGTAATCATTAATGATGCATTTATCATTCAGGCGCTAAAAGCTTACTATTGATCTAGCATGTCATTTCATTAATAGTTGCCACCCATGGATATTCATTTCTTATTCCATTATGTTAAATAAAACAGTTATCCTGTACACTTTAATCTAATAGAGACAATTGTAGTTTGTCTACTATCTCATGGGTAATGCAGAGAGCGCTCTGGTAGTTTGCTGTATGTCTTATCTTTTTCTGTACTTTGTGGTTCTGATTTAACATGTTCATGTATGGTTGCAATCTGTATATTAAACGATTTCATCGTACATAGTTTTCTATACACTATGCATTTAACGCTTCAATGTTACTATGCAGGGCTGGGATAAATTCTTCTGTTGCTAAGAATGCCTTGTATGTAGCGTATTATCTATTATATAAAATGAATTTGTCTGGCAAACTTTTCTCAAATAATAAAGACGGGAAGCTAAATATGCCAAACAAGGTCAGTGCATTAAATCCCAATGCGGCAGAATTTGTCCCTTCAGCATCTAGATTGCAGTTTGGAAACGCAAATGGTGCTGATGTTACCAGGTTGGATGCACCCGGTCCTTCAAAAGCAGTATTAGATCGAACAGGCTCGAAAATTTCAAATAATTCAGATGAAGAGGCACATCAATTTTGGTGGCACCAGCTTCCAGATGATATCACTCCTGACTTCACAAGTATGGGAGAAGAGTTGTACACACCAGGGCAATTGTCACTTGACAGTTTATCATTACATGAAAAAGTTGAAGCTTCAAGGTTCCCTGCATTTGGGAAAAACCAACTCTTTGGTACCCGACAAGATGTATCTTCTTATGGTATTAGCAATCAAAACTCTGGTGAAAAAGTTGGATATCCAATATCAACTTATATGGAAGATCAGTCGTCAAACTCTATCATGAAATTTTCTTCCACAGAGTGGGACAAACAATTTATAAATGGCAGTGATCATGTTACCAACACAAAGGATGACTACCATTACAATGAAGATCCTACTGCTGGTTTACTAACTGATTTGATTAGTGAATATGCTTCGCTGGAGGATGCTGGCATCAATCCTGTGGACTTTTTGACCTCCCAGTTTCCTGGTTTTTCTTCTGAAAGCCTTGCAGATGTGTACTATGCAAATGGTTGTGATTTAAACTCGACTATTGAGATCCTCACTCAACTTGAGGTATGTTTTATGTATTTACTCTGTTATATACTTTTTTTTATCATGGATGGTGTCTCGGTGTCTCTGTTTTCCAGTCCTCTTAGTTTGGTTTATTAAGACACCTAATGAACTTTGATTAGAGAATCAACGGATGGGATTGTTGTTAGGGCCATTTCCTCTCTAACATTAGCAGTTGCAGATTCAGTCTCAAACCAAGTTCACTTGGGCCTATCTCCTATCATTCCTTGTAACTGGTTGACTTAATCTACATTGCACATGGTCAAACGACCTAACATTTCATCTTATTCTCAAGTGGGACCACCTCCAACTTCTCATCAGTACACTCAATCTTATCCTATCCTTCAGTGTATTGACACTCATCTATCTCAGCAAGGATATATGATGACAGAGTAAGTGAATAATCACATTGACATATTATAAAACTTACCGTTGAACTTCGAGTCTTCAATATTGTAGTTTTAGGAGGCACATTGCAAACCATACTGATAATGGTTCAAGGTTTTACTTCTGAAATAAGTTCAGGTGGAGGTTTTAATGACTAAAAAAGAAAAAAATAAATAATGGAATGAGTCCAGTAATAATAGACAACTTGTAACACTACTACAAATTTAATTGTCCTTCGTGGAATTATCTAGTGTGATTTATAGATGTAATTCCCCCTTGCTACCGACCAGTTGAGAACCTTGCGTACAATAGTCTTCCTCTGTATATGTTTTATAGAAGATGGCGACTACATCACATAGTGTACTAATTATCTCGTCAAGTTCAGCATGCATGAATTGAGAACCTTGCGTACAATAGTCTTCCTCTGTATATGTTTTATAGAAGATGGCGACTACATCACATAGTGTACTAATTATCTCGTCAAGTTCAGCATGCATGAAATTTGGAGGATTCATTGTCACCAACTGAGATCCCCGGTTGAAATGGTAGGAAAATTGGGGCATTAGAGAAGCGTAGCTTGGCGGGTAGGAGCTAGGAAGTTTTATTAACTGTTTCGATGCTTGAACTGAAAGTTATGTATTTGAATGTTGCACATGTTGAATACAGGGTTCGCAGTATCGGCCGATATCGATATGTATCAGCATATCTGCTGCATATCACATCAGTTGATAGTGACCCACACCGATACCAGCCGACACCAAAATTTGAGCTCTTTTGTCCGGTCAATTTAGCACAGTATAACACTAAAAAGGAAAAATAGGCAAACAAAGACATAGATAGAATGATTCGGTGGCACTGAAGATCAAAATGCTACAACTTTTTGGACACATTGGAACCATTACCCTTTCTCGAAGTTGTATATCTATAACTTCACAACATTATCCATCTTATCATTCCATTTAAAACTACCTATTGCGAGAATACTTAGTAAAAGCAAATAAAAAAAAAAATCTATTCCGGGTATAACGATTCAACGATGTTTGAATATTATGATATTCAAAACTAACCGGAAATAAAATATAATATATAAGATTTTGCCTAAACACATCAATTTTTTTATAGTTTTTCTGATAATTTCTTATTATGTTTTGGCTTTCCGAAACCCAAAAAAAAACTCCTAAACTCTCTTCCAGAACTGTTGATATCGATAAATCATAGGAATGGTCCAATGCCAATTCTGATAGCGATTCCGATACCGACTCTGCTAACCTTGCTTGAATACAATAGTCTAGAAATACCCGAGTTAATTTACTTGTTCTTTTTCTTATTTACTCTCTACATATGTAACAATGTGTGGGCATGTCCAGCCTTATAATGTGATGCAGTAGATTTATCACTTGATGCAGGAGCTGCAACTCTTTAGCAAGGTAACAAAATGTGGGCAGTTCTCTGCAGCTCCATTGAGCTGCGCATATTGATGCAGGATCTTCAGACGATGCGATACCAATTGGCATAGTAGCTGTCATTTTCCTAATCCAATATTGTGAACTTTCGTGTAATGTAGTAGATTTATCACATTGATGTAACAGTCTATATATTCCTATTTGTTAGTTGTTGAGGGGACTTTCTTGTAACATTATTGAATGTAAAATGCAGCTCCAAGTTGATGCTAGTTTCAATCAAAATATGAACTCAAAGTCCTCGGAGGCTCCAAGCTTCAATGTGCTCGACTTTCCTGCCCTTTCTGCAGCAGATACCCAAAACGGGATGTCAAAATTTAATGGAGGGGATCTTTTACAAACTTCTAACTCGTTGAGATTTTCTAGTATATCTAAAGGCACAACTGATTTTGCATCAGCTGTTCGTAAGCTTGCAGCACAGGATTCTGCTCATCAAAAATATGAGAGAAGCAGGCCTGCAGATGGAAATATAGGTTCGAGCAAAAGTTCACATGTTTTAGCTAGCTATAGTGGTCATGGTAAATTGGATTATGGAGATAAAGTACGCAGTTCTGCTGCTGTTCGGGCTGCTCCTGTTTGGCTCGAGACCGGGGAGGCAGTGGGTAATACTCATTTTAATCATTGCGCTTTAACAATATACCTTGAATGTGATATTGGTTCCTTTGAGCATACGTTTTCCTACCAACATTGACATGGCAGGAAATATGTATACGGAAATGAGGGAGGATGCTCGTGATCTTGCTCGCCTTCGCAATGTATGCTTTGAACAGGTATTCAATGACTTAAGAACACAGTACCTGCAGATATATTCGAAATGTTATTTGGTACAATTACGGCAATGCTCAGTCCACTATCTAGATTTTCCACTTGTATTATCTGATACATAAACTTGTATAAGTTATGCCTATGAAACTTACTTGACGATTCATATCTCGGGGTTTCAATGTTAGAATATTTTTGTGAATTAGCAATCAACTTCAATAGTTTAGGAGAACATATTTTATCTCGAGGCATGTTTGCTGTCATGGGCAACATAAACTGAATATGGATATAATACCTACATGTTGATGTAGATATGATGACATTCCCTGAAAAAGGTCTTAGAGAGACATTGATAAGACATCCCATTACATATTTGGAGGACATTATATCACATTATGTACAAGTATGTATTATCAGCCACTATTCACAAATTCTATTTTGGGATAGTCATTCCTTTACTCTTTGGTGTAATGTGTCATGGATATGAATCCAATTGCCTATTGCAAATTGTATCATTTTACTTCTTCGTTTAGACTCTTTATAATCTTGGGAAATTTGGAGGGTGCTCCTTGGTTACATGTGCTTAAGTGCAAATCCGCGGTAGGTCTACCTACCTGCCAACTGGCCACCTAGATTTTGTGCACAGCCCTCTCATGCTCATAGCTTACCTTGGTTAGGAATTTGGCACCAAACCCGAAGGTTGACGGCATGTTGACATCCGATCATAACACTTATAGCCGACCCCATTCCGACCGGAGAAAACTTGGATGATAACAATGATGACTATAAATTCTATACTAACAAGTTGTAAAGGACTAAAGGCTAAAATCCTAATAAAAAGCCCAAACTCTTATAGAACCCAAATCTTAGTGTTTTGATGGTTATGTAGAAAAAGTGGAAGTTAGAAAGAAGAAAAGAAAGAAAAGGAAAAAAAAATGAAGAAAAAAGGAAATAAATGATGAAACAGAAATTGAGAAATTACATTGGCTTGTATGTTAACTGTTAAAGCCTATGTTGCAGGAACATTTATACAACATAACATGATATGTACATGGTGACACATACGGCAGTAATCTTGGCGTCCTTGTGTATTTCGGGATGTCTGTCCATGTTAGAAGATGGTTACTGAACTAATTTTGTATCCTCTTCATAGCTACTAGTAGTTGCCACATTGAGGATGATTGATGGCGACAACAACTCTCTCTCTCTCTCTCTCTCTCTCTCTCTCTCTTAACTTAATTCTACCTCCTTTCCCCATTTTCTTTCTGCTCTCCATTCTTTTCTTAAACTAATGACTCAAATGGGACAGGGTGGGTGAAGAATAATGGGTTCAGTACGGGTTGGTTCTGAATTCAACCTGAACCATTGATTGACAAAAAATAATAAAGAATTATAACTTAAACGCAGTAATCCTAACCTGATTTAAAACCACCCTTCAAACATGTCACATTCAGAGGCAAGCACTACCCCTTGCCGTGTGACTTTTGCCACCATATTGGTAACATAATGCCGTTTTAGGGGGTTTTGTAGGTCGGACATGAAACCTTAACCACCTATCCACATCCCACATGGGTACAAAATCCCTAAAGCCTTGTCCATGCTTCCAAAATTATGTCACTGTAATGTGTTCCATGGAAGACACTATCTGTTAGCTTTTGTCAACATAGAACAATGTTAGATCAAATTGTGTGTACAAGCATTCACCATTTAGTCACCATTTAATCTCTGCTGTTTATGCTTACCTCAAAAATGTTATTTTATTGAGTATTTCTAAATTAAACTTCCTATTTTGTTTCCTTATCTGTTCATATAAACGTATTATTCTCGCGAGTATTTAAATGAATTTTTAAAAGTATTTTATTTGCTTCTACAGAAACTTTATAAAGATATTAACAAGTGATCCCAGGGAAGAAATGGGAAAAAAAATCCATAATGATTATTCGGTCTAGTTTCAATTGGATAAACAAGTCATTTTTTCATAGCTTTCACTTATCATTTCTAAATGTCAGTTCTTCCTCTGCTATTGTTAGAAAATTCATGTATACTTTGAATTCTTATTGAGTAAGTAAGATGCTTTTATACCATTTTAAAACTGTTAGATGAATTGAACTGTAGTGATATGAAAGATCATGCATAATGAAAAATTACTCGAAGCTGTTTATACAATGAACTTCCTTTACTTTCTTGGTTACTATCAGGCAAGACAAGCTTATTTGATCGGTAATGGAGCTCTTGCGAGGGAATTGAGTCGTAAGGGGCAGTTGTACAACATGCAAATGAAAGAGGCTCATGGAAAAGCTAGGGAAACAATTTACCGGCAAAGGTGGGTCATTTTCTGTCTCCTATTTTAAGCTTTCTACCTGAACATGTTAGGCATAAGTCTAATAGTCGTAGGCAAACTCTAGTCACTCTAGTCTTTGTATATTGATAGTCAATTATAGTTGCTGCTAAACATATTTTAAAGTTTCTACGTCGGTGACACATGCACTTAAATTAGTTATATATGGAGTGCTCATGAAAACATAATAATAACCATGAAAATATCATTAAACAGATTAGTTCTACATGAATAAGTTACCAATACTTCCTTAGGATGTTGTGAACTATCTGTGAATAGTGTCTTGATGGAGAATGATTCAGAGAAGAACCATACTGAGAGTTTTTTCATTTGCAGGAACCCTGTTGGTCCTGGAACCCGGACACAAGACCCTGTGATAGACCTCCATGGTCTTCATGTCAGCGAGGCTATTCATGTTTTAGAACACGAGCTGCGCATTCTGAGGGGCACTGCAAGGTCTGCTGGCCAGCGGCTGCAGGTCATGGTCTGCGTGGGGACAGGTCACCACACCAAGGGCGCACGCACTCCTGCCAGGTTGCCGGTTGCTGTTGAGCAGTTCCTCCTGGAAGAAGGGCTTCACTTTACACAGCCTCAGCCCGGTCTACTCCGTGTTGTGATATAACGACACCTTGTAATTTATACAAGAAATAGGAGGGGGAAAAGAGAAGAAAAATGGAAAATGCGGAAAAAGAAAGAGGAAAAAAAAAATCAACTACAGCACAATTCTTGTATATGGGATGTAGGAAAGGAAATCAGTGTAATATTAGCAAATGAATTGTCATTGACTTCACTTTTTTGTAAAATTTTCCAAGAGCACCGGAGAGATTGTACAATTATTTTCCGGCGATCTCTGGCAAGCCTACGGTTTTTTGATGTAATTTGAAAATTTCTTCGATTTTCAGAGGGTCCTGGTTAGAAACATCTGATGAGTAGATAGTCAAAGTCATCTACTGCAGTACTTGTATCTATGCTTTTTTTTTTTTGGCAATTTAGGTTTACTTTTCCTATATTTCATGTTTATTACACAAATTTTTCTTATTTTATAATTAATTACACTATATTTTAGGCTAATTATAAGGGCACAGCTTTTTTTGATCAGGGCTGTCCAAGTGATAGTTTTTCATTATTTACAAGTTTGCCACTGAAAAAATTACTCAGGGCTATCCAAGTGGTAGGTATAAAAGATAATGAGGACTGCCAGAAATTGTGGCAGTCCTGAAAGTAATGAGGACTACCACAATTTCTGGCAGTCCTAGAAGTAATGAGGACTGCCAAAAATTGTGACAGTCCTGAAAGGGACATGCTCTACAACAGGACTGCCACAATTTCTGGCAGTCCTAGACATATTGAGGACTGCCAGAAATTGAGGCAGTCCTGAAAGATACTTGCTGTACAGCAAGTTACTTTCAGGACTGCCACAATTTCTGGCAGTCCTAAAGTCGACATTTCCGAATGAAAAGAACATGTTAGGGTTTATTTCAATCTTGATAATAGAGTGAAATATGCATTTTAGGATTTATTTTCATGCATTCTTTATGAGGAAAGAAGTATTTAACCTTTATTTTCATACATTTTAGGGTTTATTTAATTTTTTGGGTGCCATCGAAATTGTGAAAGAGAAGGAAACTAGGGTTTTGATGGAGATGGTGATGATGGAAATGGTGGAGAAGAAGAAGATGATGATGATGATGAGAAAAAAACTAGGGTTTTGATGAAGATGTGAGAATGAAAATGGTGGAGAAGAAGAAGATGGAGAGAAGAAGAAGAAGAAGAAAGCTAGGGTTTGTGAAGAGAGAGAGTGAAAATTTGAAATGAGAGTGATTTTTCGGGTTTGGGGGGTGTGGAGTTTGGACAGCCCCTGAATGAAAATTTTGGACAACCCGAGTAAAAGTTCCTCAAAGCCTGGCTAGTCCTAATCCTGGCTAGCCCCGAGTAAAAAAGGTTGTGCCCTTCTAATTAGCCATATTTTATTATATAAAGGGTTATTACTCTAACCACCTTTATTTTTAAAATAAAATATAAACTATAGGTGAGGTCCGTGTAATTATTTTTAAAATAAGTGACTTTTATATTTTTGAAATAAAATATAAAAGTATAAGGAAATGTCTGTGTAATAATTTTTAAAATAAGGAAAATCCTTGTAATACCTATGAAACATAAGTGTATGTATTTGTTTATTTATTTACTAATTCTTTTGCAACAATGTATCTTTGTAGTTTTGAATAGCATTTCAAGTCAATATGTAGTTTTGTTTCTCTCTCTAGCTACCAAAATATTCTTTAAAATCTAGATAATCTTTCAATATACTGCACTTTTTAATGAGATTAAAAAAATTTATGATATCTCAAGTAAAAAAGATTTTAAAAAATATATTACTTACAATACTAAAAGTATCGTCGGTTGTTGAATAGCATTTGTGTTAATAATATTTCTTCCCACTATTAGTAACACTAGACAAATAAATTCTTGCTGTCAAATGTTCATATAGCGAGATTATTTAGTTCGACTACTGAAATTCAAATATAGGAACTTATAATATGGTGATATCAAATATAGGAACTTGTATTATTTTTCTATTCAGACCATTAATATTTTTGTTTAGGTCTTTAAAAAAAAATCAAGGAGTGAAATGTCTATAATCTAATAATTATTAATTTCAAAAATTAAGAACCTTATTTTGTGGAGATCTACTCTAATGATACAATGTTCTCGAAGGAACATTGATTTGACATGACCCATATCGAACCATTTAAATAAGGGGCTGTTTGGATAGATGTAACTCTTTGAAAGTGTGAAAGTGGCACTTGCAGCAAGTTGAGTTTTCGTTGACTTGCTGCAAGTGGCACTTTCCAAAATGTGTTTGGATGTAGTACTTTTTGTCTGCTGCAAGTGGAAGAAAAATGGATTTGGTGTTTGGATGGTTGTTGAAAGTGGAAAAAAATAAATTTGATGTTGAAGTTGGACATATGATAACTCATAATTATAATTATTATAATTAAACAAAAAATAATAAAACTACCATATAATTGTTAGAAAAATATTTGTAAACATTTGGCTGAGGAATTAGCATTTTTCTAAATAGTAATCATGTTTGCATCTACTCTGTGTTCTTCTTCTTTGGATTCTTCTGGGTTCTTCTCTCTACTCTCTCTCTCTTCTCTCGCACAGATCTGGTTCTCTATACTCTCTCCCCCCCCCCCTCTCATCACAGATCTGGGTTCTTCTTCGTCTCGCTCTCTCTCTACTCTTCTTCTTCTTTCTCCACTCCTCTCTCTAGACGACTCTTCTTCTTCGTCGTCTCTCTCTGGATGGCGGTCGGCACCGAGAGCCGCACCCGTCGGTAGTGGCGCAGCGGGAGATGCGGAAGATTCTCGAGGACAGCATCGACGGTGGCGCAGCCGTCCCCTCCGCCATCCGTGTAGCTGTTCCGCACTGCCGTCTCGGCATCGGCGTCAGCGGGAGACGCTGAAGATCCCCATGCAGTCGGCGGTGGCGCAGCTGGAGACGTGGACATCCGCGCAGATGGAAAAAAAAAAAAAAAGACAACTCCACTTGCAGGCAGTTCCTCCAGTTTTGAGCCGCAAGTGGAAATGGACAATGGAAGGGGGACAGTAACTCGTTTCTGTCAGAGATTCCATACTTACTTCTCACTCTCTTCGTCAAACCAAACGAAGGAGGTGAGAAAATTTCCTCCAAAATGCAGCCACTCCCCGCAAAATCCCTCACTTTCCGCTTACTCCCGCCGAACCAAATAGCCCCCTAAGAGCTTTGCTATGCCTACAACCAATGTTTACATTTCTCTTACAACTTGTCACGTGTCGGACTTCGATTGGAGGAGGAGGAGAATTGGTGGGACCGGGTGGAGTCTATGTAGCAGAGAGGGTGAGAGTGGTGGTGGGATCCGATGGGAGTCGGGACCCATATGTAAGAGATGGATGGAAGAGAATGGCTGTAAGAATTTAGTAGTAAACGTATCATTGTTCGAGCTCTCTAGCCTAGTGGTATTAGAGCGGACATCCGGAGGGGCCGGCAAAGTTCGAGCCCCCCAATTGTGTGTGTGCGTGTGATTTAAAAAAAAACGTATCATTTTCTTTTAAATAAACCCGTTCCGACCCGGTCCAAATCGGCAGCGGGTCCAAACGACAAATTGTTCGCCCATTGTAAGCAAAATTTGATTAAAATTAAAATGCATATAAATAATAATAACCGCTCCAAAAGAAGGGCAAATTATAAGGGCACAGCTCTTTTTACTCGGGGCTGTCCAAGTGACTGTTTTCCATTATTTACAAGTTTGCCACTGAAAAAATTACTCAGGGCTATCCAAGTTATAGGTATAAAAGTTAACTCTCTTTTTTTTTTCCTTTTCTTCCTCACTCTCCATTCTCTCTCCCTCTTTCTTCTCCAAACCCTAGGTCTGGTCCCCACACTTTTTCCAACCCCACATTTCTCCAAACCCTAGAAGATTCTCCAAGGAAGATTCCTAGAATATTCGGTACGTTGACGTCCGCTAAACGACAAAATTTCTGAGTTTTTTTTTTTTTAGTAATCTTATATTTTGTCCCAATGTAGAAATTATGGAAGAAAGTGGATCACGTCTATCAATCGAGGAACCCGGATCTTCCGAACAACACGACAAAACACCCAAAGAACTCTCGGTAAATTTTCGACCGACTGCTACGCATTCGAGTGTACAAGAGGACTGCCAGACTTTCTGGCAGTCCATAGAACAGAAAGGACTGCCATATTACGCGGCAGTCTATTTGTACAACTAGTGTAAAATAGGACTGCCGCAAAACATGGCAGTCCAAGAAGTAACGAGGACTGCCAGATTATGCGGCAGTCTATATGTAGTAATGCTGTACAGTTGGACTGCCAGACATTCCGACAGTCCATAAAACACGTAGGACTGCCACATAACTCAGCAGTCAGTGTGTAGAAATAGTGTTAAGTAGGACTGCCAGACTTTCTGGCAGTCTTTTAAACACGTAGGACTGCCACAAAATTTGGCAGTCTTTGTTAAGAAGTAGTGTAAAACAGGACTGTCAGACTTTCTGGCAGTCTATAAAACGCGATGGACTGCCAGAATGTCTGGCAGTCCTGTTGTACAGTCCTGAAGGAAGGACAATTTTCCTTGTAATTTTGGTTGTAATTGTGATTGGCAGGTACAAGATCCCACTTATCGTTCTGTCGAAGAGAAGTAACAACACTTTCTTCCCAATGACCGCTCCTCCGACAGACTACTATGTGCACTCTACATGCCATTGGACTTGATTATAATCACTTCGTCATCCCGCGGTTTATCGGGCACAGTCCTATTCCCCCTCCCGATCCAGTCTGGTGTAAACATGCTCCGGAAGAATCGATCGCTTGGACGACGCTGTACGCCGATGCGATCAATGCCTACAAGGTGAAAACAAACTACGTGGAACCTAAGCCAATGCCGGAAGACCACTACGATGTATTGATTGACTGATAGTGGAGAGCATCACCGATAGTTTTGTCACATTTTGTAATTAAAAAGAAGGATAAACATTTACGTCTATACCGATATAGTCTTGTCACATTTTGTAACTAGATACTTGCATGTTGCCAAAAGAAATATAAATATTTGGTCCTACGCCGATGTTTATATCTTTGGACCTACTCAGATACACTTTTTTATATCTGTGAATGTGGTTGTCAAAAGAAATGTAATGAAGAAGAAGGAAGTTTATTTTACTAAGACATTTGAGTATCAATTTTACAGTTGAGTCTCACATTAACAAGGACTGCCCAGAAACCTGGCAGTCCATCGTGAGTGAAAGACTGCCAGGGAACTGGGCAGTCCACTTTGGAACTTGCTGTGTACTAGGACTGCCCAGTTTCCTGGGCAGTCCTCGTTCACAGCAAGTTCCAAATTGGACTGCCCAGTTCCCTGGCAGTCCATCGTGAGTGAAAGACTGCCAGGGAACTGGGCAGTCCACTTTGGAACTTACTGTAAATAAGGACTGTCCATTTTTTTGGCAGTCCTAGTTCACAGCAAGTTCCAAAGTGGACTGCCCAGTTCTCTGGCAGTCATTCACTCACGATGGACTGCCAGGGAACTGGACAGTCCAATTTGGAACTTGCTGTGAACGAGGACTGCCCAGGAAACTGGGCAGTCCTAGTACACAGCAAGTTCCAAAGTGGACTGCCCAGTTCCCTGGCAGTCTTTCACTCACGATGGACTGCCAGGTTTCTGGGCAGTCCTTGTTAATGTGATACTCAACTGTAAAATTGATACTCAAATGTCTTAGCAAAATAAACTTCCTTCTTCTTCATTACATTTCTTTTGACAACCACATTGGACTCCCTGTAGGTGATCGACATTTCGAATTCAAAAACTATTACGTCAGAAGCATATTACAACAAATTGTTCAAACAAGTACACACAAATTGTTCAAAAACTATTAAGTCTTCAAAGCATATTACAACCAAGACGTCAACAAGTATTCGAAACACAGTTCAACAAAAGGAGCACACAAATTGTTCAAACAAGTACACACAAGTCATTTCTTCTCATGACGCATCTTAGTCCGTCGCTCTTGTTCGAGAAACGGATAGTCCGATGCGATGTTCTGCATCTGGTTAGCCACGTCGACGTAGTTCTCTCCCTTGCACAGCAGTAGACTTTTTCTCAAGTTTCTTACTTTCGAAGTCTGAAAGAAAAATTAAGGGTCCAAATTAGCCAGGTTACTATACTGGTAAACATTAATTCGAAAAAATACTACTTGCCATCTTTTGCATTGCGTCAAGCAGGCCTGCCCTGTTTGGTAGAGGAGCAGCTACCGGCACTTCATTCCCTCGCGTATCTGGATTCAACATCATACCATGTCCGGCCTCTACATAATAATTCCTATATTCATCAGTACAATCCCACATCTGCTCCACCGGACGTCGTAAAGTTTCACCAACTACATGACGTTGCCACTCAGTGAAGAAGTAAGAGCCCCAACGATAGTCCGGCGGGACATAGGTTGATGCTTTTTTCCCTTTTGATGAAGTCCTCAAATTCAAAGTGCCCGGTACAGTTTGCACGTAGCCAAACTGTCGAAGCACTCTGTCTGGCATATGAGGCTCCTCAATTTCTTGACAGGATATCAGACCTTGAAATAGTGAAACTCCTTGCAACGGACGAGAACTATTTCGAAGATCCTTATAAGGATGCCAAATAATCTACATCATAGTATATGTAATCAAGACCAAAGAAGTTACTATTTTACACTATAATGAAATCCTAAGTAAATAAAAATGTAAGTTAGCATTGTCTCACCTCCTTTTCGTTCATATCTTCAAATGCGATACGCAGGAAAGCTAAAGTATGCGGGTGTCTGCTATCCATCTTAACTGGATTCCACTTGCACATCCTAGGTAGCTGCTCATCATAGTCTTTGTTAACAGTGGCCCTCTTTAGCGTTGGGAAATGTTCGTATATCCATGCCTGTACATGAAATGTAGATGACACAGATATTAATCGACCTAACTTTATTTAAACTATAAACAAAGTACGATTTACTTGACTCACATGGAGCAGAGTTTGACAACCAGCTATAGTCTTCGATCCGACTCTAGATGCAGCGCCAAGTTCGCGGTAGAGATAAGCTAGTATACCGCTTCCAAATGATATTTGATCCACAGTGCCTAAGTTCATAAAATTGTTAACATATTTGGCGTAAATCGAGGTTCCGGACTTGTCCGAAATGCAGACGGCTCCCAAGATGAAATACATGTATGCCCGGGCCACTGCATCGTCGTTGGCGTCGTCCTCATTGTCATTTTCATCGTCTTCATCGTCATCATCATCAATGTGTGCATTCCTAAGAAAACTCAAAGGAACTCCGTACAACTTCTTAAACTCGGGGAGTCTAACAAAATTCCCTGCCTCAATACCGAGTGCAGTGGAGACCAATTCCACAATCTCGTCATACAGCTCAAAGTCACCCGTATCATAATTCATGAACATTGGACCACCATCAACTCTAAGTCCCAAAATGTGGTGGACGTCGTCGAGAGTGATCGTCAACTCCCCGGAAGAGAAATGAAAACTGTTTGTTTCGGGATGCCACCGCTCCACAAACGCAGAGATCAGTGCGTGATCCAAGATCTTGTACGAGTGTTTCGCAATATGCTGCAACCCAGTGGGGATGATTTTGGCCTTCACACCTTCTTTCAAATTATCAAAATTTCATGTACTGCACATCTTAGCGTGGTTAATGACCCGCAAGATACGCGAACTTTTCTGAAAAACAATATAAACAAACTATAAATATAAAATGTAACTACTATTTTACAAAAGAAATGTAAATATCTAAGGTAGTGAACTTGCCGGATCCTTCCAAATTTGGTAAGATATGTGGTTAGGCAGGGACGTCAATAGTGAGCAACCGATTGGCCTCACTTTCGGATCAGCTCTATCAGAAGCGGCGTTCGCGTCAGAAGGTCCGGAACCATCGTCCCCCCCTCTATGAACAATGGGAACAATAGGCAAATCTTCATCGGAGGAGGGGAAATCAGGACGAGTCTTCTGTTGCTTCGATTTACTTGCAACATGTTTGGTTCGACGTGGTGCAGTCTGAGAGGGTGCCGCCGGTTCACTTATCGTTATTGGTTTTTCGCGAACCCGCTCAGCTTCACGTGCCTTCCGCTCCGATGCGGTAGGTCGTTTTCTTCCACCCTCGACGTCAACGTCCTTCGACTTCGGAGTCGGGTCGTGACTACGAATATTTAATATCAATCGATTAATACTTAGCAAACATCAAACAAGACTGCCAATTCAGGACTGCCGCTATTTTTGGCAGTCCTATGTACTGTTAGGACTGCCAGAAAGAGAGGCAGTCCACGTGTACAGCAAGTATTACAAAGGGCTGCCGCTACGCATAAAGGACTGCCACAAAGTTCGGCAGTCCTGTGTAATACTTGCTGTACACGTGGACTGCCTCTCTTTCTGGCAGTCCTATGTACTGTTAGGACTGCCAGAGAGAGGGACAGTCAACTTGTACAACAAGTATTACAAAGGACTGCCGAACTTTGTGGCAGTCCTTTGTGCGTATAGGACTGCCACAAAGTGCGGCAGTCTTTTGTAATACTTGCTGAACAAGTCGACTGCCCCTCTCTCTGGCAGTCCTAAAAGTAAATAGGACTGCCAGAAACATGGGCAGTCGTCGTCGAGTCGAGAGGAACCGACTTGGGTTGTTCGAACTAAATTAATAGGATTTTGGGGGGGGGAATTGACAACGTATTAGGTTTCTTACCTTGATTGAGAGGAACGTTTGCGTGCCATCGTAGGGAGAGATGTTGGAAAATGGTGAAGACGAAGGAAATGGCGGAGATGAGGATCGAAATCCTAACCGTGACAATTGCGTAAAAGAAATGCAGAGAGAGGAGTGGGAAATCGTGGAGAAGAAGAAGAAGAGGAGGAGGGAAAATAGGGTTTGTGAAGAGAGAGAGGAAAAATTTCAAATGCTTACAGAGTTTCGGGTTTGGGGGGCCTGTGGGGTTTGGACAGCCCCCTGAGTGAAAACGTTGGACAGTCCGAATAAAAGTTCCTCAAAGCCTGGCTAGCCCTAATCCTGGATAGCCCCGAGTAAAAAAGGCTGTGCCCTTATAATTTGCCCAAAAGAAGGAACACATCGGTGGTTCGCTCGGTCCACCACGCGGACGACGATAGAGTTCTTTAGCTCTCTCTCTCTCCCCTTTCCTTCCATTTTGGGTTACGTCGGTCGGAAGAAAACCCTAATTTTTTTTCCGATGGCGACGGCGACGATGGCGACGGCGGCCGGCGCCGCCGCGCTCCTCTACTACACGCTGAACCGGCGGCTTCAGGCGGCGGAGTCGCAGGTGGAGGAGGACGGAGACGGCTCCGGCGACGGCTCGAGGCCCCTCCTCTCGCGGTCGAGGAGCCGGGCGGCGGCGCAGCGGCCGGCGCGGGCGCCGGCGACGTGGCTCGAGACGATATCGACGCTGTCGGAGACGCTGCGGTTCACGTACTCGGAGACGCTCGGGAAGTGGCCTATCGGGGACCTCGCGTTCGGCATCAGCTTCCTCCTCAGGAGGCAGGTTAGGGTTTGCGCTGCGAATTTCTTTTTCGGAAAAAAAATATTGGGATCTCGATTGGAGTGCAAATTTGTGTTGCTGTGATCTTGAACCATTTCGGATGCTTCATGGATGTGGTGAATTAGGAGTAGGGAGCACGGACAATCCAAAGTTGGTGCTGTGTCCGTGGCTCGTTGTGTTGGGATATGTATTGTACACGACGCTGACATCACTAGGGCACGCTATGGGGACCGTGTATGTGTCACTGTGTCATGTTCGTTTCCGTGGAGATGCGATTGATTTTCCTCACTTCTCTTGCTTTGAGAAGGATGCGGAGTTGTTGCTGGGATTGTAGTGTGTCACAGTGTTGCTGGAATTGTAGTCCGCATTCGTTGCATCAAAAACTTAAGCAGAAACGTAGTGGTTGCCGTTATGTTATGGAAGAATTTAGCCAATTGCTGGGCTGGTTATTCGGAGCCAGCAATTGTCTGTTCTGTCCCGTCACTGTGGGGTGGCTGAATGTAGAGGAGTCCACTCAGGTTACACCACTTTGATCAGTAGGTTATTTCTCACTTGATGGTCAAGGTAGCTTGCTCTTCCAAGCCAACCGTCAAACAATGGGACCTTTACGGATGAGCTGCAATGCAAATAGGGCTTTTGGCGATTTCCATGTAGTCGAAGTTCAGTAATGTCTATTACAAGGGTACCTAGAAATCTGACTCTATGGAACGAAGAATGATGGGGTATGCTTATTGGAGAGCTTTGGTAGACGAAGTGTCCGACTAGGGGGCTGTTTGGATGCTTGAAAGTGAGCTCTGAAGTGGGTTTTTTTTTGGTACATATGCACACTTCAAATTTCACACTTCAAATTTCACTTCAGCTGTTTGGTTGCTTGAGGAAGTGAAGTGAGAAGTCATTTCACACGACTTCCTGTCTCCCCTTGTATGTCCATTCGCACTTCCTCTCTTTCCATCCGGGTTTGAGATCGAAACTCTTCCACTGTTCTCCTGACCAGAGAACACACGGAAGTCCTTGGAAGTGCTCTCCCGCTAGTGTTACCATTGTTCCGCCATGGACCACCTTGGAGGAGAGGATGCGGTTGAACTTGGCGCCAGTTAGGCTGTCGATGTTGGGGCGGGCATGCTTGAGCCAGCCAAGCATGTGGTCGAAGATGCGGTTCTCTATTATGCTGACGACTAGGATTTTGATCGGACCAACGATCTCGTGCTTCTTCCATCAGCTATTGCTGCTGCTGGCAACAACGTCGTCAAGGCAGTGGGTGGAGAGGAGGTAGGAGAAGAGGAAGTCGAGGTGGAGAGGCCGGCGAGGCAGGCATAGCGGGAGGCTGAGGAGAGGGAAAGCAGCCATGGGTGGGGTGAGGGTAGGTTTGGAAGAGGAGAGTTTAGACGTGTATCGACTGCCAAACTCCCTTATCAACAACATTAATTAATTTTTACTGAATTAAGGCTGTGCTAATTTGTAGTGAAAATTGTTTGCTTAGCCAAGCAAGAGTTGGACTAGGTCATTAGTGAGAAAATGATGGTCGTGCTAATTTTTAGTCAAGTATGCATCAAATTGTTTGGTTATCTCAAGCATTTGGAGAACTTCATTCTATATGGATTCATTTTACTGCTAAGATGCTAATAATTCAGGCCTGGCTCATTCTTTATAAAAATTTGAACCAATTAAAAAAATTGTGTTCAGTGCTTGGTGGTAAGCTTGTTCTTTGAAACTCGTGTTCTTTGGCCAGTTTTTGTTCATGCAATGTGATAGTATTTTACCCATTTTAAATTGAGTAACCATATATCTTCTCAACATTCACTTCATTGCACCATCCAAACAAAAGAATTACTCTACTTTGTACTTCCAAGGAGAGTTCACCCAGCATCCAAACAACCAAACTTGGGATTTGGGCACTTCCCAGAGAGTTCTATACATAAAAACAGGTTTTGGAAACTTCTTTATGCTGCATATGCAATGCACGAGCACCATCTCACTTTCACATTTCAGCTCACTTGCAAGAAGCCCTAGGAGTAATTATTCTTGATTTGTTGTTCCAATATGCCTCTTGGTTGCTGCAAATTAGGTGCACAATGTAGTGATCCTCCATTAAGTGTGTTGAATAATTTCCCTTTTCTAATCAAAACAATTAGATTGTACAACTAAGAGTAATTTTAATTTGATTGTGTTTGGAATTTTGGACCACTACATTCTTGGTTGTCAACTCGCAATACGTGTCATGTAGATTTACTTGTGCACCATATCATATGTCGTGCATCACATGATATAATAGCTCTAGGAGTTTAGGTCTATACTTTTAAATTCATATAGGGACATAATTTAATATAAATTCTTTATTTCCTTCATTTTAACATGTCTATCTAGTTTAGATTCAGAATCCAGACACAAAATTACATAATTCAAGCAAAAAAATGAACCAAGTTATCAGCCTATATTTATGGTATCAGATCGACATAACAAAATGACAATATATCATACCATATCCTAACATACATATCTTGTATCATAAGATACTAACAAAATAGGCTACATGTAGCATTGTGGAATGTAACGTTCCATGATTCAGAGCGAAATCCGTGGAAGGCATATCGCTGGAGGTTGATTGAATTATGATAACTTTGGCTATTCATCCATCAAAAAAATTTCCCTTTTTTTTGGGGACCAAACTCTTTGTGACTTGTTTGGGGACGACTTGTCTCCGTCTATAAGAGGTAAGCTAGTTTCTAATTTTCACCTACTAGAACCTACTATGTTCTTCCATAACCTTAGTCAAGTCGAGGGCTTACATGATTGAGATCCGCTGTGCCTATATTTCGTGATGCCAACCAAATATGGATGCCAAACAAATATGGAAAAATGTATGAGATAGAAACATATGTGCATGACATATTGACCACGAGAAATTCCAATATCTCATGCTCTTCCATGTTTTGTTGGCATCACGGGACATCACGAGATATTGGCATTAGGTGATCTCAATCCTGTCTTACAACACCTTAACGTAATTTTGCTTTGGTACTTCTTCCCATCAGACCTTAATGCACTCCTTTGCTTTCGAAACATACATACTTAATGAAAAACAAAAGACTTCTATAAAAGTGATCGACGCTCCCAGTTCGGACGTCTGACAAAATGCTTTAACTTCCTATGCTAATAGCTCACCCTTCGGTTTATCTTAAGGTCAATAAGTATTCTGGGATGGAAGATAGATCTTTGCGTCTCTGATCCTCGATTAGCTCCATCTTCAGAGGTGGTGGGTAGTGATTTGTTGGTTTCTATTTTATAGTCTAGTGGGTGACCATTCATTGGTTTCTACTTTCTAGTCAGTGTGCTAAGACTACTGGGGTTCTATTCCTCATGAATCAACGAATGAATATTCCTCCTCTGGTGATCTGAAGTGCAATGGTTGGTGGGGATGCAAATTTGGTGGATTCCTACTCGGCTAAAGAATACTTTGAAGCAAGAAATTGTTGGAATGTTATATACTTGTCACAGTGACTTCGATGTTGCCAAAGATATTTGTCACACTTGTTACTTCTAACTGCTAAGCTCCATCGTAGTTACCTTTACAATCGCCAGATTGTTAACAACAGGTATCGTTCTCCAGGAAGGTCGACGGGGCAATTCTGAAACATGTGGGTGTACATGTATTTTGATATTTTGGAGTGTATTTTATTAGTATATAGATGTTTGATTAAGGAGATTCCTAGTGAGCACTCAACTAGAGCTAGGATATGTATATAGAATTATAGATGCGTATTGGGCGGTCTGCTAATCTGTAGGTTCCAGTAGGTACCAATCTGCAATTGTAAATGCATTTGGCATATCACGACTCAACATTGTCCATCTTCTTTTATTGTGTAACCCTTTAGGATTGTATGGAACCAATTTATTAGTGTAAAACCCCATATACATGTATGTATTAAGGTCTTGTAGTACACATTCCTATGTAGATTATATATATATCATATATGAAAATGTATGTGCATGACTGTGTCCATATTGTACTTGTATTCTAGATCTTTCAATCCAGTTGGTGTAGTTATAAGGGGAAGTTGAATCACCGAATCCCTTTGTAGTCTTTCAATCCAAACACAAATGTGAATGAACCGTGTTCTCCCAAAAAAACAGCTGTATAGAAGGATGGTCATTTGAGCTTCGCACCTTCCTTTCTTTATGCGACCGAACCGTAGCACTATGAAATGAAATAGATCCTTTAACGCTCTCTGAAAAGTAGTGCTATGAGGAGACTGTTGTTGTGGGGTTCATTACGATCTTATAGCTAGATTTACTGTTACTAGATCATGGTGAGTGATTGACATCATGAATTAATATTCAACTATTTCACATGTTGACTAGAGTTATCTTCTGTTTTGCCTGGCAGGGGAATCTGCATGTGGCTAGTATATATGCTGGTAAAGACAGCATACCACTTAGAGGAGCTCAAATTGCCGCTGAACTAAGATATCTGTTGAATTTGTTGAACCTATGCTGGCATTTTTCTAAGAAGCCATTCCCTTTATTTTTGGAAGCAACTGGTTACTCAAAAGAAGATGTCTTATTTCAGGAACCTAAAGCAGGAGTGAGTAATGTCATTCCATGTATTATTGAAGTTTGAATAGTTTTTTTTACCTCTAAATATTGCATGAAACAAATAAATATGGAAATGCTGTTACATTTTTGTCTCATTTGTAGAATTCAGTTTTGAGACCTTAATTTTTATTTTGCAGATTCTGAAGCCAGCTTTTACAATTCTGATCAACAAAAGCTCGAAGTGTATTTTGCTGTTGATTCGAGGAACACATAGCATCAGAGATACTTTAACAGCTGTAACTGGTGCAGTGGTTCCATTCCATCATACTGTTGTAAATGAAGGTGGTGTTAGTGATTTGGTTCTTGGATATGCACACTGTGGGATGGTAGCAGCTGCTTGGTGGATTGCAAAGCTGGCAACTCCTTGTCTGGTTAACACACTCCGTGAATATCCTGATTACAAGCTGAAGGTAACTTGCATCGCTTGGTTTGCTTTCCCTTGAACATGTTATTGTAGGACGATAACTTTGAGGATTATGTCATTTTGCTTGATCCGTTTTTTTCTGAACTGCATTCAACTTTTTTGTGCAATAAGTTTGACATATGATCAAGGTTGTAAAAGGCGCTAGGCACTAGTCGGGCGGGCACCTGGCATCTAGCACGCCTAGGCGGCCGCGGTTCAGAAGAAAACTTCAAAAAACCCACTGAAATTGCAAAAAATGTCCATAAAACACAAAAACATGCATAGTCGGGGTTCAGGAGGGCCTAGGTCGGTGCCTAGGCGGGCATCGAGCGCCTAGGCCAATTTTTAGAACAGCGCATGTGATGTTTGGTTCATATATTACTCCATAATGCCTTTAATAGCAATTGCTCATCCACCTTCCTTTCTTTTTCTATCTTAGTATTGCACCATATTCTATCAGTTTTTTAGTAATCCTGCTGAAATCCTCATGAAACTTCAATCTCAAAATTAATTTCCCTCCCTCGGGAATTGCAGTATTCTTATGTTAACTTTTCCAGTTACCTCAACAATGCCCATTGCAGAGCTGAATGGAGGGCCTTTGTTGTTGTTTCTACTGTAAGAACCTTGTTTATATTTTCTACTGGAACTTGTGTAGGTTATTGGTCACTCTCTTGGTGGAGGCACTGCAGCACTTTTAACATATGTTTTACGTGAGCAGCAGGAGTTCGCCACTGCAACTTGTGTAACATTTGCTCCAGGTTTGTGTTCCTGAGTGCTCTTCTTAATTGTTTATTCAATTTCGTAAAACAAAATTGTAATTTGCATCCAATTGCCATAATGAATAAGCCTTATTTCAGTTTGGATGTAGCTTGTGTTCTCACATTTTTCTTAATTTTCAAGTTTGAGTTAGGTATTGCTACGGCTATCTTACTTTTTCTGAACCATATTGACGTTACCATGTCTTAGCCATGTTTGCATGCTCAGCTGGTTAATCGAGTGGTCATTAGTGAGTTATTAAGAGAAGATGGTGGTCTTAGATGTTGGCTTGTTCTGCCATGATATATATGGAATGTGTTGCTTGGTCAGCTTGTTTAATTGAGTGGTCATATTAGTGACTTACTAAGAGAAGAACAGTGGTCTTAGTTGTTTCATGATGAATTCTTCTATCATCTCCAATATCACATCTGCATTTTATCATTCTAACGTCAAGGATTGTGGTGGATGCATCTTTAGTTTTTTATGAGTAGGCTGATAACTAACCTGTACAATGCAGCTGCCTGTATGACGTGGGAGTTGGCAGAGTCAGGTGTACCCTTTATCACTTCAGTAATCAATGGAGCTGACTTGGTCCCTACATTTTCAGCTGCTTCAGTGGATGACCTACGTTCCGAGGTTCTTTCTTTTCGTCACCTTGTATATATTTTATGATTAGTCTGGAAGGTGTAATTGATTTACAGTCTCAGCCCAGTACTTTTGAATAGAACTAACATAAATACATATGTTGGACCATTGGTATGGGTTTCTTACAAAACCTACTAGCCTAGTAATCTTTATCCATGAGACTCGGGATTGTATTTTATTTTAACTACATGACGTTGTAGTCCGAATCCAGTTTCTTTAAGGTTTACCCAGAAAAACTTCTCTGGTTCTTAGACTTTTTTTTTACCCCTCTCCATTCCCTTTCCATCACAATTTTCTTCAATTTAAAGTTGGGTTTTTTTAGGGGTGTTCTGGTCCTTTTGAAACTCAATTTTTTGCAAAGGAGGTAAGAAAAATATTCAAAAATTTGAACCTATGGGTTTTTTTCTGGGTAAAATGAAGGGCGAGAGGACTAGTTCGTGTACACCTTTTGCTCATTGTCTGACTTCTTACTGAAGATTTATATAACTGAGCATGTCATTTAGGTACCATTTCCATTATTTGAATGTTGCCGAGTCTAACTTCAGCTAACATTCTGGGGAAGGGCAATTAGGATTTTTAGTTTGACAACAGGCCTACAACCATTTTATGCTTGGTGCTAACGCTGCGTACATCTTCACCCTTCCCAGACCCTACGTAAGCGGGGACCTAGTGGCCACTGGGATGCCTATAGGTGTGGTCAGGTGGATATTTTTGGTAAGTACATGGTTGATGATTATTCTTAGCCGTAAGGAAAATAAACGCCTGGCAGTGATGATGGGTAAAATATCTGACGACATCAGTAGATATTGCAAACTAATTTTACGAATTCAACCTCACATAGAAGCATTTGGTTCAGAATCTAGGGACTAGGGAAAGCTCTAGTAATTAAGGAACAATTAGGAACTACAGCATGAAGGTCCTTGCTCATGCTGCACTAATGGGCATTCAAGAAGAGATGTTTATGGCATGAGGGCGAATCATGAACGACTTTTTGAATAACAAAAAGTCATTCGATGAAAAGCATGTTAGTTCTATGGAATGATGTAAAAAGTTGAAGACTAATATCAGACAATTTAGGCTGGTTGGGCGATTATAATGCATTTTTTTTTTACCATAATGAGTGAAATGAAACAAATAAATTTCACTTGTTCGTGTAGTGTGTCACGGACTTAGTGTTTTAGGCTACACCTTGACCCGTGCGGCGCACAAGCTTCCTTCTCGAAGACTCGTACAAGCCTTCCTGAACCCGCTTAGCTAGATCGCTAAGGCGATATTGAGAATACTGTGGAGCAAAAGAGAGAGTGGAAGTATGAAAACTTCACTATACTAGAAAGAGATTACAACTTTGGGTGGTGAGGAACAAATGGACTTCCCACTTATTTATAGGGCATCTAAGGCTTACAGAAAACTTCTGGAAACGGAATATTCTAGGGATTATTCAACTACTATATAACTATAAGGAAGTTTCTAGTCTATCCAGAAAGATCATGATCCATCCGGAAAGATCTTGGACCATCTGGAAGATTCTCGAATCTTCTGGAAGATTCCACCATATTCTGGAACATTCCACTATCTTCTGGAATACTATGGAAGCTTCTCGCATAACCTCGGTCCGTGGGAAGTTATACAGGTCCGTCTCGGTGGGGCACAAACTTTTGTGCGTAACATTCTCTCCCACCTGTTTCGTTGACGCTCTCATCGACGGTGCACCAAGTCTTGGAACGACGTCCACTCACGTAGGCATGGTCGCTGCACGTCGTCCCTTCTTTCTGCGTCTCGTGCGGCGCTTTCCAGACTTGTCCTTCTTCTTCTCAAGATCAGAAACAAACTGGTTTGCCGCACCAACTTTGTCCCCGGTCTATGTCCTCCTCGGCACAAGACTAATCTTGTGCGGGTTCTCGAGTCGTCGATGCCCCTCGTCTCGTAGCTGTACATGGTTCTGCACACCTCCGCGCATGCGAGTCTCATCGCAAGCTTGTCGACCCAAATGTCCCCCACGAGCTTTGAGCAACTCCTTGCGCGAGTTACTCTGCCTCGTCTCTTCTGCCTCTGCGCAGCTTGCGACACGCATCTCTGCATTCGTGTCCACCTTGGTAGCATGGTCCACCTCCCTCAGCGGAAGTGGTTCCTCGGGACGCCCCTTGCCACACTCTTGGTCTCGTACGAAAGGCCTTTCTCCTCGAAGCCTTCCTTTTTCTCGAGCACCGCTAGGTGTGCCGTCTTCCTTTGGCCATCCTTTCTGAGCTAAATAGCGGAGATAGCTTTCCCCTTCGAAGGCTTGCCTCGTGCAGCTTTCACCATGCACGATGAGCCTTCCTCCATGAAGCCGATAACTTCCAAATGTGGCATCGGAATTGCCTTAGCCGCGATAAGAAAATCCATGTCCAGTATCATCTTGAAGTCATCCAGTGACGTAATGGTAAAATTGGCAACACCCGACCAATTTTTCACCTCTATGCGGACTTCCTTGGCTACACCCTGCACGGGGTGCACCTCCGCATGACCGCCTTCATCATGCTCGAAACTTCCTCCAATACTAGACCCAAGCGACAAACCTTCGCGCTCGCGATGAAGTTGTGATTGGCGCCCGTGTCAACCAACGTCCGTGTGCTCATGCCATTGATCCTCACATCAACGTACATGAGCTCCATGCTCGGAGTCCTCGACACAGCAGACTTGGTCTTCACGACGTTGAGTAAGTGCAACGCTCCCATGTGTGCTCCCACTTCGCACTCTGCGTCCTCCACCTCCTCGCTTCGGACGACATTCACACGCATGCTCCTTATCAGACAGTTCCGAGCAAAGTGCTTCTCTCCATATATGAAGCACGAAAAAATTCGCTCGAGTTGGGCCTTCTCGTGCTTCTTTTCCCGAACGGACCCTCCTTAGGAGAGCTCTCCTGCTCTCCCCCACCATTCTCCTTGGTAGACTTTGGCTTGGTCTCGGCATCGTTGTTGTCCCATATGTACTCGACGAGCCGCTCGACTACTGCCACGGCGGTGTTCAAGTCTTGCACCCTCTGTCGCTGTAATTCTTGAACTGCCCACGGTTTGAGTCCATCGAGGAAGAAGAACAAACGATCCTCCTCACCTATGCTTGATACCGTGAGCATCAAGCGTGTAAACTCCGCGATGTACTCCGTGATCGCCCCAGTATGCTTGAGTTGCCGCAAACTCTGCCTCGCTGCAAACTCCACATTCTACGGATAGAACTGAGACTTGATCTCCTTCTTGAGATCCTCCCAAGTCTCTATCGAGCACAAACCCTTCTCGGCCTCTATGCACCTTCGACGCCACCATAGCGTAGCACCGTCGGTGAAATAGAGTGAAACAATATCCACCTTCTCGGCATCATCGTTGATGTGCAACGCCTTGAAGTATCGCTCCACGTTCCATAAGAAGTTCTCAACTTCTTTGGCATCCCGCACCCCGCTGAAGGATTTCGGCTCGGGGATCTTCCTTCGCCTCGGTGCCTCCCTACTGGAAGGTCCACCGTTCGCAACGACCTTCTCCAGAATGGCAACTTTGGTCTTGAGTTCTCCGCAACTCTCAACCACAGACTTTAGCTCCTCGTAGCCTTGGACCTTCCTACGCAAGTCCTCAATCTCCGCACGATGTCCCTTGAGCTCCTCCTCAAGTGTGGATCGGATATCTTGGAATTGCTCCCGAAAGAGTGCCATCGACGAAGCGACGTCGCTCTCCAGCCCATCGAAGTACTCTTCTAGTCTCATGCTGCATTGCTCCACGGAGCCCATGCGCATCTTCATGTCCTTCGAACCCGCCTCTAAGACTCCAACGCGCTCGACAAGATCTACAAGGCTATGCTCCGTCGTAGATTCCTTTCTCTTGTCCTTCTTGTTGGTCTTGGCGTGCCCCTCCCTAGGCGACGTGGGTCCCTCCTGAACGTTCTCGGATGTCGACATGGCACCAACCGACCTTTGCTCTGATACCATTTGTCACGGACTTAGTATTTTAGGCTACACCTCGACCCGTGTGGGGCACAAGTTTCCTTCTCGAAGACTCGTGCAAGCCTTCCTGAACCCGCTTAACTAGATCGTTAAGACGATATTGTGAATATTGTGGAGCAAAAGAGAGAGAGTAGAAGTATAAAAACTTCACTATACTAGAAAGAGATTGCAACTTTGGGTGGTGATGAACAAATGAGCCTCCCACTTATTTATAGGACCTCTAATGCTTACAGGAAACTTCTGGAAACGGAATATTTCAGGGATTATTCCACTACTAGATAACTATAAGGAAGCTTCTAGTCTATCCAGAAAGATCATGATCCATCCGGAAAGATCTTGGACATTCTGGAAGATTCTTGGGTCTTATGGAAGATTCCACCATCTTCTGGAACATTCCACCATCTTCTGAAACATTACACCATCTTCTGGAATACTCTGGAAGCTTCCCGCATAACCTCGGTCCGTGGAGAGTTATACAAGTCCGTCTCGGTAGGACGCGAACTTTTGTGCGTGACAAGTGGCTGTGATAAGTACAGGAGAGGGGAAATTGTTGAGTTCTAAATCCCTAGAGCATAGAGCAAGGAGGCAATAGCGCACCAATAGGATGTCCAACATTAGAGAGAGCCTCCTGGAAATATGATGCCCTTTTTAGTTGAGACAATACTGGTTCTTTCAATTTAAAAGAGACGAGAAACATTATCATGACCATGTAGCTAAAGGACAAATTGAACCGTCTAGGTTACTGTCAAGGTACCGCTATCGGTTTTCTCCTGTTGGAAGTGGACTTGGAGGTATACTTTCCGCTTGATTTGGCACTATTTTATTTTGTTTATTTTTGGTGCTTTATGAGGCCAGGCCTCATCTTATATTAATTCTTCAGGTTTTCTTTGTTTTGTTTTTTTTCCTTTCAAGTGTATGTATTGTGGTGTGACTTGATCAGGTATTTTTACCTTTTAAAGGGTAGTCACTCTCTAGCGCATAATCTTCAAGAAATTTTTGGCAGCCTTTTGATCTAATAGAAGTGATATATGTAGACTTGTTACTACTTACTAGTATCAAATCGTATGGCAAAAAATCTTAAGTGGTTGTGTAATGCACATTTTGCACATGCTAGTAAGCCGATATTTTTCACTTTATAGGGATGCACATATAACATAGGAGATGATTGTATTGGACTTCCTATATGTAAAGTAGCAGCTACATGTGAAGGAGTTAATGGAATATGTATTGTTAACATCAAACTTTTTATATAGGTTTTCTAGTTTTATAGAAATGACGATGCGGAGAATGATGAATAAAAGCGTTCCATCTTGATCAGCATACAAAGGGGATGTCAATCAGGACACAACTATAGGGCCCTCAAGGATGGCCAGAATGGTGACATGTGATCATTGAACATGCAACCAAACTGCACCCTCAATTAATAGCAACAACTCTGTAGGTTCTAAGATTATCCCTAATGATAACTAGATGATGTAAGATTATTATCACAATGCCTATGACAAAACAAACTTAAATAGCAACTGCTATGTGAAAGATGTAATCCAGCAGTAAGATTGTTTTGAGCTAAATAGTGTTCACGAGTAGTTAACTATCTATAGTTTTGGCAATTTACAGTCAAGAAACTCAAGAATTACAAGATAGGTTCAAGAAATCATACTCACAAATTCTGCCTGAAAACTTATGTCAAATTTGTCCTGTGGTATGGAACACTTTGCGTACTATTAGAATGTCCCACCAGATGTAGACGCTTTGTATTAGCCAATTAGGAAACTAGTCGAAGATTGAAGGTTCAAGTTCAGTAATTTTGTGTCGACCTTGCCTAATTATTAACTAATCGGCATCCATTTATTATATCCAGTAAGGCTGTGTTTGATTGGGGTTTTTTTCCATGGAAAATATTTCCATCACAAATTTTCCACCAATTGCAGTGTTTGATAGCTTATATTTTCCAAAAAGCTATCATTTTCCATATTTTCTTCTAAAATGGTGGAAAATGAAACTTGTCCAACCCATAGAAAATGATCTTCCATGGAAAATGGGAAATAACTATTTTCCGTGGAAAATAATGACAATCAAACACCCAAATTAAGTTTTCCATGGATTTTTTTTTAAAATTCCATAGAATTTTTTTCCTAGGAAAATAATTCCATGGAATTAATTTCTTTTCCACATATTTTCCACCTTCCAATCAAACACACCCTAATTTTTTTTTTTGGGAGGAATACCTCTCTTTTTTATTCTGGCTTTTCTTGTCTATAGTTGTTATTCCTGCTGTCCATTTTGGCATTCCATATACTTTACATGTCACTCTATTTATTTTGGATTTTGTAAAACTTTGCTCTATACTCTTTAAATTGCAGAAACACTGTAGGTGTTCCCTAATAGCCTCCCAGTTGTTTTAGTTTCTTGCTCTGTTTCTCTTTATCAGAATTCCCTTGAAGTCATGGACTTTCTGCTTCCTCTGTAGAAGTATTGGAACCTTGTGACAGAACAGACCTAAAACAGATTATGGGTATGCAATATCCTCTTTGGGGGATGTTGTAACCACAACTAATAACGAGGACTGTTTAGTGGACGACTTATCTAGTAGAGAAAGCTCTAGTAACTTTGCTATTCTTATTTCGTTGTCGTTCCTCCCAGTGAGCTTTTTCCTGCATATGGACATTCCAATATATATATGTACTTTTTATCTTTTGTTGAACTCGATCTCATTATTTATAGAAAAATGTATCTTGGACAGGTGACGGCATCAGCTTGGTTGAATGACCTACGAACCCAGATTGAAAGAACTAGAATCTTGAGCACGGTGTATCGTTCTGCCTCTGCCTTGGGGTCTCGTCTTCCATCTATTGCCAGTGCCAAAGCAAGAGTAGCTGGGGCTGGTGCAATCTTACGGCCGGTCTCCAGTGGAACACAGGTTTGTTTCATTGCTTCCCCAAACACTATTTTCTTCTTACGGGGGATTGTGAAACGTACTTTCCCTGATCTGTTGACAAAATTCATAAATTTTACTGTGATTTCTGAGTATGGGAGAAACAGTACACTATTTGGTTATTTGTTATCAATGCTTCTTACATGGTTAATATTTGCTAACTGATATTTTCCATGAAGAAAACAACACCGAAGACATTATACCGAATTTTAGGTTTATTTTACATGAATCCTGTTCGTATGTTAGCATTATTAAGAGCTCTCTCTTTTGCAACAAATGCTGTTTTACAGTCTTTGCTTCGTAACAAAATGGAGGAAAGGAAAGATAAAATGAAAAAGAAAGAAAAGAAAATCTTTTCCTTGTTTGGTTGATGAGAAATTTAGAAAGAAAATTAAGATGAAAAATTTGTGAAAAATAGAGAGAGAGAGAGAGAGACTGGTGGGTTGGGGAGGAGAGGATAAGTGAGAGAGAAAATGGACCCATTTAGGAAGAAATTCCTCCCATTTAGGAAGAAAAGGATAGGGAAAATCTATGTTCGTTATTTTCTCCTACTTTGATTTTCTTTTTCACTCTCCCCCCAACCAAACATACAAAACTCACTTTCACTTTCTTTTCTCCGACTTTCTCACAAACCAAACAGAACCTAGGTATTTGTACTTGACTAATCAGACTCATCTTTAGTTGATCTAGAGGGAATGTTTGAAATTTTTTAGGGAAAATCTAAGTATTTGTACTTGACTAATCAGACTCATCTTTAGTTGATCTAGAGGGAATGTTTGAAATTTTTTGTTTGAAAACACGTCGTTTTGCAAATATATTTTGGTAAGTGGGAGATTTGTGTGTGTTGGGTGCACGGGGGAGGGAGTGGTTTTAGTAGAGACTAGGATGCGTTTGGTTAGTAGTTTAAAAGCAAAGTTTTGCTTTTAAACGTTAAACCCAACCCAATATACGTTTGGATAGAGACTACTCATAACATCACATCCCAAATTTTTTTCCCAAACAGTATGTTACAACTCAGCTTTGTAAAAGCAAAGAAAACCTGTTTTCTGAAAGAGGTTTTCCAAAAAACTGGACCCCACACCCCTCCACACCTCCCAAGTCCCAACCTTCTTTCTCTCTCCTCTTTTTTTTTTTTTTTTTTTCCTGAACCTTTTCTTTCCTCAGCAGCACCATACCCCCCCCCCCCCCCTCCAAGCCTCCATCTTCCCCAGCTCTCTAGCCCTAGACCTCCGCCGCGAGCTCGTGGACTCCAGGGAGAGGACGCCGAGGCCGCGTGGCCCTGGAGGTCCGCGGAGACCCCCTCCTCCTCCCCCCTCCTTCGACTCGAGGGAGAGGACGTCGAGGCCGTGGAGGTCCGTGGAGCCCCCCTCCTTCGACCGTCGAGGCTGTGAGGCCCTGGAGGTCCGACGGCCTTGCAGGTGGGCTCGATCCCCGCGATGGTCTTGCATGTGTTCTTGGTGGACGGGGAGGCCACGAGGGAGAGCGGTAGGGCTGTGGAGAGCGTCGAGGCCAAGGTCGACGACCTCATGGACCTCGAGCTCGACCCCGCTGCCAAGACGAAGTACGTCGACTGCCTCGACGCGTACGACGAGGCCGGGGACCGGCTGAGGGACGCGATTAACTTCAAGCTCTACGCCAAGGCCGCCAGGCTGCTTCGGTCCGCGCCCAAGGCGTCAAGTCGTCGACGGTGGCGCTCGATCTCCCTTCGACGTGCTCGTCGAGGTCGACCAAGAGCTCCTCGAGCTCGACACGAGCAGTAGACAGGACCACAAGCTCATATTTTTTAGGACACATAAATGGACTCAGGGACACGAGCAGTAGACACGATCAAGAGCTCCTCGAGTTGGACACGAGCAGGACAACTATAATTTCTTAAAAAAAAGTTACCAAACACATTTTTCAACTTGTGTTTTAAAACTATTTTCAGATAAAAGTAACCAAACGCAAACTCAAAATTTCTCTACTCTGAAAACAACTTTATAACTTACTTTCAGAAAAGTGTTTCCAGAATTTTTTTTTCAGAAAATATATCCAAACGGACCCAAAAATCTCGTTAATTTTGTCCGTGTTGTTGTTACTGTCTAATTCTCAGGTAGTAATGAAGAAAGCTCAAAACGTGGCTCAGGCTGCCTGGAGCCGTCAGTCGTTCCAGATTTCCTCGTGGTCATGTATGGGACCTCGTCGTCGCCTGAATGCATCTGCCTCGAACACTAGACCGGAAGAAAATGGCCCCAATTCCTCTCAGACTGTTGATCCACTTTTCACTCCAACAGGCGAAGCAATAACGGAGAAGACGGAGGTAGTGACATCCGAAGGGGGTGTAGGGTGGACTTCGGAGCTCGAGTGCCCGCGTTCCAGCAAATCATCACACAATACTCTCGAGGCAGGTAATGACGATGATGAGGAGGAAGGTAGCAGCGATGATGGTGAGGATCTCATGGGCCATGGAAGGATCGAAGACAGCATGACCGAGGTGGAGCTGTGGCAGCAGCTGGAGCACGAGCTCAATCGGCCGAGGAGGAACGAGGAGGAGGAGGAGGTGGAGATGGAAGAAGAGATGGTGAATGAGATAAGGGAGGAGGAAGAGGAGGAGATTGCCGCGGCCGCGGAGGTGTCCGACACCACCACGACTGCGGAAACCGCCGCGGAGGTCTGTCGTTTCTTCCCTCCGGGGAAGATCATGCACATCGTGACCGTCTATCCCGAGAGGGCAGAAGGGGATGACCGACGTAGCAGCAGCAGTAGCAGTAGCAATGGCAGCGACGGCGACAGGGATCCAGAGTCGCCCCGTGTCGGGATCTTCTTGACACCGAGGTCGTTGTACGGTAAGCTGAGGCTCTCGCAGACTATGATCAACGACCATTACATGCCCATCTACCGAAGAAATATTGAGCAGCTGATCAGTGAGCTCGAGAAGGAATGTTTGGTAGCAGAGGACTGCAATTCATGACACAGGAGTGTCTTAGGTGACTAAATTAACAACTATAGGACTAGTTATTACTGTACATTAATAACGTGACGACAGTGGATTGTTCTAATGGCTGTAATTTGTGTATTCGGAGTGGCAAGACAATTGATGAAAAAGAAATGTACAACATGGTTAAAGAAAAAGAATACACTAAAAGGTAAAGCGCATTTAAATCCTCCTTAGATTTGTCTCGTTTGCAAAATAAGACTTTTAAATACACTTTATCATATATATATATATATATATATATATATATATATATATATATATATATGAAAAAAAAAAATAGAGTGTTGTAGGTGTAGGCTTTGACTGGTATGAAAAAGAAAAAAAAACAAATATATGAAAAAAAAAAGGAAAAAAAGAATTTGGGTGGGCTCAGCCCCTACATGGTTCTGTCATTGCCCAGAACAAATATATAATCATCTTTTTAATTTGGTCATGTTCAAGCTGACGAATAGTCATCTTCTGATACATATCATGCACCATGTTGATGCACTCTAATGCACATTAGTCCTCAAATTTCACAGCCACCCACTTCTAAATATGTTGTGAACTTTGGTTTTTTTTTTTTTTTTTTTTCTCTTTTTAATCCAGCACACTGAGATGAAGTATAAAACAGACAAATCTAGTACCCAAAGTCGAATTAGTTCATAAACCTACTACCCTTATACAAAATAATCCATACGAAAACCCTAAAATCCTTATTTACCAGGCAAGTTATGGTTTAAATAACTTCGCAAATATTTGATCACAATCTCTCTAATATTGTTGTGTCTGATCAATGCAACCTACACATTCGAGTCCGAGCCGAGCATGGATCCGCGCCCATGAAGAAGTCTAGCAGGCTCGGGCTTAGGTCTTTGGGCCTAGCTCTGAAACATTATTTAGTGTAGGGTAAAGTGCATTTAAACCCTCCTTAGATGTTACGAAAACACAATTAAAGACTCCATGAATTGAAAAATCCAAAACGTTTCAATAATGCTTAAATCACCCCCTAATCTAACTTTTCTGTTAACTGGTGTTAAAACGGGATTGTGCTGACCATTTTACCCCTAGATATAGATTCTCTATACTTACCAATAAAACCCAAAGCTATTTACTGTAGTAAAACTTGGGACGTTTAAATACTATAGTCAGAAATTTTATATTTCTATAAAGTTATTATCTAAAATTATTTTTTCATAGATTATTTTTTATTTAACAAATATATAAATATTTATGGGGAAAACAAAACTGATAAATACAGAAAAATCAATTCTTAAAAAATAGAAATGATGAAAAACTGGAAAAAAAAATACCAAACAAAAAACAAAAAAATACTATTAAAATATGGAAAAAAATAAAAAATGAAAAAAATAGACAAAACATTCCAAAAAAAAAAAAAAAAAAATGAAGATAAATCTTAAACAATGAAAGAAGACAAAAATAAAAAACTATACAAATTTGAAAAAAAAAAACAAAAAATATTTAAGAAATGAAAAAAAATGACCCAAAAATATAAAAGTCACTCTTAAAAAACTAAAAAGGATTCTTAAAAAGATGAAAAAAGAAAAAAAAAAATGAAATAAGAACTAAAAAAATGGAAACAAAAAACAAAAGAATAAAAAAAAAAGAAAACTAAACAAAAAACAAAAAACAATTTACTCGGGCAAAAAGTTGACTGGGACAAAAAAATTACCTCCCATTCTTAAAAAGATAGAATTCTCATGCTTGACGCAATTTTCGAAAATAACTGTTTATAATCTAAATAGTTAATATTAATTAATAATAATTTAATCATAATTATAATTATAGTTAATAATTTATATATTATAATAATTTTAGTTAATAATTTATTAATCATAATTATAATCATCATTATAGTCTTACTTAATAAATTATTAGTCACGACTATTATCATAATTATTTATTTATTAATTCTAACTATATTAATAATTATAATCTTAATTAATAATTTATTAATTACAATTTTATTATAATATTAATTAATAATTATTTAATCATAATTATAATTATAGTTAATAATTTATATATTATAATAATTTTAATTAAAAATTTATTAATCATCATTATAGTCTTACTTTATAATTTATTAGTCATGACTATTATCATAATTATTTATTTATTAATTCTAACTGGAATTGTAAATCTTGGTACAAATTTATTTTCATCACATGTATTCCTTAAACAAATAACTTAAATATTACTAAACATGTCAAAAATCCAAAAATAAATTGCAAAACATGTATGTTGAAGCATGATCCGAGTTCAGTTTCTGCCACCGCCGCTGTCGATTCTCTAGGAATAGGCTGTAAACCTTGGCCTCAGTGCTTCTTTAATTCTTTTATTAAATTCTACATTAGAATTTGATATTGTTCTGAAAGTTTCTCATCCTCCAATAGTAGAAAACCACAAGAATTTGTTGAAAAATTTGCACACCCGTAAAATCTTCTTCCAGGATTTGTTGGTGTCCATGAAGTCTTCAGTGGACTAATTAATCCACAATAGCAATAAATTGTTCTTCCATAATTTCTATATATTTGGACGTCTTGAGAATGAAGATTGTGAGCTACTAGCCATAATTTGCAGTTGGATTTGAGATCTGTATGTAAGAAAAAGCTTCAATACATTAAATGAGAGCAAATAAGTAAAATAAAAGAAAAGAAAAGAAGGGAAAATGAAAAAAAATTAATGTTATTTTTCCAACCAACTGGTTAAAAAAGTAGAAAATAGAAAGCTTGGGTTTTATGTTTCAAAACAATCCTATATATAGAGAATGAAAGGGGGGAGTCACAATGTTAACGTTAGCATTCAGAAGAGTATTTTGGGGAGTGCAAAATTTACTTTACCAAAAAAAATGACTTCTAACGACTAGTTCTAACGTCATTTTGACGGAAATTGGCATTCTGAGCAAAACATGTTTTGTATGAGGTACAAACTGGTTAAGTTTTCTAAAAGGTCTTATTTTACAAACGAGACAAATCTAAGGAGAATTTAAATGCACTTTATATATATATATATATATATATATATATATATATATATATATATATATATATATATATATTACATTCCAATCAGCCTACACCTAGCCCTACTCCAGCCCATCCCACGCCCTGGGTCCGGGGGTGCATTGTAACGAGAAAGGGGCCTTGTAGTGGGAATAAAGAAATTATTTTGTTAACATGCGTCTATATTGATAAATATACATTTTATATGAATACTTCAATCGGCACATTTATCAATGCACCTTTCACTTAAAATGTGTATTAGTAAATGTAAAATGTGCATTAAAAACATAGTAGTAGGAGTACTCATATAAAATACACATTTGCAATATATTAACATATATTAACATGTATCCTTAGAACACATGTTAATCCGTATCGTGTATATTATTTATATCCATGCAACAATCATACCACGCGCGCACACAAACTTCCATGATGAATGAGAGGAAGAGTACAGATTAAGGCCCTCTTTGGATACCGTTTATTTTTTAATTTTTTGAGTTTAAACTCAAATGTGCAGCCGAACAACGTTTGGTTGCTGTATTTTAAAACAGCACATTCTAAATTTTTTTTTTGGGAAAATAAAGTTTTAAAACAGATTTCCGAGCGGAGTATGAAAGCTGTTTTGTGAAAACACTTTTCCCAACTCCTCTGCCCAACCGAAACCAACCCACCCCCTCCCCCCTTTCCCAACTCTCTTTAGATCTCATCCTCCCCAACTCCCTGCAAAGACTCTCCCAACCGACCTCCTCCCCAACTCCAATCTTTCTCTTTGTCTCTTTCTCTTTTACTTTCTCTCGCGCAGAGGCCTTCCCGGAGCACGGCACGCTGTCGTTCTCCGGCCACAGATCGAGGAGACCTCGATCTAGGGTTAGGTTTCCGATGGAGGTCGCCTCGAGGTCGCGGGGAGGTGGAGGGTCCACTGCGCGAGAGAACGTTGAGCCACACCGTGGGGGCGGTCGTACCCGCGGAGCTACGATCTCGTCGTCGACTAGACTCCAGGACACTTCGACGACCGGACTCGAGCTACGGGACAGCCTCGAACTCTTCGATGTCGTGGGACACATGACACAGAGATGGACACGGTGGATTGAGGACTCATGACATAGATGAACACGGCGGATTGTGGACTCATGACATTGAGGACTCGTGACAAAGATGGACACGGTGGACACAGTTAAAAAAAAAAACTATTTTCTAAAAATATTTAACCAAATAGAATATTCAATTTTTATTTCTTAAATTTATTTTTCAGATGAAAGTAACCAAACGCAAAACCAAAATTTTTATACTCAAAAACTAACTTTATAACTTACATTCAGAAAACTATTTTCAGGAAAAAAAAAATTCAGAAAGATTATCAAAACGGACCCTTAAGTGTTCACACAAGTCCTGAGTTCAATTGCCCAGGAAGAATGTCTTTGAGTTCGACGACGCCTATGCTTCAAGTCCCACCGTTGACCCGCAAGGAAGTCCTCCAGTACCCAAACACAAGCATTCTGCCTGAGAGTCCACATCGAGTGCACAATGCAGGGCTCCTCGTCTCGTCGGGGGTCAGCAAGACCCTGCAGAGGAGGAGCCCGTCGCAGCAGGCGAGGCGACGACGACGTACATCTGGTGGTTGGTGGTGGAGGGTGTTTGGATAGGGGACTTCATTGAGAGGAGGGTCATGGTCATCCTCATCACATTCACAACGCTGCTGCTGCTGCTTCCTCTCCTCCTCAGCACCAGCCTCCTCCTCCTCCTCCTCCTCCTCCTCCATTAGGGTTATCGTTAGCTAGGGGTTATGCTGACTAGATTTCCAAGTCTGAGAGAAATTACAACGCAACTGTATAGTGATGTGTCTAGCGTAGGCTAAATTACTTGATATCCTCAAGTATTCAAAAATTTTCAACTTAATACTCTCTACTTTGATATATACTAACTCAATACCCTCCTTCCGTTCTTGTCCTAACGGTGTTAATAGAAAGAACAAAATGACAAAATTGTCCACCCACAATTCTCTCTCGGGAGGTGGGTGGGTGGGTGGGGTAGGGGGGTGTTTGGAACGGAGAGGGGGAAGGAGATGGGGGTATTTTAGGAAAAAAAATTAAACAACAAAATTAAGTTTGACCGACAGAGGGTATCAAAATAAAAGTTTACAACAGTTGAAGGTATTAAGTTAGTAACTATCAAAATTGTGAGTAGCAAGTTAAACAACTCTAAATAGTTAGGGTATCAAAAATTGTAATTTAGCCTTCCCTATATTGCTGGGCTTCATCTGGAGTAGTCTTGTCAATCAAGTGAAATCGAGGTTATACTGTCATGGGAGAAAGCACAGTAATATATATTGTTATACACATAATGGAAAGGAAAATGCTAAGTCTACAACCAAATAGTTACAACATTCTTACCACCTTTCTCTTCCATCCCTTACACATGGATCCCACCTCTCCTCTCAACCCCCCTTCTACATGGGCTCCACCTGACCAACACCCCCCCCCCCCCCGCGGCAATCGAAGCCCGACACGTGATGGTTGTAAGGGGATGGTAAGTTTGGTGGCAGGCATAGCAAAGCTCTAATGACAAACTCAAGTGCAGATGCAAAAGTCTATCAATGATTTAATTCACAATATCCTTTTTTTTTTCTTCTTAATCTGTACAGCAGATGCAGTAGATGAATTCAAAGAAATTTCTTTGGAATTTGTCAGCAAAATATGAACAGTAAAACTTTAGCTTCCAAATTCAAAGGCAACCTCCAATGAGCAGTTTAATTAGGATTTTGATCAACTTTTGGGTTACGGTTTAAGCACATGCAACCAATGAACATCCTCCAAGTTCCCCTACACTATCATCCAAACCATCAAATTCGACCGACCGCAGACCAAATGCTCCTTAATTGATGCACTTCTCGCAAACAAGGATAACAAGTCTTTATACTGGTCCTCTCACAAGCTCTAAATATTGGTGCCTGATCCTCAACCCGCACCGCAATATCACCGAAAAGCTCTTTCGCCCTTTCCTAAGGAATAGCAAATCACAATGTTCAACAGGGACTAAAAACTATTTCAGATTTAATAAGCTGTTTGAGCAAAATATAAACATTGCGAGATAACTACGCACCAAACTATACCCAACTTGGAATTTATTCATGAAGACTATCATGTGAAGATGCTACTCCACTAGCAAACCTAAAGGGCCCAAGACTAATCATGTCAAATGGTTCCAGTTTCTGCATCACAATGTCAAGAGAATTTGTTATGAAAGAATTCACCAGGATTTTACAATAGAGGAGGAATTTGATATCATAGTTTGGAAGACTATTATGAATGACTCAGCTCTTTGGGCTCAAGTTCTCCGGAGTAAGTATCTCAGGAATAATTCCCATTGGGCTTCAAATATTTTTATCAGGTCAAATACCAGATTATGAAGAGGTACATACTGCTTTTATGTAACCATTACAGTAAGTGAAAAGATAACGGGATATTTAGACTTTGGGTCTCAAATAAGTTTCAAAATTTGTTTTTGGGTCTCCATATTATACATAATTAGTGTTTGGGTCTCAAAAGTGTCACTAATGTCTCAAAGGTGTCACCAAAAGTGTCCTAATTATTTTTTGTGACACTTTTGAGACCCAAACACTAATTATGTATAATATGAAAACTCAAACACAAATTTCATAACTTATTTGAGACCCAAAGTATAAATATCCTATAACAGTGGGTTGCAATCGGATCGGATAGGTTCTGATATGGTAACTCCCATATCTGTATTTGTTTCACAGAATTGATGCAGATGGACATTTGTTTGAAATTTATATTAAAAAAAAACTCATATCTGGCGAAATCGAATGCAACGATGATCGGATAGAGGAAATGGCTAAGGATGAATAGGTTGTGGAGTTGGTTTGGGTAATAGGAAACACTTTGACACAAAAAACCACAAAAAAAACTTTTTTATCCCCATATTTATCCATTTAATTGTAGCATTTCATTGAGTTCCATATCACTTAGATCAGTTGGTTAAAACCCTTGTTAAGCTGTGATAGGTACTGAGTAGGAATCTCAGCAACAGCAGGAGTGATCCTAAAATTACAACAGGATCCAAATCTGTATCAGGCTGGATCGGAAGGTTCGTATCGGAATCCAGATCCTGTTCCGGATACGAATCCAAATTATGTCCGGGTTATCAGGATAACTATTGACATACTAACAGTAGTAATAAACTATGATAGTCGAGGGGTTATATGAAAAGGACAATGAAAGGACATCACCTGTTTACTTTATCTAGGATTTTGCTTGATCTTCACGATGCTAGGGCACCATACCAGTAGAAAACTTGGAGCTGCAATAACGGATGCCAGTAGAAAACTTGGAGTTGCAGTAAGAAAGCCAAAGGGAAGCAAGGTGATTGTACTGTCAATTGTATTATTCCTGCAAAACAGAGCTTTTCCAAGAAGATTCAAATTTGCCTCGTGCGGGTGCGGATGCGGATGCATATTGATTACGCACCTGAATAGAGATTGGATCACATTCATACAATGCATATGGTCTCTGTAATATCCCGCAACATAACCATTAGTATTCTAGACACCTTTATTGCAATAGCAGCTTCACAAATGACTTCAGCAAAATATAGAATGTAATGCTTATGTTGTGGGATATTACAGTCACCGTGCTAGACAACACATTTAAATTAAAGGGTATGTCAGCAAACATGGATCAATGTAAGATGGAATGGATTTCCTATGAATCATGATTTGAGGTGTATATGATCTTTGGTGACGGGCTTTGAGAACTTACACAACAGGTTGTCTCCGGTAAATCGAGGATCCTAATGTTATGATAAATTAAAATGCATTGGTCAAGGTCAATATACATTGGCTTCTACACGATATGAGATCTGCAGCTCAAAGACAGTAAGGCAGACTCGCTACCCTTAGGGATGGGTACAGGTGATGCAACAAACCTATCACTGTTGCAGATTCAAAAACCTTTTTTTTCTGGTCGGCTTCTTTTTCGCAAGTGGGCATCAGATCATAAATGAAATATAAGGCAGCTGTGTATCTGGTGGGTTGGAGTTATCAGGAGATCAACAGATGGGATTGATGCACCTAGACAACTGATATATAGTGGCTAACTATTAAACAGATACTGCAAATTCAACTCGAATATCATGAGAGTACAACAATTCATCTGAGATGTTGACAACTCTATGAGCGATGTCTAGTTTAGCTAGTGACCACCATGTCGTACTCATTTAATCAGATAATTGGATAAGCATATGAGTCTATCTGTTCCATGTCGCGGATGGGCGCCCGCATGCACGTGTTCTATGTCGCGGACGCACGCGTGAGAAGCACCTCCCCTATAAACTGGCATTAGCTACCTAACAGGGGCCTCTCTTTATGCATCATACTTGCATCAACCCGGTACACTATATACATTTCTAAGTGTTGAGTTTTTTTTAATTTCCAGCACTTTTAACTGATAAATCATCGCTGGTTGTATAACCACAGAAGGATAGTAGAAATTTTTGTGATCTGATTTAACGGGCCAAAAACTCTTGCCTAAGAACTAAAAGAATATATGAAATGCAGGCTTCAGATAATTATTAATTAAGACAAAACGGTGATCGTATATTCTATCAATTTTTAACAACATTGCTTTACCCCAAAAAATTTGGGATCAAGCCATTTGAACTGTTTTAGTAACTAATGCAAATGATTGCTCATTCTCATAATTGTTGGTTGACATTTATAGGAAATTAGAAGTCATTATAATCTTCAAAGATACCTAATGTAATTAGTATTGATGATTATGTAAAGTCCATGAAATCGGTAGCCAACATCCCCATTGTGATTATATATATATATATATATATATATATATATATTTTTTTTTTTTTTTTTTTTTTTTTTGTTTTTTTTATATATATATATATATATATATATATATATATATATATATATGCTTCATAACATCGAATTTGATGTAAATGTTATGGGGATTTGATGAGTGGGAGTCCCACTTTGATTGTATGTTGTACGATTATTACTTTGCTTTGGAATAAAATTTACCCTTTTTCCAAAAAAAAAAAAAAAAATATATATATATATATATATATATATATATATATATATATATAGGGGCAGATTAAAAGACCCGCACCCGGAGCCCCCCCCCCCTCGTGCACCGTTGGATCGAGCGGGCCGCGTGGGGCCCGCGCGCAGCGTCCGCTCGATCCAACGGTGTCATAGTTTGAAAAAAAAAATATTTTTTTATAAATAAATAAATAAATTCTTTCTACAAAGAATTAATTCCCATATATATATATATATATATATATATAGAGAGAGAGAGAGAGAGGAAAATGTACCTAGGGTCGACCTTAGGTAAGTTACCTAAGGTCGACCTCATTTTCCTCACTTTACAACATTTTTTTCTTGAATTTTTTTTTATGGGATTCATCTACACCTTATTGATTGGCAACATACCAAATTTCAAGAAAAAATAATATTGTTTAGCCCCCTATCAATAAGGTGCAAAATCGACGGTGTAGCAGCAAAGTTTTAAACCGTCGATTTTGCACCTTATTGATAGGGGGCTAAACAATATTATTTTTCTTGAAATTTGGTATGTTGCCAATCAATAAGGTGTAGATGAATCCCATAAAAAAAATTCAAGAAAAAATGTTGTAAAGTGAGAAAAATGAGGTCGACCTTAGGTAACTTACCTAAGGTCGACCTTAGGTACATTTTCCTCATATATATATATATATATATAGATTTTCTATTTTTATAAATAGAAATACCAACTTGTAAGTTTAATCCCCCAACTTTTATTTTTGCATTATGCATAATAAACCCTTTTTCATCCAAACCCTCCAACCAACTTTGCAATTTCAATTTTTTTAATGGGACACTTGCCATTAGATGGTGGTTGGAAAGTTTCATGAAATGCCATGTGTCATTCATGGAGGGAATGGAGGAAAGAAAGAAAGAAAAAGAAATATCAACACCCCCTCCCCTCTCCATTACTTGGCCGCCCCCCCCCCCCCCCCCCCCCCCACTCTCTCTCTCCTCCCTTCAACTTCTTCCTCCAACTTCTTTTCTTCTCCAAAATTATTTCCCAAGAAGAAAATTAGGTATAATTTCCTTTACTTTTCTTTCCCTTCTCTTTTCCCTTTTCTAAACTCATTTCCTTAGATGATCCTAATTTGATTTTATATATATGTTGTGAATCTAAATTCTAGGGTTATTTTGGAGGGATTTAAATTTGTTCTAAGTTCACTCCCAAGTCAAGGCAAGCTCTCTACCATCCTTCAACCTCTTATTTTATTCTATGAATTCTCATATTTCAATATTTATATTTTTGTTGTTTCTAGTGACATTGGTGCATGTTTAAGGTTGTGGAAAATCTTTTGGTTGTGTCAAGAAGAAATTAATTGTAGCAAAATTTTGAACATCATAGTATGGACTTATATTGATATATACTCACATGCAAGACTACATAATCTACAATATGTGGAACTTGTGGTAGGTTAAATTAGGATTTTTTCCTCAAGCAAGTAGTGTACTTGTATAAAATTATTTTGAATGGTATCAATATAATTTTTAGTAGAGAACTTCAATATTTTCTATGTCCATGATTTATATCATTCCAACATAGAACTTTTGTGAATTGACAATATATATATTTATTGAATATCCAAGATTAAAGGTTATGATAGAAAGGACTTACAACATACCTATGAATATATATATATATATATATCGTGTGAGTTAGAGATGTATAAAGACACAAATCTTTATTTTCGCTACTTAAGTTGTATCTTTTAACAAAGTCTCCGTTTATATTAAATATGAATGTGATTCTTAGCTTGTTCAAGTAATAATATGATTATTAAGTTATGAATGCACAACTTGTCGATTATCGAACCACATTATCCCCTATGTTTACATAAACCCTTTTTATTGGTAAAGAGTTTGTTACTTTAAAATCCTTAATTTCCATGTCAACGAACATTATTGAATAGAGATATTCTAACCTTTGTTGTTGACTTGAAAATGAAAGTTAGAACCTATACTTGTTGAAATTATCCATCCTTGTGTATGATTGTAAGTTACTCTCTTTGTTAATTGAATATATTGCGTGGTTCCGATGTTGAGGGTTGCTCCACCGAAGGGGTCGGCGTACCCGGATTTTATTATGCCATTTGTGCTCATTGTAGAATTTCCAGTTCAAGAAAAACAAAGGAAACTCTGCCGAAAATTCTTAGAAATTTCAGAGTTAGCTAATTTACAAAGTTTTAGGTTCTCCTCCTTTCCCCATTTATATATTCTATCATGTGATTCCATCACATGACGATAAGTTGCATTTAGAGCTCGATATAATTAAATGGATCATTTAGAGTAGTTGCATCGGGATGGGGGAGAAAACTAGTTGGATCACACCATCGAATTCATTGCAATACTACTTGTTTAAAACTGATCAGTTCCTTTTTCCGGCACTCGTTTGGCCAAACGGGTCTGTCGGAGTTTGGCTTAGCACACTTCCTGTTTCATATTTTCTGTATCCATTGGATTCCGAATCCCCGAATTCGGCTCTGTAATATCCAATGTAGCTTGTTCCGATATTCTTCGAAAATTCCAAGTCATACGACAATTGTTTTAACACTTGATTCTGGGAAACCGGAAAAAGATTCAGGTGTTATTAGTTTATATCGCATAAATATGTGATGCTTAATACTAATGGGACGGATAAAGTCTAAGCACCGCCCATTTAGTATAATCCTGATCCCGGGCAAATGGGATTATTGCCGAGATACTAGGTGTGTGTGATCCAAAGGGTTTCTCTAAACAATGCATTTTCATTAAGTCTAGTATTTGCTCTATTAGTTTTAATTACCTCTTCAGACCTTACTCGACTCTGGCACCTGATTGTATCATTTACTCTAGTTGATGCTCAAGATATTTGGGTGAATGTCTTCTATTTTATATTTTGGCGTCATTATTCTCCTTGCCTTACTTTCTTTCCTTGACCGAGAGCTTGCCCGTCGTATTGACGACCTAGTTTTGTTCACTAGGTGTGGAGGAGATTCCAGATGATCAGTATGCTGAAAAGGATCTCTACGAGTGACTGCATCCTTGGAAGACTTTTGTTAATGATAAGATTTAGTATTGGATATGACTTGTATAATTAATGATAAGACGTAGTAGTGGATATGTGATGTATAATTATGGAACTCTTGGAAGTGAAAGTAGTAACATTTTGGATAATGATATTTTGGAAGTGAATTAGTTAGTTATTTTTCCTGTACCTATATTTTATCTCTGACCTTACAGGCGACAATCGCAAGTACGGCACGTGTTGTATCGTATCAGTGCGTAGCCTGGAGATGTACCACGCTCCAAATTTATATTTATGGAAGTCGGGACGTGACACGTCTTTTAGTGGTGGCCCATGCAGGTCTAGTTATAAGGGATAGGATATAGGTTTAGGGGCTTGATACTGGTTGTACATGAATATCTTGGACTTATCGGATTTACCTAGGAGAGGAAGAATGATAAACATGAAAGTTTAGTGAACGATTAAAGATGCATTTTACTAAATTTCAAGAATCTTGTGGCTAAAGTTATTATTATTGATTCATTCTTTTGATTTGGAGTTACTTATATGAGGATTCATGGATGCAGGAATGGGACGATTCCTACGATCTATTTACTGGGATGGTAGTGACCGCACCATGTATGGGTATGGACAGGGAGCTAGGAAGAGCTGGAACGTTCCTGACTGGCTTGACCTCCCAGTGTGTGGGCTCTACTATAGATTCCTACGCCCGGTCATTAGGGAGGTCGAGGATGGAGCTGAGGTGTACCATGAATCGGAAGTACGTTTTAGGTATTTCCTTAGGGATGATGTGCGAGCACACCCTGAGATTACCAATTACAAGGGGACTATGGAGGAATGGATTGATGATAACCCTTATGTGACTATCCTTACGGTAGAGGACGATATTTGGCTGAAGCAATGATGTTGGTGAAGAAGAAGGGGTCCTTGCTCTACTGTACCAAGATGGCCCCTCCTAGGCTCTAACCCTATACATACATATATCCACAAGTCTGCTGCTTAACAAAATATGGTACAGTAGAGCAAGGACCCATTTTTCTTCACCAACATCCTTGCTTCAGCCAAATATCGTCCTCTACCGTAAGGATAGTCACATAAGGGTTATCATCAATCCATTCCTCCATACCTCCATAGTCCCCTTGTAATTGGTAATCTCATGGTGTGCTCGCACATTATCCCTAAAAAAATACCTAAAACGTACTTCCGATTCATGGTACACCTCAGCTCCATCCTCGACCTCCCTAATGACCGGGCGTAGGAATCTATAGTAGAGCCCACACACTGGAAGGTCAAGCCAGTCAGGAACATTCCAGCTCTTCCTAGCTCCCTGTCCATACCCATACATGGTGCGGTCACTACCATCCCAGTAAATAGATCGTAGGAATCGTCCCATTCCTGCATCCATGAATCCTCATATAAGTAACACCAAATCAAAAGAATGAATCAATAATAATAACTTTAGCCACAAGATTCTTGAAATTTAGTAAAATGCATCTTTAATCGTTCACTAAACTTTCATGTTTATCATTCTTCCTCTCCTAGGTAAATCCGATAAGTCCAAGATATTCATGTACAACCAGTATCAAGCCCCTAAACCTATATCATATCCCTTATAACTAGACCTGCATGTCACGCCCCGACTTTCATAAATATAAATTTGGAGCGTGGTACATCTCCAGGCTACGCACTGATACGATACAACACGTGCCGTACTTGCGATTGTCGTCTGCAAGGTCAGAGATAAAATATAGGTACAAGAAAAATAACTAACTAATTCACTTCCAAAATGTCATTATCCAAAATGTTACTACTTTCACTTCCAAGAGTTCCATAATTATACATCACATATCCACTACGTCTTATCATTAATTATACAAGTCATATCCAATACTAAATCTTATCATTAACAAAAGTCTTCCAAGGATGCAGTCACTCGTAAAGATCCTTTTCAGCATACTGATCAACTGGAATCTCCTCCACACCTAGTGAACAAAACTAGGTCGTCAATACGACGAGCAAGCTCTCGGTCAAGGAAAGAAAGTAAGGCAAGGAGAATAATGACGCCAAAATATAAAATAGAAGACATTCACCCAAATATCTAGAGCATCAACTAGAGTAAAAGATACAGTCAGGTGCCAGAGTCGAGTAAGGTCTGAAGAGGTAATTAAAACTAATAGAGCAAATACTAGACTTAATGAAAATACATTGTTTAGAGAAATCCTTTGGATCACACACACCTAGTATCTCGGCAATAATCCCATTTGTCCGGGATCAGGATTATATTAAATGGACGGTGCTTAGACTGTATAAGCATCACATATTTATGCAATATAAACTAATAACACCTGAATCATTTTCCGGTTTCCCAGAATCAAGTGTTAAAACAATTGCCGTATGACTTGGAATTTTCCAAGAATATCGGAACAAGCTACATTGGATATAACATAGCCGAATTCGGGGATTCGGAATCCAATGGATACAGAAAATATGAAACAGGAAGTGTGCTAAGCCACACCCCGACAGACCCGTCTGGCCAAACGAGTGCCGGAAAAAGGAACTGATCAGTTTTAAACAAGTAGTATTGCAATGAATTCGATGGTGTGATCCAACTAGTTTTCTCCCCCATCCCGATGCAACTACTCTAAATGATCCATTTAATTATATCGAGCTCTAAATGCAACTTATCGTCATGTGATGGAATCACATGATAGAATATATAAATGGGGAAAGGAGGAGAACCTAAAACTTTGTAAATTAGCTAACTCTGAAATTTCTAAGAATTTTCGGCCGAGTTTCCTTTGTTTTTTTTGAACCGGAAATTCTACAATGAGCACAAATGGCATAATAAAACCCGGGTACGCCGACCCCTTCGGTGGAGCAACCCTCAACACCGAAATCACGCAATATATTCAATTAACAAAGAGAGTAACTTACAATCATACACAAGGATGGATAATTTCAACAAGTATAGGTTCTAACTTTCATTTTCAAGTCAACAACAAAGGTTAGAATATCTCTATTCAATAATGTTCGTTGACATGGAAATTAAGGATTTTAAAGTAACAAACTCTTTACCAATAAAAAGGGTTTATATAAACATAGGGGATAATGTGGTTCGATAATCGACAAGTTGTGCATTCATAACTTAATAATCATATTATTACTTGAACAAGCTAAGAATCACATTCATATTCAATATAAACGGAAACTTTGTTAAAAGATACAACTTAAGTAGCGAAAATAAAGATTTGTGTCTTTATACATCTCTAACTCACACGATATATATATATTCATAGGTATGTTGTAAGTCTTTTCTATCATAACCTTTAGTCTTGGATATTCAATAAATATATATATTGTCAATTCACAAAAGCTCTATGTTGGAATGATATAAATCATGGACATAGAAAATATTGAAGTTCTCTACTAAAAATTATATTTGATACCATTCAAAATAATTTTATACAAGTACACTACTTGCTTGAGGGAAAAATCCTAATTTAACCTACCACAAGTTCCACATATTGTAGATTATGTAGTCTTGCATGCGAGTATATATCAATATATGTCCATACTATGATGTTCAAAATTTTGCTACAATTAATTTCTTCTTGACACAACCAAAAGATTTTCCACAACCTTAAACATGCACCAATGTCACTAGAAACAACAAAAATATAAATCTTGAAATATGATAATTCATAGAATAAAATAAGAGGTTGAAGGATGGTAGAGAGGTTGCCTTGACTTGGGAGTGAACTTAGAACAAATTTAAATCCCTCCAAAATAACCCTAGAATTTAGAATCACAACATATATATAAAATCAAATTATGATCAACTAAGGAAAGGAGTTTAGAAAAGGGAAAAGAGAAGGGAAAGAAAAGTAAAGGAAATTATACCTAATTTTCTTCTTGGGAAATAATTTTGGAGAAGAAAAGAAGTTGGAGGAAGAAGAAGAAGAAGAAGTTGAAGGGAGGAGAGAGAGAGTGAAGGGGGGGGGGGGGGGGGGGGGGGGCGGCGGCCAAGTAATGGAGAGGGGGGGGGGGTGTTGATATTTCTTTTTCTTTCTTTCTTTCCTCCATTCCCTCCATGAATGACACATGGCATTTCATGAAACTTCCCAACCACCATCTAATGACAAGTGTCCCATTAAAAAATTGAAATTGCAAAGTTGGTTGGAGGGTTTGGATGAAAAAGGGTTTATTATGCATAATGCAAAAATAAAAGTTGGGGGGTTAAACTTACAAGTTGGTATTTCTATTTATAAAAATAGAAAATCTATATATATATATAAATATATATATATATATATATATATATATATATATATATAGTTTTGTATGATGATAGAAGATTAGTTAGTGCTAATCTTGTATATATATATGACCCTTATGGAAGCATATTGTACTTTGTATCCTTCTGAAATGAATGAAAATATGCACCTTTTGTATCTATCTGATTTGCAATTGATCTTTAGTTTTGCAAAATTTTCTTCCTCCTGTAGTAGTTTAGTCACCCACCTATCTTTCATCCTCATGTTAAGAATTTTATATTCTTAATATTCAGGATCATGTCTACATCACCAGATCCTAACACACTAGCAACCGCATCAGCTACCTCTGAGTCACGGAATACCGATGTCCTTGAACTCTTCAGACAATTCATGGAGACCAATGCCCAACAGGTTCAGATAGCTCAAGCCACTTCAGCAAGACTTTTTGAAAGACTTGAGGTTCCCAAAGCTCCAAGGACCGGAGATCTTTCAGATTTTCGAAAGGTCAACCCTCCAGAATTTAAGGGAACTGAAACCCCATTAGAAGCAGCCCAATGGCTGAGGAGCACCGAAGGATTGTTGAAAGGTGCCAAAGTCGCGCCAGAGGACGTAATGTCTTTAGTAAGAATTCAACTAAAGGACGTGGCCGAGTACTGGTGGAGTTCAATACATCCAGAAGAATCCAATGAAACGGTGCTTTGGGAAGAATTCAAGAAAAGGTTTGAAGAAAGATTCTTTCCTATGAGCGCCAAGCTGGAGCTTGAAAGGAAGTTCACTTACTTAAAGCAGAACAAGAGTTCGGTAGATGAGTATTCAGCAGAATTCACGAGGCTCAGCAGATTTGCCCCGTACCTGGTACCCGACGAAGATAAGAAGATAAGCCGATTTCGGAAAGGACTAAATAACCAATTGAAGATGAGTGTAGCACCATACGCATGCACCACTTATGCGCAGGTAGTAGAGGCTGCCAGGGACCAGGAACGAATGCGAAATGACGAGGATAATGCCAAGTCAGGGGGACAGAAGCGAAACCTGGAGGCTATCACTGTCCAGCCAAGGAATCAGGGACAAGCTCAGCAGAAGCAGTTCCAAACCGGACAAAATAAGAATCGCCAGAGTTGTAATTACTACGGGAAGCCAGGACACACGAGAAATGATTGCAGGAAGCTTCAAGGCAGATGCCTCAGATGTGGCTCATTTGAACATCAAATACGTCAATGTCCTCGTCAAACCATCAACAATATAAATGGACCAAGGAATACTAACCAAGGTGGGCCCAGACAGCAAACACAAGGAAATCAACAGAGGCCAGCATTACCACCTCAAGCGCACCAGTTCCATCAGGCGCAGAATGCGGGTCCAAATAACTACAACAAGAAAAAGAAGAAGCATGGACAGGCCTTCATGGTGAATGTTAATGAAGCAGTGACGGCTGGAGACGTGGTGTCAGGTACTATACTTGCATCATCTAGTCCTGCATCTGTCTTATTTGATTCTGGAGCTACACATTCCCTTATATCAGCATCTTTTGTATCTAAATATGATATATTAACTCAACCCCTGATCAAAAAGTTAAGAATCCTTACCGGTAATGGGGTGGTAGAAGTAAGCCGGATATGTCGAAACTGTCCCATCAGAATGGGAGGAGGAAGCTTCCAAGCCAAATTGTTAGTTTTCCCCATGAACAATTATGATGTAGTGTTTGGAATGGATTGGTTGATCTCAACCTCTGCAATTATAGATTGTGGCCAAGGAAAAGTTCAATTTTCCTTATCCGATAGCGAAATATATGAATTCGTGAGAGATCAGAAAGAATTTGATGAAGAAGAATTAGAAAGATTTGAACAAACATCAGGAAGAAATTTCCAGCATCAAGAAGTAATTGAATGGCCCAAGGTCGTAGCCGAATTCAAAGATGTGTTCCCTGATGAATTACCTGGCATACCCCCTGATAGAGCTGTAGAGTTTTATATTGATTTGATTCCAGGTTCTCCACCTATTGCAAAGAAGGTTTATCCCATGACTAAGGAAGAACTAGCTGAATAAAGTAAACAAATTAAGGAGTTATTGGCTAAAGAATTCATTAGACCTAGTGGATCTCCTTGGGGAGCACCTGTGTTATTCGTGAAAAAGAAGGATGGGAGTCTAAGGCTGGTGATTGATTATAGAGCACTAAATGAAGTAACTATTAAGAACAAATATCCATTACCAAGGATTGATGAGTTGTTTGACCAACTCGGAGGAGCAACTGTATTTTCAAAAATAGATCTCAGATCAGGGTATCATCAGGTCAAAGTCAGAAAGGAACATATACCGAAGACTGCCTTCAGGACCCGTTATGGACACTAGGAGTTTCAAGTTATGCCTTTCGGGCTAACTAATGCTCCGGCTATATTTATGGATCTGATGAATAGAGTATTTTATAGATACTTGGACAAATTTGTAATAGTGTTTATTGATGATATATTAGTCTATTCAAAGAATGAGAAGGAACACGAAGAACATTTGAGAATAGTACTTGAAACTCTACGACAAGAGAAGTTGTATGGTAAGTTAAGCAAATGCGAATTCTGGTTGGACCAAATTTCCTTCCTGGGACATATAGTTAGCGGAGAAGGGATATCGGTGGATCCCCAAAAGATAGAAGCTGTAAAATCATGGCCTACTCCCAAGAATGTTGCGGAAATTCGAAGCTTTATCGGACTAGCTGGATATTATAGAAGATTTGTGGAAATTTTTTTCAGAATTGTCGAGCCACTCACTCGATTGACTCGGAAGGATGAAAAGTTTATTTGGACTGATAAATGTCAAGCTGCATTTGAAGAACTGAAGGAGCGACTTATTACAGCACCAGTGTTAGCCTTACCTTCAGGCTCGGGAGGTTATGAAATCTATAGCGATGCTTCTGGCAAAGGACTAGGCTGTGTCCTGATGCAACATGGAAGGGTAATCGCTTATGCTTCTCGTCAATTGAAAACTCATGAAAGGAACTATCCAACTCATGATCTGGAATTAGCAGCCGTTGTCTTCGCTTTGAAGCTATGGAGACACTATTTATACGGAGAACAAATTAATATATACAGATCATAAGAGCTTGAAATATGTATTCACTCAAAAGAAATTGAACATGAGACAACGGAGATGGTTAGAACTGCTTAAAGACTTCGATATGAAATTGGAATATCATCCGGACAAAGCCAATAAGGTGGCTGACGCCTTGAGCAGAAGACCAGTAGCTTTCTTCCTGAACACACCCAAGAAAATATTAGAAGATCTAAGAAAGATGGGGATCGAAGTAATCTACCCAGTGGCAGATGGGGTCTGGGCAAGTTTGGAGCTGCAATCATCCTTAATCGAAAGAATTAAAGAGGCTCAAAAGGATGATGTGAAACTGCAGAAGCTATGGAAACAAACTGAATCTGGGTTACAAACTGGTTTGGTTAAGCATCCAGATGGTTCCTTAAGATTTGGAAGTCGTTTATGTGTACCTAGTGGAGAACTCGGGACAGAGGTGATGTCTGAAGCTCACAGCTCACAATACTCCATTCACCCTGGGAGTACAAAAATGTACCAGGATCTGAAGCAGAATTTCTGGTAGCACGGGATGAAGCACGAGATCGCCAAATTTGTCTCAAAATGTTTAATATGTCAACAAGTAAAGGCTGAACATCAAAGGACCGCTGGACTTCTACAACCTTTACCTATACCTGAATGGAAGTGGGAACACATAACGATGGATTTTGTATCTGGACTACCAAGAACAAAAAGAAGTAACAATGCTATTTGGGTGATTGTGGATAGACTAACAAAGTCTGCAAGGTTTCTGCCATTTCGAGTCGGTCAATCTACCGAACTCCTAGCAAATATGTATATGAAGAATATTGTTAGTCAGTATGGAGTACCAGTGAGTATCGTCTCAGACAGAGATACTCGGTTTACCTCCAAATTTTGGAAAAGTTTGCAAGATAGTCTCGACACTCACCTAAAGTTCAGTTCAGCATACCATCCACAGACCGATGGTCAGTCCGAGAGAACGATTCAGATCCTGGAAGATATGTTGAGGGCATGTACCCTAGACTTCGGGGGATCTTGGGATGATCATATTCATTTGATAGAATTCTCCTATAACAATAGCTACCAGGTCAGCATCAAAATGGCTCCATTTGAAGCTTTGTATGGAAGGCGATCTCCAATATGTTGGAGTGACATAGGGGAGCGTCAACTGTTGGGGCCAGAACTGGTTACACAAACTGTGGACAAGGTTAAGGCAATTCGAAGTCACCTTCAAGCTGCTCAAGACAGACATAAGATATGGGCAGATAAACATAGAAGGATCCTTGAGTTCAAAGCTGGTGATCATGTATTTCTAAAAATCTCACCAACCCGGGGAACTATCAGATTTGGAACAAGAGGGAAGTTGAGCCCAGGGTTTATAGGCCCATTTGATGTTTTGGAAAGAGTCGGAGATGTAGCTTACCGACTGGCTTTACCACCTTCACTTGAAGGAGTTCATAATGTCTTCCATGTTTCTCAACTTAGAAAGTACGTGCCAGATACTAGACACATACTTGACCATTCTGAGATAACAGTGGGTCCAACTCTGCGCATACAACAGAAGCCGGTAGAGATCATGGACCGAACGTAGAAGGTTCTCAGGAATAAGACAGTATCCTTGGTTCGAGTTTCATGGAACAAGGACTTTCCCTGGCGAATCTACGTGGCAGAAGGAGGACGACATGCGGCAACAATATCCATACCTCTTCGTCGATTAAGGTACCTTAGTTTTTCCCTGACCCTATGTGTGTTTTCTTAAATTCCGAGGACGGAATTTAATTAAGGTGGGTAGAGTGTCATAGTTTGAAAAAAAAATATTTTTTTTATAAATAAATAAATTCTTTTTACAAAGAATTAATTCCCATGTATTTATATATATATATATATATATATATATATATATATATATTTTTTCTATTTTATAAATAGAAATACCAACTTGTAAGTTTAACCCCCCAACTTTTATTTTTGCATTATGCATAATAAACCCTTTTTCATCCAAATCCTCCAACCAACTTTGCAATTTCAATTTTTTTAATGGGATACTTGTCATTAGATGGTGGTTGGGAAGTTTCATGAAATGCCATGTGTCATTCATGGAGGGAATGAAGGAAAGAAAGAAAGAAAAGAAATATCAACACCCCCCCTCTCCATTACTTGGCCGCCCCCCCCCCCCCCCCCCCCCTTCACTCTCTCTCTCTCTCCTCCCTTCAACTTCTTCTTCTTCTTCCTCCAACTTCTTTTCTTCTCCAAAATTATTTTCCAAGAAAAAAATTAGGTATAATTTCCTTTACTTTTCTTTCCCTTCTCTTTTCCCTTTTCTAAACTCCTTTCCTTAGTTGATCCTAATTTGATTTTATATATATGTTGTGATTCTAAATTCTAGGATTATTTTGGAGGAAATTAAATTTGTTCTAAGTTCACTCCCAAGTCAAGGCAAGCTCTCTACCATCCTTCAACCTCTTATTTTATTCTATGAATTCTCATATTTCAAGATTTATATTTTTGTTGTTTCTAGTGACATTTGTGCATGTTTAAGGTTGTGAAAAATCTTTTGGTTGTGTCAAGAAAAAATTAATTGTAGCAAAATTTTGAACATCATAGTATGGACATATATTGATATATACTCACATGCAAGACTACATAATCTACAATATGTGGAACTTGTGGTAGGTTAAATTAGGATTTTTCCCTCAAGCAAGTAGTGTACTTGTATAAAATTATTTTGAATGGTATCAGTATAATTTTTAGTAGAGAACTTCAATATTTTCTATGTCCATGATTTATATCATTCCAACATAGAGCTTTTGTGAATTGACAATATATATTTATTGAATATCCAAGACTAAAGGTTATTATAGAAAAGACTTACAACATACCTATATATATATATATATATATATATATATATATATATATATATATATATATATATATATATATATATATATATATATATATATATCGTGTGAGTTAGAGATGTATAAAGACACAAATCTTTATTTTCGCTACTTAAGTTGTATCTTTTAACAAAGTCTCCGTTTATATTAAATATGAATGTGATTCTTAGCTTGTTCAAGTAATAATATGATTATTAAGTTATGAATGCACAACTTGTCGATTATCGAACCACATTATCCCCTATGTTTACATAAACCCTTTTTATTGGTAAAGAGTTTGTTACTTTAAAATCCTTAATTTCATGTCAACGAACATTATTGAATAGAGATATTCTAACCTTTGTTGTTGACTTGAAAATGAAAGTTAGAACCTATACTTGTTGAAATTATCCATCCTTGTGTATGATTGTAAGTTACTCTCTTTGTTAATTGAATATATTGCGTGGTTCCGGTGTTAAGGGTTGCTCCACCGAAGGGGTCGGCGTACCCGAATTTTATTATGCCATTTGTGCTCATTGTAGAATTTCCGGTTCAAGAAAAACAAAGGAAACTCTGCCGAAAATTCTTAGAAATTTCAGAGTTAGCTAATTTACAAAGTTTTAGGTTCTCCTCCTTTCCCCATTTATATATTCTATCATGTGATTCCATCACATGACGATAAGTTGCATTTAGAGCTCGATATAATTAAATGGATCATTTAGAGTAGTTGCATCGGGATGGGGAAGAAAACTAGTTGGATCACACCATCGAATTCATTGCAATACTACTTGTTTAAAACTGATCAGTTCCTTTTTCCGGCACTCGTTTGGCCAGACGGGTCTGTCGGGGTGTGGCTTAGCACACTTCATGTTTCATATTTTCTGTATCCATTGGATTCCGAATCTCCGAATTCGGCTCTGTAATATCCAATGTAGCTTGTTCCGATATTCTTGGAAAATTCCAAGTCATACGACAATTGTTTTAACACTTGATTCTGGGAAACCGGAAAATGATTCAGGTGTTATTAGTTTATATCGCATAAATATGTGATGCTTAATACTAATGGGACGGATAAAGTCTAAGCACCGCCCATTTAGTATAATCCTGATCCCGGGCAAATGGGATTATTGCCGAGATACTAGGTATGTGTGATCCAAAGGGTTTCTCTAAACAATGCATTTTTATTAAGTCTAGTATTGGCTCTATTAGTTTTAATTACCTCTTCAGACCTTACTCGACTCTGGCACCTGACTGTATCATTTACTCTAGTTGATGCTCAAGATATTTGGGTGAATTTCTATTTTATATTTTGGCGTCATTATTCTCCTTGCCTTACTTTCTTTCCTTGACCGAGAGCTTGCTCGTCGTATTGACGACCTAGTTTTGTTCACTAGGTGTGGAGGAGATTCCAGATGATTAGTATGCTGAAAAGGATCTCTACGAGTGACTGCATCCTTGGAAGACTTTTGTTAATGATAAGATTTAGTATTGGATATGACTTGTATAATTAATGATAAGACGTAGTAGTGGATATGTGATGTATAATTATGGAACTCTTGGAAGTGAAAGTAGTAACATTTTAGATAATGACATTTTGGAAGTGAATTAATTAGTTATTTTTCCTGTACCTATATTTTATCTCTGACCTTACAGGCTACAATCGCAAGTACGGCACGTGTTGTATCGTATCAGTGCGTAGCCTGGAGATGTACCACGCTCCAAATTTATATTTATGGAAGTCGAGGCGTGACAAACGGTCGAGAGGGACGGGGCTCCCGATCCGCTCCTATATATATATATATATATATATATATATATATATATATATATATAAAGGCCGTACACGCATAAATATGCCTATGTCACCCCATCCCAAGCACCAAGTATTTATGGGTGTCAAATAAAAAATACTAGAGAAATCTTCTACACAAGTGAATAGTAAAATAAATTTATTCCTGATAGATAAACAACCAATTATGTAACTTTGTCTCTTCTACTATGAAGACAATACAGACACATCTGGCATCAGCCTGATATATTTAACCCTAGTATCTTCCCATTCATCTGCAGATTTGTTCCATCTGGATTGTGCCCTTGTGGCTAAATACTTTATGGAGTATATGTCAAGTTGGAACAAATTCAGTCCTGATAGCAGTGTTACTCAACTTCAAAATAGCAAACAAGAAATTTGTCATTTTGAAAGATAAGCTGGCCTATAACAAAGTAAACCAAGAAAAAAGAAAAATAAGAGTTCCCTACTTCAAATGAAGGCACTTGTGGAGGGAGGTTATGTTCTTCCTTAATCTCACGATACTACTGGCCATAATGTTAGAAGGATTTGAGTGAAGCCATGAAGTTAGTTGGGGTGAACATTGCGAGTGGCTCTTACTAGGTGAATCTAGCTCATCTAAAATAGAAAGTTACTGAGATGGATAAGGAAAGTTCACAGACAAGGTGAAAGAAAAAGTAAAACTTCTGGTTTCTAAAGATATTAGTAGAACTAAGATTGGTTTCACAGTTAACGCAAAGTAACATCAGACATCTTTTAGCCAACATCTTTCCTATACACTGTTTTAGCAAAATATACATCAAGGAATTGATAGATTATTACATGAGAAATTGGAGTGTGCATGGTTAGATTCTACAGAGTAATAAAGTGTAGGAGGAATGTGCAAACATTAGTGTGAGGCTTTTTATCTACTAAGGTTGCACCAAGAGGACAACCAGTGAACTAACTTAAGAGTTGAATTTGAGCAAAAACTATAGATGTACATAGTTGCATGCAGCTGCCTTACGTTGTGGGATATAATGAGAAAACATCATATCAGGTTTGTGTGATGACATGTAGGTTCAATTCATAATCTGCATATATTCACTTGGAGAGACATGCAACTGTTATACCTATTTAATTCTTTGTATTAATTTTCTTCCCTATTTTACTGAGATGTAACCAAGTAGACATAGGTGTTGTCATATGTACTTGTATTTCTAAGCAATCCTGGAGATGAATTCATATTTTGTTCTGATACAACAATGGCATCCATATTAATGAACGCGAGTAGATTCAAATTGAATAAAAAAATATTAGTTATGAACCAGATGTTACTAAATGTAACTAAAATTTTGGAGAGAAACTAAATCTAACTTTGTTTTGCCATATTAGCACTAAGATTTAATAGAAGTTCTCGAATCTGTTTGTTGAGCATGTGGGCAACTTTAGCGTGAATTAATCTTCACAAAATGTACTATTAGCCACTTTCATATCTAACATCACAGATCGCATCATTGTGTTTAATGCTTTGAACGCTTAAAGTTTCTTCATGCACAGAGATGAAAGAGCACAAGCTAAAATAACATCGTCCATACACAATTTTATGCACATAGGGAAAGAAATTCTTCTCATTAGCAATTTAAATAAGGAAACAGAACAGATTGGTATAGACTATAGATTTGATAATGTGCAAGCATGTGCCTAACTAATTTGCGCCCCCCTCAAGTTACGACACATTTTGTAAACTTATAAGTTTTTAAGGAGCAAAGGAATGACTTGTGGGATAATCAGGATTGTTTAGTACATGGAAGCAACTTCTGCTGAACCCATTTCCCCCAAGGCAGATGCCAAATGACATCAAAACATTGACATGGAAAATTGAAGGAAAGAAATCAAATTTCTCAATGGCACAAGCTAGAACACAAGTAACGATCATAAGCACTAGCCAGAAAGTTAACAAAACCAATATAATATAAGCACCCAAATGGATGCTAACAAGAACAGGCTTTCATATAAACATGCTAAATAAAGAAGACTTGGAACATATAATGAATTGAAACAATTTGCTTACAGAGGGAAAGTAAACATGCGCGTGCCCTTGCCTATTTGACAGCTACAACCACCAAATGTTCTTCTCCATTTCTCTACTCTTGGGGATCATAGAAATCGTAGTCAGCCACACAGATCAAAGTTCAAGTACGGGGCTTGAGAACTTCCCTCTACAAGTTCAAAGAATCACCCTCCGTCTTTATGGCGACATCAGCTTCAATGAGATTTTTTTCTGCTGAGGAGATTTGGTGGACACCCTTCGAAAAAATCTGCCAAGGCCAATTCCAGATCCTCTACCGAGTACTTGATATACATCTCAGGGTGCCTTCCACTCTCTATATGCTGCCGGAACCGGCCCAAGAAAGAACGGTAGGCCGGCAAAAGCTTCTCCGAGATCGAAATCCTCAGCTCCTCCCTCAGCTGAGTATCCGGCACGAACCAAGTCGCCTGAATCCGGTGAGTCTCCTCGAACGCAGCATTGAACGACTTGAACCTCTCACGAAGCGTCGACTTCGAGACCCCTGAAGAGAAGCTTCCGCTCACGTGAATCCCTTCCTCTCTCAGACAAAAAAGAACCCTCATCCAAGTTGCCCTCTGATAGCTCGTCGCGGACTGCCGGAACTTCCCCGTCATCTTCTTCAAGTAGTCGTCGCCGATAAGCTCCCTCAGCTCCGGTGACCCCTTTACTTTTTGTACTATATAGTGAACGTTGTTCATCAAGAAAAGGTGAGAGAGTGAGGCGTCCTTATAAAGATTAGCTGTGTTCTCGAGATTATACTGCAGGATCGCAATGATCCAGACCAAATGGGAAGACAGCGGCGACTGGTCCTCCAGCTCGGGGAGCTCGATCTCTGGTACTCCAGCCCCCGAGTCGTCTCGGGAGAACCGAGCGGAAGCCAAAGGCTTCGACACGATCAGCTCGACCAAAGTCTGTCTGTAATCAGAAATCAAACTGATATAGTTCATCACGTAGCGGGTCAGCGGGTGGATCGTGCCGCCGGGGACCGGGATCTTGGATGGCTCGTGGAGGACAGCATTCTCGAACTCCGATAGGATCCCCCGGACCGCTTCGGTCAGCCTGGTGAGCGTCTCGGCAACCTGCGTGTAGATCGAGTTGATGGAGTCGGAGGAGTCGGACCGGAAGATGGCGGCAACGTCGGGGAGGAGGTCCGAGATCGCGTCGTGGAGGTCGAGGATCTTGAAGATCTTCTCCGGCGACCGGCGTCCGATGCTGATTGCCTCGGCGAAGCCGAACAGCTGGATGGCGGCGGACTTTGACGGTCTCGGCGAAGGGGGCTTCGTCAGGATCAAAGACGAGCTCGGAGAGCCTCCTCTCGCTGGCGAAGATTATGCGGACGCAGGCGCGGGCGGACCGGATCCAGCGGCGGATCTTGGCCTCGAGCGCGTCCCACTCCAGCCGCTGCACGTCGCCGATGCTCAGCTTCTCGACGCCGAGGCGGCGGAGCGAGAGGTCGATCGCGGACTTGCGGACGCTGGAGTAGACCTGGACGCACTCGCGGCCGTACCCGGCGGCGATCATGCGCTCGGCGATGCTCCGGAGGTCGTCGACCGCTTCCGACGGGAACAGCTCGACTTCGCGGATGCTTCTCGCGGACCGGCAGCTGGAGATCCGCCTGCTGCTGGAGGACTCCGGCGTCGCCGGCTCCTTCTCGGCTTCGTCGTCGGAGAAGTCTCCTGAGCGGTCGGAGGACATGGAGAGGGAGCTGAGATCGACGAGGGAGTCGATGTCGACGTCGTGGGCCTGGGAGAGGAGGATGTTGCGGAACTCGTCCTCGAGTCTGGCCATGGCGATCTGGAGCGCAGTGGCGGGGGAAGGGGAGAGGGAGGAGGAGGAGAGGCGCTTGGGGCTGGAGGTGACGGGATCTGCGCCGACGGAGCGGCGGATCTCGTCGACAGCACGGAGGAAGCGGCCGGCCTGGTCTCGGTCGGCGCCGTTGGAGAAGAGCATGCGGTCGGAGGAGGAGGAGCGGGCGGGGGAGGCGGTGGGCTCCCACTGGAGGATCAGCTTCTCCGCCGCCGCGATGTCGACCTCCGCTGCCGGGAGGTCGCCGGAGCCGTCCATGGAGGAGGAAACCTAGGGTTAGGGTTTCGTGAATGGATTTTTTTTATTATTATTACAGAGAGGCTGTGTGATTTATGGAGTGTTTTTAGAGGCAAGGGGAGATGATGTGTGCGACTTTTGACTCTTGGGAGTTGGTGCAGATGGAATATTCCGGTTGGCAGTTGGTACACGTGGCACGGACGGAGGATTTGGCGCTGCTGCACGTGAGCGCGGAGAGCTTGGACGGACATGATTGGGACAAGTGGTTCCATCGGGACGAAGGAATCTTGGGGATAGGGGAACTGTACTAGGAGAGCCAGAGGTGATAAAACAAAAAAAAATTGCACCAATTTTTTTTTTTTTTTTTTCAATTTGAGTTTTGCAATCTAATATTTTTATATTATTTCAGTAAATATTTTTAATTATTGTGGAGGTGTAAGTTGATATCCCAAGTTAGTGTACAGTTAATTTTGTAGTCTCAAACTTTCAACAAAGAAAAAAAAAATTACCAACATATTTCTACTTACTAGTAACCCTCTCAGCCCTTTCATATTTTTCTCTTACCTATTTCAATATTCCTCTAATTCTTACTATGTAATGCCTTTCATTTTTCACTTATTCTACCAATTTAGGGCAATTTTGTTGATATTTCTAACTTATTATCATATTTTACTTTGTCATGTCGATAATTTCAAGACATTCCAATAACGTATACTCTTCAAATAATGTTGAAAAGAAATGAAAGAGTTATTATTGTCAATTTGGGATGCATCTGACAACATACGAAGGCACAAAATATGGACATAGATTTTGAGGATACGGTAACTACTAGTATACAAAATGATTAAAAAATTGAGTGGATAGATGAAGAATTGTTGGTTTAAGCAAAAAAATTAAAAATAATGCTATTTGTTCCTCCAAATTGTACCTCCAAATCTGACAAATATTAAAATTAAAATTAATGTTAACATTAACATAAAATTAACATTAAAATTAATGGTAACATTAACATTAAAATTAATATTAACATTAACATTAACAATAATATTGATATTAACATTAATATTAAATCAACATTAATTAATATTAATATTAATATTAAATTAACATTAATATTAATATTAATTAACATTAACATTGAATTAACATGGACAAAATTGGATAATTAACTTTTTGGGTTAAAATTTGCATGTTATCGACCATTCAGATAACACATAATTATTTAACATGCCACGTCAACTGCCACATAAGGAGGGATGTATTGGAGGGACACTTTGTAGGTACGAATAGCATTTAATCATTTGATAAAAAAAAAGACATGGAGACGAAGGAAAAAGATCTTGATTTTGAAACACATATTTTTAAAGTCACGAAAAGTCTCATGCCTATATTTCCATGGTGAATTTTGTACAAATCTTCTTTCTTGCAATTCTAGTTTAGACGGTTAGATTTTTTTGTTGAAGTATGTCATGTTGTATGGATTTAAATTATATGCGGATGATCATCTAGTCTAGTGGTAGTGGTGAAGCATATTGTCTGAGTGGTCAGGAGATCAATTTTGTGTGAACGTTTTGCTACAATTACCATTTTCATATATATATATATATATATATATACAAATTTCTTTATATATATATATATTATACTATTATATATATAATATATATATATATAAAGAAATTTTGTATATAATTTGTGCTATTGAAATTTGGAAGGGTAGTCTGGAAAAAGAAAAAAAACTGAGAAAGGCTTGCGATCAGTTTGGACAAAGATGACGATGTGGGGGCATTAAACAAATGGGAAATCAAATCCTAAACATAGCCACAATCTCACCATGAAAGTGACGCCTACTAATTGGGGCCCACTCTCGGGATGGATTTGCTGGCGGTGGTTTGTCCGCTTCCTGGCTAAATCATGTAGACAGGACCCACCGAACGATTCCCTCCTCGCGGGATCTGCTGTCGGAAGTGAGCAGCGAACAGCGGGTTGTGACTACTGTCCAACCCAACTTCTCCAAAAATTAGAAGGAAAAGAAACAAATAAATAATTTCCGGCCTTCGTTTGGGTCGAGGAAAAAAAGAGAGAGAAAGGAAACCTATTGTTTGCTCTTTTATTTAGTTTGAAAAATTACAATTACAACCAATTGCTCGTAAATAAAAAAATAAAAATTGGAAGTAAAAGTGAATCTTTAGAATCTTGTGAATGAGGGAGAGGGAGAGACCATCCCCTACAATTTTTTCTTCTTGGAAATCAATTTTCTGGAGAGGGGAGACCATCCTACAAAACAAAAAAAAAAAATCTCTTGGAAATCAATTTTATTTTCTACTCATTTTATTTTGACATCCAAACACAGAAAAGTAAAGATTTTCTTTTCCGATGTCCTGATTCTGTGAACCAAACATAGCCTAACACTATGTTTGAAAACTTTGTAGGAGAGGAAATGAAAAATTTGAGAGGAAAAAAATAGAGGGAAAGGAATTAATTTACTTTCCTTGTTTGGATGGCAAAAAAGTAATAAAGAAAAGTAAAAAATAATTTTTATTTTATTTTTGTGGAACATAGATAAATTACTACTTAATTTTGATTTTCTCAACATAGAAAAATACAACAATTAAATGAAGGGTAGTTGGATAAAATTTACCAAGATTCCCTCTTGGTTTTCATTGTTCTTCCGTTCTTGGGAGAAAAAATTTTGGGTGGAGCCTACATAAATTTTCTCCCAAATTCCTCTACTCCATTTTCCTTCCCCTCTTTCCAAAATCACTTTTTTATTTTTCACCCACGTTTCCCTCAAATTCCCCCCCCCCCCCCCCCCCAAACAACAAACCAATGCTGCTATTTTGACCGTCCGGAGGGCTGGCCCACGTGGCTGCCCCCACGTAGCAGATGCCCATGGCTCCCCCGCCTGGGTGGACCCAAGTTAGCAGGGGGACAATGGTTGCCCGCCACGTGGGCACGGACCAGCACGGGCCAGCACCACGGGCGGGCAAAATAGCCTTTTCCTTCCCAAACATAGCATAAAAGTTACAATGGATTGTTTCTGCGTCATGGCTGACCTGATACTTTCTTGAAACATAGTACCAAGGATCATTCAACTTTGATAAGTAGGTCCAGCTTGAAAAGCAAATAGGAAGTGGCTTCTGCCAATAAACCCAGACGAGGCATGTGGTTAAAAGTTGCTGGGCTTTGCCGCTTGGTCCTTTATGTGGGGGCGAAGAGGAGGAGATTTCACACCTTAGGACGAGGAAAATCATGCTTGGATAATGAATTGTTTTTGTTTGCCAACACTTTACATAAATTTTGGCATTTTTTTCCCTATAGATTTCTACGCGTCTGGATCTCAATATTATGTCACATCTCCCTCTCTCTCCTAACACTTTTTGGCCTTTCTTCGGATATAGCTTTCAAAACTAGCATTTGTTTTTTATGGTACTATATTCGCATGCTTTTAAATACTCGGTTCTTTTTTTCGTTCGTTCGTAGCTCTTTCTTCGCAGCCTCTCTGGCTTCACAATAGCAACAATGGATGAGATTGAGATGCAGGAAGTAATTAAAATGAGTCAAAGCTAAATATCGAATAGAAATCAATTCAACCTATTCGTTCTTGATGTTGCACAATAAATCATGCACAGTTTTTTTTTTTCTTCAATCAACATTTTGGGGACACGTACTCCGACTCTTAAGCTGTTCACCAAGTGTCTACGAAACTTCGGATCGAATGAACTAGATCAGATCCTTCAATTTGTAGCGGTCAGGTTGGAGTTTTGCGTCTGTGGCCTAAGAAGCCTACTTCTGAGGACTAGAGAAATCTAGATTAAATCAAGAAAGTGGGCTACAACCTGGAGATTTTGAATTTTTGACCGGTTGGATGCACGCAAAATCAAAGAAACTTGATACCTACTGACGATCAAGGGGAAGTGATATAAGTTGGCAGATGTATTGGAAAACATGTATATGCTAACATGAAAATAAAAATGCTGGCACCAACCAAGAAGATGTGTACACAAGGAAACAGTTTAGATTTCCAGTAATTGAAGTTATAATATAATAATGTGTACCTTCAACCTGCTCACATTTTCGGCACCGACACTTGTTCTGGGGGCTAGTCAGCAACAGTGGCGACGCCCGCAAACTGGGACCTAATGAAATCAAAGTTTCACATATTAATTCCACATACAAAATTCAAACTTGCATTATCCACAAATTCACCCGTAGGTACACCAAAAAACTGAAATAAATTTTATTCATAAGTCTATGCTGCAACCACCAAGATATCAAGTTCCAAATTTATTTGTAATCCCATTTTGCAGCTACTCAAAAGTCACAGTATACTTAAACACCGTAAATTTACAAAGTTCTCAGTATCAGCCACCTCTGGGGTCAAAGTACATGGGAACTTACAAGTTCTCAGTATCGACCTTTTAAAAACATAGGAAACTTTACAAGTTCTCAGTATCAAAGTCAAAATCAAGTTCGAAACCACCTTTTAAGATGACATCCATCAGCATTAACATTGAAATAACTGTCCCAGAGAAGTTGGTTCTACCCTTCTTATTTACCATCATACCATATATTCCTCATAGTAGAAAAAACTAAGCATACCGTCTCTACCGACTCTTGGTTGGTATATGGATAATAAGAAGATGAAGCCTCTCAGAAAGGGGCAAGACCTGTCTACCAAACAAAACAAAGCAGCAACTACTACCGCACACTTTTTGGTTGATGCCTTCTTCAAACCCATGAAAGCGAATGATTAAACAAGCCACTTAATTCCAATAACATACTGGGTATAAAGATCCATAACACCATATCAAACAAACAGCCAGAAAATCTATTCCAGAAAAGGACACTGTCGACACTGTTTTTGACACTACAGGAAACCGCAAACCTATGTCAAGCCTGAACTTAGTTCTCACTGGAAACAACCCACTTAACTAACCATCCTTATTGAAGTAGACATGCTCTAATTGATCAAGGCTTGCCTCAGCTTCTTGCCCAGAGATCTCAAAACATCCTGTCTTGCCACTCCCGGTAACTGCAAAAAGACAAAGATTTGACATGAATTTGAAATTCTCAATAATAAATTAAGATCATATGGAAAAGAGTAAGATGCCTGTAATTAACCCACACAAGCTGGCAGATGGTACATACTAATTGCTATAATAAACTAAGGGCCCACATGGTATGTAGGAAGCACATATCCTCCAGATTGGATGCTGTATTACTGTAATGGACACAGCACAGAAGCACATACACTCCAAAATATAGTAGGGCATGCCAAGAATGGTCTGGTGTCTATTACGGTATCCATTCTTGTGCCTTATGTTATGGTGTGCATTCTTGTGTAGTGTCGTATTCGTGTCTTGGTAACTCAAAAGTGGCATCCACAGTAAGCAAGGTTCTCGTCTTAATACTAGATTCAAACATACAGGGAAACACACAACAGAAGTTCTCATACATGGACTGAAATAACCATGTAGGAAGTGGTAAAGGTGATTAGATGAAATATACTAAAGGATGAAAGAAAATGAGGCAAAGATGTGCTCTAGAATTAAATAAACAAGAGTAGAATCTTCCATAGTAACTCCACCCTTTTGGTCCAATTTCATCTTGATGGGTTCTGGGAGGAAATATCCTACCTTGTGGCACAAGCAAAATGCACAGGTTCTAAAACCCCAATCCACTTTGTCAACAAATAGCAGAACCACAAGAAACAAGTAGAGCACTTCCCAGTACTTGTTCTCAGGTTCAGGTCATTAAAAGACCCTAATTGAATCATTTTCAGTTCCACTGAAGCTTGGAGGGAACATGCAGTGGTACATAACCACATCTTCAGGAGAACCTATGAGATCATTGAGGCTCTTTTGCCAATTCCATACAAACAAAGCCTACAAATCACCTGAAAATGACTAAAATGAATAACATAAAAGGATTCAAACAAAAGCAAGCATATTCTTATGGATTTACAGGGTGACAGCTATCTTCTGATCATCATGGTCCAACCAGAGTCTTCTTTGCATCTCGAACCAGCTACATCCTTTCTTCTGGATTTTCTTTCTACTGGTCAATATGGATCCACTTATGCTACCGCTGGGTCTACAGATGGTGCTTCTACCTTGTATCATCGTCCGTTTACGATCTCGATCTATAATATCTATAGTTTGACCCATTTCTCAATCCCCAATGTTACAGTGTGTTTGCCTTGCGAACTGAATGTTTCAAATGGGCCTTCCTTTGGAGTAGCATAGCTGATTAGAAAAGAGCGACCTGACAGGACAATAGTTTTATATCACGGCTCTCATCAACATCTGTCCTTAGGCTGGCATGCGGAAAGAAAGAGCGTATCAGCTTCTTTGCTCCATACAACATTCGACCTTATTCCCAGCAAATGGATAACAAGTTGACAAAGATAAAAATAGTATTCACTTGACACCAGAAAGAGAATAAAAGAAAATAATATGGACCACCAATTGAAAAATCCCAATTATATTTCCAACAAGTAACATATTTAGCTAGCTAGCACTACTTAGTTTAGTTGTGTAGACATGCATATCTATGTTGTTAACCATTATTAAAAAAAAACCTCAAGCGGAATCTGTCTCCAACTTACAGCAGAACAGAATTGAAAACTAAGTGTCGTACTATTAGTACCCCAACAAAGTTCTGTAATTGAAAGAAGTGCAATAGCCTCTCTAACTTCATGAGAATTCATATTTCAAGACATAGATTGATACGCGGACATACATCAGACACGTTATTTTGCATGTCAGACACGTTATTTTGTGCGTCAACTTTCCTAAGAAACAAACACTTGAGACGTTTTAGGACATGTCAAGGACACAAAAATTTCAAAAAGTGTAGTATTTTAGAATTATAATGGAAAATGAAAATAATTTATTTCCATAAATAAATAATTTTCATTGTGAATTCGTCTCCCAAGGTAATCAACGGGTTGCCATATTTACTCTCTTGCCTTTTTGCCTCCCCAAGGTAATCAATGTTTGCCATATTTACTTCTTGCCTTCTTTTTTCCCCTTGTATACTTCTCTGATCTACGTTGACAAAACAAAATCAACCCTACTCTATATTACCTCTCGGTCCATCTTGCTTCTCTTAGTTTCTGCCAAAAAATCCAGCAGCTTCATCATTTAGATGACATACAAGGCGAACTCTAATTTCAGGTGATTTTGCTATTTCTCTTTGTAGTTAGTTACCCCAATGTCAGCTTAATCGCAAGTGCCACTTAATCACCAATGCACAACCACATTAAACTTCTGCTTATTAGTCCAACCACTGAATCCACTCAAGGTGTGGTTGGAAACATGAGCCTGATGCATAGAAATAAGTTGATAGTTCAACCTTGGACATATCAGTGAATCTAAATACCATTTGCACTGGTAATAAAAACAGCAAATATATATATATATATATATATATATATATATATATATATGCCAAGGCGCGTTAGTGTAACGGTAAGACAGTTGGCACCGGGGTGTGAGGTGCGAGATCGAACCCCTAGGAGCGGCTGGGTGGCAGTGGCCACGGCTCCCGGGCCAAGTGGGCTGGGTGGCTCTAGCCCGAGGGCTTTAGTCCATGGGCATTTGGTTTTAATAATAATATATATATATATATATATATATATATATATAGATATATATATATATATAACATGTCATAACATGTCCTATCCTAGTTTTCTAGGGAAAAAAAGGTGTGTCATGACCGTGTCTGTGCAACATAGATTGATCCAATTAAGATTACCCAAAATAATTGACTGAGATGCCTACGAACAGCCAAAACTTCAGTTTCCATACATGCATATACCAAATCTCTGCAACCTTACTAGAAGAGTTACGAGGATATCAGAGGTAATATGCAGTATGAAACATGTTAAAGCATTTCTGTTAAATGAGATCTCGTAAACAAGTTTAACATATTAAGCAGGGACTTCAGAGAGACTAAATATACATTGCGACAAGTGAAGTTAGAAGAACAATCTTTTCATCTTATGAAACAAGTATTAAACTAGAAATGTTTTACAAGGAACCAGTTACTCGAGATATGTTTAAACTGCCAAAAATTGCATGCACTATATTTAGAGAAACAGAACACACAACTTCATTAACCGATGGAATAAAGTTTGAGCCAAGATAAAATGTACGCATTAAATTAGACCCGAGGTAGACTGCTATAAATTTGTATCAGCCCCTTGGGGGAAAACCATAGATCTGAAAAGTGTGCAACAAGCTTAAGAAAAAGAAATTACAGTAATATGAAAAGGTGAATCACCTTTTGCTGAAGCCTAATTATTGTTGATATTAACAGCTTGTCACCAATAATCTGCCTCAGCTTTTTTACAAGGTCAATCCTGCTTATTTTTCTTCCCTGATAAGAAAAAGGCAGTGTACCTTGCTTAATTTAGATCACTTAAAAAAAGTTCGTCGGGAAAATATACAAATACCTTGAATGCTTCATAATGAATATGAACTAAATCCATGTCTTGAGCAGATACTTTAGTTGAAATTGCAGCAAACAACATTGAGAAAGGCATCCAGGGCGACGATGGAATTTTCGGAGCTCTACCAAATGAAGGAGATTTTTCCTGAGATGGATTGGCTATATTTGGCGCATACTCACAGTTCCCTTCCTAATTTTTAGGAAAATAATAATAATAAGAGTAACAAAATAGATAGAACTGTCACAAGTAAAACAAACGACGATTTACACATACATCAATCAACGGGATAGTGCAAAACATCTTGAAACAGAACGGCAGTGACAAGTCTTGCATCCTGACCCGTAAAATTTAGAAATTTTAAGTAAACTATAACTACCTGACTGGCATATAAAGTGGGATACCTATCCTTTTGTAGGACTGTGATAACAGAAAATTCACCATGTGTCCAGACTAAAATAGATGAACAAAAGAAAGGTTCAGAGGAGATAATAGAACACAGCACACCTGCATTAGGCTATGAAATGAACCAGAATTTGTAACTGTAGACACATTAGACTTGCTTTCTTTTCCAACCAAATACTCTGCACAAACAGTTAAAAAATGGACACTCAGTATTGACATTGCAAGGCAAAAGATGAAAGACAAATCAACCAACTTTGGGCCCGGACAATGACAATTACCTTTGGCTTCGGAAGGCACTTTAACAGACACAACAAATTCTGGAAAGATGTGGGTATCCATATGCATATGCCATATGATATACTGCTTTGGTTTGTGAAGATCGTCTACACCACTATCGACGTTTTCACTACTTGGCTGAAACTGAGCAGACCCATTGGGGACAAGTTCTACATTTCCCAATATTATGCGGCATAACATCATATGAGTCATGCCATTTTCGTCGACATCAGAATATCCAGCACTGCAAAATGGTAATCTGTAAGGCGAATAGAATTCTTGGAAAAAGAATTAGCACAACTTAGAAGCAGAACCTTTATCTACAGCTATCCAAGACATGAAGACAGCAACCTCAAATGGCCAAGAAGTTATACGAACAATTCCTACAAGGGACAGAAAAATCTAACCAGATATTAGAGAAATTTGCTGCTGCAAGATGAATGCCCACGCCATTTGTAGGTTGATGCACAGGCCCTTGAATTTCATGATTCCCCGCAGCATGAGGTCTTCCACAGCATCCTTTGAAGAAGCTAGCCATGCATAACGGACATTTGCACTCCCACGAAGATTCTTCATGACCTCAACTTGCTTTTGAAAGAGCACAAAACGGCTTCCCAACATTATTTAGCAAAGGTGTCCTACAGATTCTAATAATATCCTTTGAATTGACAACATGCTCAGTCCATAAGTAGCATGTTATGCACGGCAATATAAGCATGTCGTTCGCTAGCTGGCTTGGTCCTTTTCTCCTGCCAAGATCCTAAACTAGAAGCCTTTGGAGGGAATAAATCACATGGCTCATTTTCTCCAACTGTTTCCTCAACATCATATACATGCTTGTTATCAGGAACACCTTTTACCCTCTTAGTGTTATTCTTGTTACCAGAAGCACTAGAAGCACCCCGGTCCTCTTAAGGCTAGATAAAACCTCCTCTCCAGGAGCTTCTGAATTTGAGCTTTCAGCAGCACTGACTGAGCCCTCTAAGTGACCATTGTTTGCTCTTGTCCCATTTGGCTGACAAGTCATGTGAACATGTTTCCCTTTGTCAGATTTGAGAAATTCATGAGATGCAAAAGATTCGGGAAAGAAGCATGAACCATGCACATCAAACCAACCAATTGGTTTACCCATGCCAGTTTCTGTATCTATAAGAACCATATGCACGAAGTCCAGTAGCAGTTGCTGGTTCTGATAAGTTACTTCAGAAATTGTCTTCTTAGTCTGAAAAGTTTCCTGGATCAAGCTGATGATATAACCAGGGAAGTCTTTCCATTCACCACCATCGTGAAACAGCATACGCTGGGGCAAACCACTACTCATATAATTATGGTAGTTTCTAAGGATAGATTTCCCTGAACAAGGGTGAAGACAGGCAGATGCATGATCTGCAAGTGGGTTAGTAGCTTTAGAGCCACGAGATACCATTAAAGTGCAACCTCTATAGTGGGTTGGTCTGCATGGTGTTGTAGCGATGCAAAGTCATAGCAATCATTCGGAGTAGAAGGTGCTGCTCGCTTCCTCTTCAGATCAACAATGGTTCTTCCGCCATTAACCAACGCCTTTACGTTCGTCACTTCCATGTTTATTCACAAAAGTAAACACTAACCAAATGCTAATTCTTTTTAAGAAACTTGCCTCCACTAAGTATTTACAGTAATTTACAACTTCCCGTACGGTAAAGCCAGAAACACCCATTATCAGGAAAGGCAGCAAGGATAGTGACCCTATAACCATAAGCAGAGAATATGAACATAAGACTTGGCTTTCATATGAAGCATCGCTGCAAAAAAGATGCAAGGGGAGCAACACCAACCATCATTCAACAACAAAGTATTGACTACATAGAACTGTCACGAGACTACTTATCATATTCCAAAATTTCCAATAAAATAACCCAACAACAGCTATATGCTTTCAGCTTCAAAATGAAGACTCACCAATACAGGTTTTCCACTTGTCAATGGATGTAGTTACCAAAGCATAAACAAGCACAACACCTTACCGACAGTCAGCAGAGATATAGAGAACACACTTTATAATAAATAACCATCAGTAAGCCATGCAAGCTCATTTTTATAATAGTACGTACTTACCAATTACATTTTTTTAGAGGAAACAAAGAAACTAATGATAAATTTCGACAATATAAGTTCCACCAATGATGAAGTACCTAGACCAGCTGTCCCATAAACCCTCTATATAGAGGTGAAAGAGAGATAATATTTCAGGAACATGACTTTGTAATAAGTGATTACTTCACATAATGCAATGAATCACACGACGACTTACCTACCCACTTACATGTTAGTTCAACTGCAGATCAACATAGGCCAACATTAGACTTAATGCAACAGATTCTTTTTTTTGAGAATATCTAGAAACCTGCTGGGAGATCCAGGAGTGTCATGATCTATACTAAATAAGGATAAAGGTAAAAATGACTTTAGCTCCAGAAGTGCTTCAACTTGACCTTAAAGCAAACCCACCACAAGAATTACAAGATCGCTAAGCCGCAGTGTAAACTGAGACTGAGAGACTTGCAAAGCTGAAACCACGTAGTAACGTATTTTTCCCTCTAATTGGTCAAGACCCTCGAAAGCATACATAATCATATATCCAGGATTTTTGCTTTGGTTCCTTTGGTGGTGGCAAGAACCGATGTAGAGGGAAAATAATTATAGGGATGGACGGATGAATTGATTTCTATACGTGCTGTAGAGGAAAAAGTTCAATTTACAATTCTATAAGTCAAGGAACAAAGTACAGACCATCACTCGGAAACCTTCTCCTGAATGGTGGAAGCCAATACCCTATTGTATGAAAAATAGTGAATGGTGTACACATCACAAACCAGCAATTGCCATAAAAAATATTGGGGACACATTCGAGAAACACATTGGTACAACATTTTTACACAAATCAAACATCACCATCACATATAAGTAATTTTTGTTATGCGGCAGCTATGTTGCACGGTCACGAATAGGACACTGCATGATTCGGAAAGCAACACAGATTCAGCACCTAGTTTGGTACTTTGGTGTGTCATAGTATATTTTGAAGTGTCCATGTAGTGTCTGATATGTGTCTGACACGACAATTCACGAACTCGGTATGGAGTTTTGGGGTGTCCGTGCTGTCCACATAAAAGAAGTCTGAAAATCACAATTCTATGTCAGTGTACTTTGGTGTCAGTGCAAAATTTTGAAGTGTCCATGTAGTGTCTGATACATCTGATACGTGTCCAGGACGATATCAGTATGGATTTTGGGGTCTCCGTGCTTCCTAGGTGGAAATCAACGTGTCACCTTAGAGATCTGAAATTTGCAATTCTATGTCTCAGTACAAATACTAAAAGAAATTCAAATCTATCAGAATTATAATTCTATTTCAAGAAACTAATCAAATCTTAGAATCAGAATTCTTGAGATCCCAATTCCTTGCAACCAATTATCTGAAATTTAGAATTCTGTCTCAGTACAAATACTAAAATAATTCAAATCTATCTGAATTATAATTCTACATTTCAAGAAACCAATCAAATCTTAGAATCAAAATTCTTGAGATCCCAATTCCTTGCAACCAAACAAGCCTTTTAAATACCTTTTATGTTTAAATTCCTTGCAACCAAAAGGTATTTAAATTAAGTGTCTAGCAGCAAAGTCTTTACATATAAATACTTCTAGGAACTAATTAGAGAAACTTTGGAAATCTTCTACAATAAGCCATTCTATTTTTTCAGAAACATTTTGTAGGACATGAGGAAAAATATAAAAAGAAAGCTTCCCAATATAAAAGAAGGCTTCTTAGAACTAATAAGAGAAAGTTAGAAAAATTCCATAACAAGCTATTATGTTTTTCGTATTGCATACCATATAGAATTCTATATGATCACATATGCATAGTATCCTCATCTATTAAATGATATGATGCAACTCTCTAATAATGCGGCTGCAATATATCAACGCAATTTTCATAGCATTTGCTATGAGGTCAATTAGAAAATCATGGAAATGTGGCTGTCACGAGTAAGGGAATACCAGCTCTGTTTTATATTTATCCAATGGTGCAAACAAAATCTCTGTTGCAATACCTACATGAATACCAAACCTTGAGTCATTGATACTGTCATAGAAGTTATATTTGACAGTTACCTACTGGGATTCCAGAGTTAAGACTACCACTCCAGAAGCTTCTCAACAGTTATGCTCGTATACATTAATATTTTCCAGAAAGTTCCGAACAGTTCTCTATGGTCCACATGCACACCAGCGGAGGCAGGAAATTTTTTGAGACGGCAAAAATATGTTCACTTAAAACTCAAGTTTCCATAAGTTTCTCAGATTTCATATGTTTCTCAAACGTATCATCATCAATTCCTTTGTCAATATAGTTTGATCCATACTTTTCTACATCTCATCTCTCTTGTAGGAACCCATTAAAGCTTTCTTTATGGTATCTAATAATGCCACATTGGTCTTTATAAGTATAAGTTCCACAAAAGTATTGATGATTTTCTGTTGTATTTCAGCAAGTTTTTTGCTATATAGCTCCGTTCATACTCACCCACATATTATCCATAAGAGCTTTATTTTACCATATCCGAGTAGTTTCACAATAAAACTGTACAATTCTCCATATCTTTCTCAAAGTATCATCATCATCTTCCTTGTACATGTTTCCAATGAACTTTTTGCTTGCTGAAGTAGTTCCATCTTTAACCCAACATCTACTACTCTGCAAAAGCTTCCTTCATCCTATCTGAATAGTCTGTTGTTGCTATTCTAGAAGTTCCCCATATATTTATCAAGAGTATCAATACCATTTTTAGCTAAAAATTTCCTTATGTTGCTTTCTACTGATATGGTTCCATTCTTATTTTCCTACATAAATTTGGCACTTACTAACAGCCAAAACCTGCCCCAAAAGACTGCCACTCACCTCAAACTTATCCAAATGTCGCTATTATATATTTTACGTGGGAGAGTTTCTATACTTCCCCAAGTATAGTTATCCAACAGAAAAAAAACATCAAAGATAAAATTCCCTTTCCGGTATACTCCCATGTTATGCGGCTAATAGATACACATGCAATTTTTCTCCTGTAGTCAAGGCCACTATTTTCCTCTTGTTCTCATAGCTACCTAGATTCTCCAGTATGGATTGCTTACCAGTAATATAACTTCAACACACTAAAAATTAATTTGTATTCTCCTTTGTGAAGAATCGTAATCTTGGAGAGGAGTCCCCAAAATTCACAAGAGTAGTTCATTATCTTTCATCTTAGTTTAATTATATTTGGTTGATATATAATCTTAAGATTGTCATAATTTCACCAGTAACGAAATTGAAGACAATAGTAGTGGGATGGGATTGTCATTCTTTTTACTCTTTGGTTTCATGTGTCATAGAGAATATGCAATTCCCTATAACAAATTGTATCATCTTACCTCTTCGTCTAGAACTTATCAAGTCTATGAGAACTTGGAAGGTGCTCCCTTGCACATATCCAAAAGGTATGTCTACGTACGCATCCCCCCCCCCCCCCCCCCCCCCCCCCCCCCCCCCAAACACACCACACACAAAACCCCAATTGAATGCACACAATTGCAGATTTGGGTATGAAATTTTGCCTATTGGATATACACAAATGTCTCGCTCTTATGCAAACTGCAACCCTACCTGCCCCCCCCAAAAAAACCTTCTCGCATACCTAGAAAAGTAGCATAATGTGCCCATATCCATACAACTTATCGAAACAAACCACAACACAGGCACCAATGCTTTGAGAGTTCTCAACTCTACAATATCTTTTGTATTTTCCAGTTGAGTTTCGTTTCATAGCAGGCATAAGAAAGCTGAATAAGTCGATACCTCTCTGCCACCCTCATGTGTCAAAATATTCTTCCCAATGGCCTCAACTTTCTCCATCCAAAACTAGGGCCTGCTATTCACTCCCACAGAATGTTTATCTATTACATCATCATTCACAAGATACTCTCTTTTAAATAATAGGAAATGTTTATGCCTGAGTAGGAAGTAGAGGATCCATATGCAAGTTCTGAGATGCACAACAGCTTTATCTCCCAACAGGTTTTAGGCAATTAACTTGGCAACAACCACACCAATTACTGACAAAATATTGGCACAGGATATATCCTTTTATTTCACCATTATTCTATACTAGCAAAATAACACATCTATTATGGTAACCTATGTTGCACGGATACTCCTCCAAAGGACCATATCCGTTTCCTTGTCCATATCCATGTTTGAAATGTACCTAACACCGGACAACATGGTTGAATGTGATTCCGTATGGTCATCATCGTGTCAAACATGTTTGAGATATGAGAAAGTAACACTTCTATGTATCAAATCCTTGCTATAAATTTTTGGAACCTAGTTAGTAGCCAAAATGCCTAAATATAGATATTATTAAGATCTAACATATAAGCATGTATATAGAATTACACGATGTCTTCGTATCTACATACAACTATACCCATAGCACCATACCAATGTCTAAAATTTCTAAAGATGTTGCATTCTGAATATGTGTCTGTCTATACAATGTAGACGTAACATTCGTCTGAGCCGAGTAAATTTCTAGGTAGAACTTTTATGCAGCTGTATAAATCTCGAATAAGGTATTCAATGTTCTGCCATGAAAAACTCTATAATCTACTTCAGGAAAGTTCCTAAACATTATGAATTTGCATGCAATAGCAAAACATGCTACATAAGTATCAAATTTCTGTAAACATTTAACCAGCCACCAACCACACATCAACACCACACTTAAGTCAAATATAATTGGATCCAAGCATCAATCTTACGATAACACACACGTCCATTGTTTAAACTTCGAGGTTTCTCCACAGTTTCTAATTTCTTGCATTTGAACCTGCCAATAATGCATCCAGACTATCCAGTAATTTCATTAACAAGTGCACCTTAGTTCCTCGAGAAGCAAGGAAACACTAGCCTTTAAAGTCAGGACCAATCACACATGGACAAGAACACACTTAATTTCCATTCCAACCTTCCCAATAAAGCACTTATTAGCCAGGCGAACGTACAATTTCACACTAGACGTTTGACAAAAAGTTCAAACCAAAATAAAAATAAAGAAGGTTTTGGTAAGCCATGATCCTTCCTTCAGTCACGGAGGACATTTGTCAAATTTCATATATATATATAGGGAGCGGATCAAAAGCCCCTTTAGAAAACCCCCTAAAAACCCCCCCACTCTAATTCGTAATATTAATGTTAATATTAATGTTAATATTAATATTAATGTTAATATTAAATTTTTTTTATTTTTTTATATTAATTTTAATGTTAATGTTAATATTAATGTTAATGTTAATATTAATTTTAATGTTAAATTTAATGTTAATTTTAGTATTTAATGTTAATATTAACATTAATATTAACATTAACATTACTATTAACATTAATATTAACAATAAATTACGGATTAGAGTGAGGGGGATTTTTAGGGGGTTTTCTAAGGGGGGCTTTTGATCCGCTTCCATATATATAATCCCAATGTTACCCCATAAGTTCAGATGATCCAAATCAAGCTTACAAATAAAATTGTCCATTTTCAAGAATTCCTAAACTTCCTCAACTCCTCATTTTGCTACTAGTTGTAACCATTCAACTTATTCCCAATAGTTTCCTCATAAAGACGAACACGACGAAAACAATGGTTTGGCTCTTCCCAAAGCAAAAGCTAGACGTTTTTTCTAAAACCTGCTTTTATATAGACCTTTTTTATATAGACCTGTTTCTTTAGATAGGCGTACAAGTCAAACACACGCATGTACACTCCGAGTTTTACGTAAGCAAGCTTGTGTAACTATAATCTCAATGCTTGGCCTACTTTCAAAACCTTGGATTTGACAAAAGAAACTAAATATTGAGAAACCAAATCAACATAATAAGAAAAGGCATTATAATATAAGCCTATTTGCACCCTTCAATTGGTATGTAAAACCCTTGAATCTGCCACAGGATCTTGGCACCCCATAGAACGCATTACTTCTCTGATGAGAAGCACAAACAGAATATCCAAAGGCACAAAAAGTTCCAATAACAGCAGCTCTACGGAATTTAATGTAGCATCCACAACAATAGCAGCAGCATTCATGGTACCTTGCATGCAACCTACTAGAAAAGGGTTGTGAACTGATTTAGTGATTAGAATACCCTAAAATAATACATTTACTAATCACTTCTCCAATAGAGAAGCACAAACAGAATATCCAAAGGCACAAATACTTCCTATAACATCAGCTTTAGGGAATTTACTGTAGCATCCACGACAATAGCAACATTCATGGTAGCTTGCATGCAACCTACTAGAAAAGGTTTGTCGACTGATTGAATGATTACAATACCCTAAAATAATACCTTTACCGTTAATATCGATATTGTAACAAAAAATCGTACATGCAAGCGAAAATAACACGTGAACAGTGACAACAACACCTATCCCAAAAGGCTGATTGGTATCTACTACTTCCAAGTTCCTATTGTAATTCAAATGAACTAAAATATTCCAAATTTTCCTTTTAAGGATTCTCTTCCCGAACATGCCCTGCAAAATAGTGAACTTTTTCTTCTCATGATGACGCAAAACCAAACACCACATACATCAACATTGATATCAAAGAATCAAAAACACCAAACAAAATTTTACTCAATTATTTGCATGCAAGCATCAAATCATAGCCTTAGCTCCAAAATTGATCAAAACAAAAATCATATTAAAATTGATCACTCAATTCCACTATAGTTAGTTGTCAAAATGCCATCTTCCCGTTCACAAACAGCATCTACATCAGGAACAAGATCAAAGAATCACACATAAGAACGAACATTCGAAATAACCCTAACCCTAGCTCCAAAAAAAAAGCATCCCAAAAAAAAAAAAAACCGAGCTCCAAAGTTGTGAGACGCTATTTTCCGTATGAACACCCAAGCTTCAAACCCTAAACCTAATCCCAAAATTCATCATCAAGGAAAATCAAATCAAACATTGATCCATCATCGACATGCCCAAATCAAAATCCAACAGAATTACGAACACACAAACGTCAAAACCCTAACCTAAAATCCAAAATTCCTCAACAAAAAAAAGCACGCAATCCCAAAATTGTGCATCAGAAACACAAACACACCTAATCATACACCAAACCCCAAAATTTCCACCGAATTATGAGCAAGCGAGCACCAAACCCTAATCCTGGCTCCAAACTGCACCAAAACACCGCTCAATTCCAACCGGATAGGGATCGAACGGCGAGAATCAGATAAAATCATCGGCGATCGGAATCAGAAACAGGTCGAAATCGAAAGGAAAAAAAAAAGGGGAAAAAAATTCTAAAAAAAAGGCAGTGGCAGAATCGTAATTATACCTCGAGCCGGAGAAGAACTGACGGCTCATGGCGGGAAGGATCGTTTCTCTCTCTCTCTCGTTCTTCTCGAGACGCCGGAAAGAAGAGGAGGTAGCGAACGGGCGTGACGGCGGCTGGAGATGGGGGTACAAATAGCGGGAGACCGACTCTGCTAGAAGGAACCAGCCCGCGCCGACGTGTCCGATCGTACGGCTGTTTTCCGATCTGGAGATGATGGACTGGTGCCATCCGTTGGATCGGGCTGATTTTTTTTTTGGGGTCGTGTGGGGTTTACGTACACGTGGCGGTTTGGTTTGACATTTTGGATTGGCGTTGACTGTCTGGAAGGAGAGAGTTGCTTGGGAGACGGGATAGATAGAAAATATCTTCTCTTTGTTGATAAATGCGGGTTGATAAATGCGGGTATAGGCTAACGGGTATAGATCCGACCCGATTTGAATTATAAAGGCATTTTTTACTTTTTCTAAGGGCACTATCACATTTGTTAGGGACTAGCCCAAAAATGTTTCAAAATATTATAAGTTTGCCATCAATTTTTTTGCTAGGAACTAGTCCAAACATAGGTATAAATACCAACTTTTTTTTTTCTTTCCGTCTACTCTTTTCTTCTCTCCCTCTACTTTTTTCTTCTCCCCCAACATTTCTAAGTCATAGAATCAAACCCTAGTCCAAATTTTCTCCCAATTTTTTTTCCTTTCTTTTCGAGAATTATCCCAAAAAAAATGAAGAGGAAATAGCCAATCACAATCCCAACAGAGATTCAAACTCCAAATCTAACAAAACCCAGCATAGAGCTCAACAAACCCATCTCCTCCACCTCCTCTACTGCCGCCTCTCCAAGAATCAAAAGAAAATCGCCTACACAACAAGAAGATAAATAATAATTTTCCACCCAAAGAAAATAATAGATATTTGGAAAACTTAAAAGGAAGAAAAAAATAGAAGAGGGTCCAGTTTCATACAGGACTGCCAGCCCCCTAGCAGTCCTAACTTAATGAAGGACTGTCAGGGGGATGGAAGTCCTGTATAAAACTCTCTGTGAAGAGAGTTTGATACCCAAACTCTCTCACAGAGAGTTTGGGTCAGGACTGTCAGCCCCCTGGCAGTCCTAACTTAATGAATGACTGCCAGGACAGTCCTGTATGAAACTCTCTGGATACTGATGAGAGCAACGAATAAAAGGATACTGTTTTGGTATTTGCATCTTCGGGGAATATCGAATGTACCCACAGGCAAACATTGCTACCCTCCACAAAAGAGTCCAGGGCAGCGCCCAAAATCTGTTCTCTTGTACTTCTCCTGCTATATAGGAGAATGCTATTCTGACCGCTGCTTATGACCGCCCTTAGTATCCGCACCTGACGTGGCTGTCCAGTCACACAAGAAGTTAAAATGAAATGTTGACATGTTGACTACTTCCTTCATTTTGAAAAAATGTGTTTTGAAAAATATAAACCAAAAGGGCGTGGGGTTCTAGGCGGGATGTAGGAAAGCACAGGAAACTTTTTCCCCTCATTTGTACTCTCTCTCTCTCTCTCTCCCTCTCTCTCTCTCCTCTTATTTCTCTCTGCTCCTAAAATAAAGTAATAAGAATAAGAATAAGAAGAAGAAGAAGAAGATCAAGAAGAAAATGAGGAAGAAGATATAAAGTTTCTAAAGAATTTCGGCCAGGGAGGCTATTTTGTAAGGTCTGCCATTTTAATTTCATCTTCTCTTTTGGCTCTTTACTATTTTAGTTCATACATCTCTGATAGCTAGCTATTTGTATGCATGAAAGTGAAAGGTGAAAATAAAATTTTGTGACAATATAGAAGATTTAAATGTTCCAATGTCTAGCTAGTTGGGTTATGAGTCTCTCTTTAGCTACTTAACTTTTAAAATATTCTTTTTATAATATGCAGCTGAAAGTAGAGAGATTTAAACGTTCCATTGTCCAGTTGGGTTATGAGTCTCTCTCTACTTAACTTTTAAAATTTTCTTTTTAAAATATGTAGCATATTGATCTAATTTGTCCTTGTTAACAAGTTTTTAGTTTGACTTAGTTTACCTATGTAAGCAGTTTGAATCCTTCATTTTGAACAAGAATATAATCTAAGCATCAACACAAGATTTGCTCAAACCATGGAAAGGGAAGAATGTTCTTTAGTTAATTCTAAGGTTAGTAGCCCAATTTATGCTTATGTCTTCTTAAATTATATATATGTTAATGTTTTTTATTCTTTGGTTTTACCAGGAACAATGTCAAATGTGTGATAAGTATGGTCATGTGCCTATTACGTTCCCATGGGTGTATACGAGATGTAGAAATCGAACATGTGATGGCATTAGAAAGTTGTTGATGTCTACCATGCCTGGTTCAAGGGGAAGAAAAAATTTCACCTGCACAAAATGTAATTTATTTCAATGGTTTGATGATGTTATGTCCTCCACTAGCTGCTGCATACGGTGATGTATGTTTCGGCTGTGGAGGTACTGACCACCCTCTCAAGTCATGTCATTGGAATGTACACTATGCAATGATCCAAAATGTTCAGGTCTAAGAAAGTTGTGTATATCTGGAACTGAGCACAATTATGGCATATCATATTGAAGTGTTGTAAATGTGATACGTTCCAATGGTTATCTGATGTAGTAGTGGCATCAAAATCCAGTAAACAAGAATACAATTTGAAAGTACAAGTGAGTTTAGATGAGCTATGTAATGATATGTTGAAGAAGGTGTAGTTTAAGTAGATGTACTCCAAGTATTTGTGTTACTAACTTGAGTGTAATATTTGATTGTCACGCCCCAGTACCAAAATACGGAGACGGACTAGGCCAGCTACTCCATATGAGGTATTCAAACGTCATACGACGATCGTGGCTGTCAAGAGACAAGGGGGTGTATGCTACATTCAAGTCACCTATGGTCACACAGAACATCTACGTCTCAATCATTCAAAGCAAGAAAACATCAATTAATGAACATATAAGATAAAGCAGTAAGACGTCCCTGACGCTTCATCAAAATGGTCATGGGGTTCTAGCTTTATAAGGTAGCTAGCCCGAGGGTCAAAGTTACATAATTGTATTCAGCTGCAGTCTGATTTAATTACAATTGTGCAAAAGATAAAATGTCTAGATTAGCCGGCTAAACAGGTGCCGGTGGCTAAACGCTAGGACATAAATAAAGATACAAGAGTGGTGGAGAAGAAACCCACTCGAGTCCCCGCCAGTCATGCTCCTAGTATGTACCATTGACGTCAGGAAAGAAAGTCGGATCCTCAGGCTCTGCTACGCGATCTGGCCAAACAAAACCAGCCGGGTCAGCCCCGAAATAGCAAGTACCACAAGGGAGCACAAAAGAGTGAGATAAAACCCAGTCATAAAATAATAATAGTAAGCTTCCGGTCCTAACCTCGGTCCACAGCCTGTCCTAGCACGATAGACCAACCCAACAACCAAACAAGGACATGGGTTGGACCACGCACCATGACAGTCCGTGTCCCTCGGCTACTAGCTGAAGGCCCAAGCACAGTCAAGTCGTTTTTTAAGCGGCCATTCATTCCTGCGGCTTTCTATATTTGGCGGAGTTATCCCCGTTATACTGATTAAAAGGAATCCTCAGATCGTGTCAACCCAGCAGGGCTAGCCAAACCATAAGACTTATAACACTTTGATTATGCACCAGTCCCCCGAAGGGCTACCGCGCTAAAACATTTAACACATAGCTCGTAGGAGTCGGATATAGCTATTCGCTATAGGCGAATGAAACCATATCCGTGGCGGCCAATCCGGCACGTAAGGACGGGACCTGGGGTGGCTAGTATGGCACGATCTCGGGATTCTTCCCACCCAATGCATCTACTAAGTTAGTTGTCTAGTTAATCCCTAGGTTATCCTCAGAGTTCACATGTCGTGGTTACATGCTCATTCCCTTAGATGTCGTACATCGTACGAGTACCCCAAGAAGAGATCCGTACTGACTCAATGATTCATACGTATGTTTTCCCCTTTTTGGTGTAATGCAACACACAACACATAACACGTCATTGCTACCGACCTTTACTATATAAAAGCTGGACTCTTGAAAGTACTGGCAGGTATCCAGTAAGAACATTTAGCGCTTAGGATAGCACCTCGGTGCTTACATAGATTGTACCTTAGTACACACATAGAAATATTCAGCCATCACATAGGTAGTCAGCTCAGAAATGAGGACTAAGAAAGACACATGGGGGCAGACGGCTGAGGCTCATGCGGCCAGAAATAGCTTATGCGGCCAGGAAAACAGCTTATGCGGCCAGAAATGGCTTATGCGGCCAGAAATAGCTTATGCGACCAGAAAACAGCTTATGCGGCCTGAAATGGCTTATGCGGCGAGAAAACAGCTTATGCGGCCAGAAATGGCTTATGCGGCCAGAAAACAGCTTATGCGGCCAGAAAATAGCTTATGTGACCCGAAATGGCTTATGCGGCCAGAAAATAGCTTATGCGGCCAGAAATGGCTTATGCGGCCAGAGGGGACTGTTCATCATCCCTGCCAGAGCCAGCATAGGCGAACCTCGGAGAAACCCAAATATTGCTTCGGTCATAACTTCCTCCAAACAAGTCAAAATCTAACTTTACAAAGGTCAAAACTGTGTAGAATCAAATTTTCTACAACATAGGACCATTAGTTTTCGAAATTAGCCAAGTATGATAGATCAAAACCATGAAAACCTAGATTTTAGGAACTTAGATCTACACAAATCTAGCCATCAAAATCAAAGCTTCAAGAACTAAACTTGTAGAGAATGAAGAGGAGAACATTTTAGACAAATAATATCAAGAAAAAATCAAGAATGTAAATGCACAAAATTTCCTCTTTTGAGCAAGTTGTACTTGCCTGTGGAGTGGTAGTTGAGAAAAATAAATGGAGGAGTGAATGAAGAGAGAGAGAGAGAGATAGAGTGAGGAAGAGATATTAAATAGGGGTTGGGTTGGTTTAAGAAAACCCTATCCCTAACCACTCCACTAATGACAAGGCTAAAAAAAAGCTACATGCCATCATTAATAAATAATAGACAAAATTTATGCACATGCTAAATACAGATACCGTATACAGAATTCATGAAGATTACGTATATCGGGATCGGGGAGTGACATTGATCATGTTGTATTATGTCTTGAATGTAAATATATGAACCTATTTTATTATCTTCAATGTACTTATTATTCTTCTGTTCATGTTATTGTGTGGAATTATGGATAACTGGTGATAGATGAAAATGAAGGGCAATGGTGTTATAAGCAAACAAAATTCTGGCAAGTTTTTGTGGTAAACAAAATGAATAAAAGTACTTACATGCTTTTTTCTTTTAGATATACTTGTACGTCTTGTAATTCGCACACTTGGGGGCGGCCTTTACGTCTCTTATTTACCGGGTCAAGTATGTGGACAATTCCACTTACTCGATCTTCTTTTTCATTTTGTTCTTGTTCACCTTCATCTTCTTCGTCTCCTTCTTCATTCATTTCTGCTTCTTCAACTGATGCAGTGCTCAATGTACTGTTACTAATTGAACCATATAATTTCAATGCACACATCTTACTAACTAACCACTCCTTAATTTTAAAATATTCCTTATCAACTGGAGCTACAAAGTCTGCTATCTCGCCAAACAAAACACACCTCTCTCTATAATGATGTTGTTCAGTAGAGTTATGCCAGCTAGTAAAGCTGAGTTTCATCTTTGTGTGGGTTCTTCGAGTATCTTTTCTCCACCTCCTCAAAATGTACTTGTCTGGGAGGACATCAACTTCATTACGAATTAAGACAGATAGTGCGTGTTTGCATAATATACCTTTAAACTCAAACATTCTGCAACTACAATAAACTTCACACTGTTTTTCGTCAAAATAAACATCAAAGTTCATCCTTTCTTAAAATTTTCAATTAGCATAACCTCACGGATGACATACTTCCTAAGTGCAGGTCCCTCTTCCATTTCTAGTAAAGAACAATACATTGTCCCAGTTAATTCAATCTGAAACTCCCAAAATTTTGCTAGGGTGTATATATCTTGAATTTGCTTCTCTATTTCAAAATTGGTTGCAGGTGGTATCAACTTCGAAAAGGATTCTGCATCTTCAAGTAACTCTTTTTCTACCTTATCCCTAAGAGCATTTTCATATTGTTCTATAAATTATTTCAAACTAGTTTTGGAGTTGACATAACCATCGAAAAAAGCGTTCATACCTTCACTTCGTTGGGTATTAGACATCCCTGCCCAAAATGTGTCTTTAACATAACACGGCACCCATCGTTTCCTCTGTTCATATAAGCCATGCAACCATTCGCACTCATCCAAACTATACTGCTCAATCATTTCCTCCCAAAGTTCTTCAAATTGTGAAGGATATTGTGTATCGTAAACAACACTTTTTATTGCATAACTAATTTCCTCGTGTTCAGTATACTTTCCTAGCTTGTCAGGAAGCTTCTTCATGACATGCCATAAACACCATCTGTGCCTAGTGTTAGGAAACACCTGCTCAATTGCATTCTGCATAGCTCTGTCTTGGTCAGTGATTATTCCTTGAGGAGCAACACCCCGCATGCATTTCAGCCAAGTCCTAAACAACCATACAAAAGAATCTGTAGTTTCACTTGAAACTAATCTACATCTAAATAACTGGGAGTGGCCGTGATGATTCACCCCAACAAAGAGGGCAAATGGCATATCATACTTGTTTGTCAAGTATGTGGTGTCAAAGGTAATAACCTCACCAAACTCTTTGTACGCTTCTCTACTCCTTCCGTGGGCCCAGAAAATATGCTTTAAATGATCTTCATCGTTTAACTCCATGTCAAAGTAAAAACCCGAGTTCTCTGCAGCCATCCGTGAAAAATATTTCATGATTGCAATTGCATCTCCTTCGCCAAGTCGTAGACGCCTTACTTCTTTAATATAATTTCTCACATCTTTTTTGGTGCAACCTACATTCTCATATCCACCAGCCTCGTGTACTAGTGTAGTGTAGTTTTTATTCATTCTAATTCCCGTTTCATCCAAAAGATTAAGCTGTCGTTTTGCACGTCCACTAATACTTCGATTGCAAGGAAAGAACCTAGATTTGCTTGGACTGTACTGGTGATTATGATTAAGAATGAGTGAGCTAATGATCCATGTTCCCTTTCTATGCAACCTTGCACACCGTAAGCTCTTACCGGCAACATAGGATTTTGACATGTACTAATGGGCTTACCTGCTCGAGCACAACAGTATGTTACTGTTCTAACTATCCCTTCTTTATTCTTCTTTGATGTTCGCTTCCGCACCGAGAATCCAGTTTGTTCTACATATTTTTGATAACAGTTCCATAGTTGGTCTAAGCCATCGAATATCATCCCAATTTTCAGCACAACTTCATCATCGCCAGAACTTATCAGAGAAGAATGTCTCTCCATTCCTGCAAAACAAATAAATCAAATATAAAAATGCAAAACAGAAAAATTAAAATAATAAGTATGGGTCAGGCGTCTCCGAATTACAATTTTCCTAACTGAATTCAAAATAATGTTGCATGTGTGATGTGTATATATAATGGATTAAAAATCATGCTCTTGTAGTTTGATCAAATGGTCTCATTTATTCTATATTTTTGTAGCATATGAACTAAAATACTAAAGAATCATGCAGTTTGTAGTTTGATTAAATGGTCTCATTTCTTAAGACCGTAAAAAATGGCATGTAGAGAGAGAGAGGGAAAAGTAAAATGGCAGACCTTAGAAAATAGCCTCCCTAACCGGAACTGCTTAGAAACTTTGTATCTTCTTCCTCATTTTATTCTTGATCTTCTTCTTCTTCTTCTTCTTACTTTATTTTAGGAGCTGAGAGAAATGAGAGGAGAGAGAGAGAGTGAGAGTACAAACGAGGGGAAAAAGTCTCATGTGCTTTTCCACATCTCGCCTAGAACCCCACGCCTTTTTTGTTTATATTATTCAAAACAACTTTTTTTTCAAAATAAGCAAGTAGTCAACATGTCACATTTCGTTTTAACTTCTTGTGTGACTGGACATCCACGTGAGGTACGGGCGGTCATAAGCAGCGGTCAGAATAGCATTATCCTGCTATAAATCATAGCCAAAACGTGCACTTCTTGTTACATATTACATAAACAACATAAACATAGATAGAACATGTAAAGAATACTAGTAAAAAGCTTTACCATTGCATTTAACCCTTTACTGGTTACAATATAGCATGCATGAATAAAACCATACAACATCTATGCAACAGACTCGATCTCATTGTGTTCTTCACCATCTATCTCACCTAAAAGAACAATGAATCACATTGTTAAATATGACTTCAGAACTCAAAGATAACTCAAATTTTAATGCTTAGCCAGTTGTAAAATTATCTTATCATATTAGAGCAAATAATTTATAGCCTAGCCTAATGTCTAGTATCAAATATGAAAGGATACTGTTTTGGTATTTGCATCTTGGGATGCAGATGAGAGCAACGAATAAAATGATACTGTTTTGGTATTTGCATCTTGGAAGATAAAGGTCCTCACGTTTCGGACAATATTGAATACCTTTACAGAGAGTTTGGGTCTGACTGTCAGCCCCCTGACAGTCCTAACTTAATGAAGGACTGCCACGGTGCTGGCAGTCCTGTATGAAACTCTTTGTGATTAGAGTTTGATACCCTTCTTATATTCATGTTATTTGTCCTATAGTTTTTGCAATCTACAAGTGTTTATTGCTATTTGCATTTAAATATTGTTCTTGGAAACGGTGGCGACTCTTTGCTCTTAACATTATGTAATATCCCAAATTTTTTGTGTCTGCTGTTTGAATCTTTTGCTTCCATTCAGTTACTATTAGCAACCATGTCCTCTTGCCATCTATCTTTTAATTAGTAGTTAATTGTTTCATTAGTAGCCCAAATTTTTTCAGCAAATAGGGCTGCAACTAAGTTGGCAGTCCTATATTACGTTAGGACTGCCAACTGAGTTGTAGTCCTAGGACTGCCAACAAGTTGGCAGTCCTATTTTTGTACATGCTGAAGAGGTCGTTAGTGGCGGCGTGTCGCTCTGCGAGCGGTGGTGCGACTTGGACGGAGGAAGATCGTCCGCGCATCCCGGACTGGTGCGAGCAAGGGAGGCGGCAGGTGGGGCGTCGAGCGAAGGGGGGTCAGGAATGGAGGGGAGGGAGTCGAGGGAGAAAAAGAGGGGCTGGGAGAGGGAACGGGTGAGGTGGGAGTCGTCGGAGGCAGGGAGAGGGGTGTTTGTAAAAACAAAAGTTGATCTTTATTTCAACAAACTTTGTAAAGAAGATTACAAGAATTATGGGAAAGTACAACTATAGGAATCCGATCTGAATGACGATCGCTTTATCCCTGGGACGATGTGAACTTTGAAGACGGTAGCCTCTGAAGTTGAAGGCAAAAGCCTCTGAAGAATGCAGCAACACTTTGGCAAGAACTCCTGATCTCTGGTGATGATCTCTGATCTCTGAATGCGTATGTGTCCCCCCTAGGAAGGACTTAAAACTCTATTTATAGAGTTCTGAAATAACTACTTTCTAGTTATTCTGGACTGCACAAGTTGGATTGTGCTGCATTGGACTGCGCAGACGTCAGATTGCGCTGGCAGTTACTTGATCGTAGGCCAACTGTCTTGGACACATGGCATTATTTGATTGAAATGCGCATGATCGTGTCCAGACGGTTACCACGTAATGAGTAATTGATGGCATGAAGGCCACGTGTACATTTGTCAGTTGTCTTGATGAAGTGCGCCACATGAATTGTGCTGACTTCGGATTGCGCTAGGATGGACGGCGCTGGGCTGGACCGCGCTGAGATGGACTGCGCTGCAGGCAGATTGTGCTACATGTACAGTTGTCCTCGAGCGCTGTGCTGCACGATAAAATGAACAGTTTCCTCGTTCTCCGTGCTGTCAGCTGTCAGAAGATCTGATTCTCTGTCAGGTAATGATGACGGGGCTACGTCAGCATGCGCACTTGGATGAGTGCGCAGCTTATCCTGCACAATCGAATGGCTACGCAATCTGTCTTCTGCGCAGTTCACTTGAAGGATGTATAATTTGATTTTGATGACTTTGTTGATGGGTGCAACTTGATTTTTAGGACCTACAAGACCCCCTTCAAAGTTTTCGAAGTTTGAAAATAGTCAAAGCTTCGAAATACTTTGAATTTTGATTTAAAAATCAAGTTGCGCATATGATGACCTGTCTGCGCAATCGGAAGAATTAACTCCTATTTATCCGGCGCAATCTGAGGAGTCTGTTCATTCTCGAAAACTATAAATAGTTCCCTTTCTCTTCTCTGTCATTCTTTACTTGCTTCTGAATCTTTTGAAAGAAAGAATTTCCCGAGCTCTCGTCTGAAATTTTATCATAGAGTTTGGACGTCTCTGGAACAGGATGAGCTACTAAGAAATCTGCCAGTGCTTGACCTTTGACAGACTTTTGAGGAACATATACCATGTCATATTGGGCTAGCAGAATAGCCCATGTAGCCAGCCGCGAATTGAGTGTGCTAGGCTTCTTCATCAATACCCGAAGTGGATTAACTCGGAATATGACATGAATAGTTTGGCCAATGATGTAATGCCGAGTCTTTTGAACAGCGAACATAAGAGCTAGGCATCTTTTTCGACCGAACTATAACGGTGTTCAGCACCAATCATAGTACGACTGAGGTAATAGATGGCTTGTTCGTGGCCTTCTTTGTTCTTTTGGGCAAGTAAAGCACCCAATGATGTCACGACCCGCACCCGCTATAAGGGCACGTGCACGTGACAACGCCCAGCCCTCACCGTAAAAACGGTGTAGAATGCTGTAGGTTTTTCTACTCTAAACAGTTTATATATATATCAAAAACCTGTCGAGAATATGGTCAACTCCGAACGGAGGACAAGCAATGAATATATACGAGTACTCAATCACAACTCTAAGATAACAAAGTAAAGACTGAAAGATAAAGACAATAAGACGATAAAATAATAATCTGTCAAGTCCAAACACCAAATAATATACAAGTCCAAGTCTCTAATACAATCCATAATAATAACAGTCTCAAAAGTAGCTGGAGATAAGGTCCAGTATAAAAGACCTACTCTAACTAAGCAATAGGTAAGGTCTCGCCAGACGGAGCTAAGCCCTGCTGGACCAAAGTCTCCAGGTCTAGGCCCACTACGTCATCCGGACCGTAGTAGGTACAGTAATCCCCCTCGTCGGCATCTGTAATATTTTTAACATATCCTGTCAGGATGGAACGAGTACAATCTACTAACAACAGTTCACAAGATATGACAAAAGCTATAAGACTGTAAATAGAGAGTATATACAAGAAAATCATGGAATGTACATGTGAGTATCATGGCAAGGTAAGCTGTAAAACTAGAGCTAGAACAAGGCAAGTAAACTGATCATGGCATGTACAAGAATCAAGAATCATATATCTAGGTGTGTGAGTACTAGCTACAACATGTGGCCGGATTGGGTCTGCATAAGGTTATGATCTAGCCAATCATACGTATAGTGTAGGATTGGCATTCACAAGGTTCACAATATATACAAGGCGGATATGACCACACATCTACACTAGTACTCCCCGTCCCCGACTGGTAGAGTGGATCCAAGCAAGACACGTTACGACACGAGATTCTACGAGAAGGAAGCAAGTCTCTTCGAGAATCGGTGTCTATATACTGCACAAGAACTACAAGGGAGCTTGCACAAGATATACCAAGATAACGAGGAATAATATCTCATGTCGGGATCCATGAATACCAATCCGTGTGACCAATGTGTCGAGAAGAAGTATATCCATACTAATTACATGAATCATAATAATCATTATAAATTGGAAAAGTGTCAGAGAATGTACTCGCCTGTAATATGGTATGATATGTCTACTGGAGCAAATACAGCGTCTCGAGGACCTATAGAGAACAAGACGTATCAATACTCTGTTTAGGAAGTAAAGTCAAGATAATTTAAATCCTATTAAGTCATTCTAGGTCAAGACACGTCAAACTAGACTGTACGAGGTCAATCTAAGTCATATTATGTCTAACCGGGTTAAACTGGGTCAATGCAAGTCAAACGGAATTAATCTAGGTCGATTTGAGTCAACGGTTGACTTACAGTTGACTTTTGGTCAACTGGTCAACTCTGGTCAACTCTGGTCAATCCTAGGTCAATGATGACTAATAGTTGACTTTTGGTCAACTTCCCAAGTCTAAAGAAATTTGGGACTAAATTGGATAAAGTGTTGACCCATAGTTGACTTTTAGTCTAAAAAGTCAACTGTGGTCAACCGGGGTCAAGACCAGGTCTAGACGGCTATTTCTAATCATTACCAACCTCTACAACCCATATCCAAGTCCATCTTGGACTTCGAAATCCAAATCTTGGCCGTAGGCCAATATCCTATTTTACCCTTAAAAAGGGTAAAATTCTAACTTAGGCAATTATCAAGTTAGCCTACCTACGCTTGGTATTTTGACCCGATCTTCCTAGGGTAGTAAGATACTAACCTATACATACGTTACCTACCAAAATACCTAGGTATAGTGGACATCCAGTCCATGATACGGCCCATTGCCGATATCTTGAATATTTCAAGATACGCAATGGTACGGCACGATACCGGCGCCCTACGACCCCGATTTCAACTCGAGAGCCTACCCGCAAAGTCTAAATCACGTATTCTAACTCCACGCCAAGTTTCGTCGCGATCCGATACTCCGAGCTCCGTTTTACCCTCTAACTCGATTTCCTCCAAAACTCCCTTCTAGCTCCTATTCTAATTCTCCTTCTTAACTCTTCCTCTAACTTCTTTTTCTAATTTCCTTCTCTTTCTTCCCTTTCTAATTCCTAATCTCCTTTCTCTTATCCCTTCCTATTCTAATTTTTCTTCCTACTCTTTCTTATTCTTCTAATCCTTCTCATTTTCTAACTCCTCTCAACTTCTTCCATTTCTTCCTATATTTTCCTTAATCTTCTTCTCCTATTCTCTTCTCATTCTAACCATCTTCTTACATATATATATATACATATATATATATATATATATATATATATATATATATATATATATATATATATATATATATATATATATATATATATATATATCATATATATATACATATATGGGGTAAATTGGGGCTAGATAGGGGGGTATACATAGGCTAAAAGGGCTGGAATTGGGGGGGGGGGACTCACTGGCAGCACTGCTGCCAGTGCTACTGCTGCCAGTGCAGCTTCTTGCTGCTGTTACAGCAGCTGGAGCTGCTGCTCCAGCTGTTTTCTTCTTCTTCTTCTTCTCTAGTTCTTCCTCCTCTTCATCTCCTACTCTCTCTCTCTCTCTCTCTCTCTCTCTCTCTATATATATATATATATATATATATATATATATATATATATATCTATGTATATATATACCTATACACATATATACATATATATATATACTCTTATATCCCTCTATCTACCTCACTATATATATATCTATATAGCCAAACACACACACACATCTATATATATACATACACACCCATATCCATATACATATAAATACATACACATATCTATATCTATATATAAATACAAATACACACACACCCCCTCACACAACACAACACACACACCCTCACATACCACCACCACCACCACTCTCATCACTCTCATGACACCACCACCACTTCCATTTCTCATTCCTCTACACACACAAATACATATTAATATATATATATACACATATATACACACACACGTATATATATATATATATATATATATATATATATATATATATATATATATATATATATATATATATATATATATATATATATATATACACTACTCTAATTAGAAAAACCCCAATAATTTTCTTAACCTAGATTTCTAGGGAACCCTATGAAAATTGTGGACAAAGTGTAGAGAATCCCATTCTCTACAAGTATTGTGAAGGCATTAATGGAGAAGAGTAATAAATGAGGAATTTAATGACATACCTAAATATAGTTCTTGTATGGAAGAAGGAGTTTGGGAAGAAAGGAATTTTTGGAGAGAGAGAGAGTTGTGACTTAGTGAAGAAGAAAGGGGGGGGGGACTTCACTTGGCCGGCCATGGTGGGGGGGGGGGGGGGGGGAATGGGTTTGGGTAGGATCCAATAAGCCCCAAACCCAATAGACTTAGTTTGGGTTCGCTTTGTTTCGGGTTGGTTCGGTTTGTTTCTAATTAACCAATTAAGCTCTAAAATGACTAATTAAGCCATGGAAAATAGGGTTTAAGATTTCTAACCTAATTATGATGGTATATGGGCCAAGTCCAGCTAGTATGTGGGTCCCACTAGGGTCCAGGCTACCCGGGTCTCCAATTTGAGTCCGAATTGGATAAAATCCAAACCAACCCAAATAAATTCCTAAAAATCATATAAAATCAAATAAAATTCCTAAAAAATATAAAACTTGAAAATGATGAAAAATACCCCTAATTCGAAAACTGGGGGTGACAAATACCCTTCTTAAAAAATTTTGTCCTCGAAATTCAAACGGTCGTACTCTTCTCTAGGTCAATCAAGCACCCAACAATCAAGGTCTACTAAATTTTATCCTAAGTTATATAACATGTAATCCAGGAAATCAAAACACATGCATGGTTTTAAATCTCTACAGTATCGTGTTATTGCAGTCTTCATTGGGGTTTTCTATTTAATCTAGCATGATCATCACATATGCAACTAAAGGTACTAAGAAAGCAATCATCAATCAATGGACGGAAAGAACAGGTAAAAGAAAGAGCAAGACCCTACCTCCTAGTCCAATGCGTGCAGGATCCTCAACTGTCATCGCAAAAGCCCTGTCCTGGCGGGGTATATCCCGCTGCTGGTGGAGGGCGTGATGCGGTGCCATAGGTGGCCTACCCTGTGCTCCCTGAGCTGCACGGCGATGGTTCGTAGGACAATCTCTCAACTGATGTCCAGCCTCCCCGTAATAGAGGCACAAGCCCAGCCTCTTCTGGCAGACCTCCCAGATGTGACCGGGCTTCTTGCAGAAGTTGCAAGGAGCCCTATGCTGTGCCTGCCTCTGCTGAGTGTGCTGCACCTGCTGCTGAACCGGTGCTCTGGCCTGCACCTACGGCTGGTGATGCTGGAAAGAACGATGCTGAAGCTGAGGGCGCTGAGCAGCCCCCGTGCTGCTAGAAGCTCCCGAGAAAAGATCACGCTCCCTCTTGGGCTTCAAGCCCCACTCCCGCTCTACCTTGCGGGCCTCCGCGTAGATCTGGGTATAAGTCTCATAGAAGGAGGGAATGAGGATCTTGATATCCCAAGTGAGCCCCTCCCTGAAACGGCTCGCCCTGATCTCCGGATCTCGAACCATGTACTCTGTGTATCGGCTCAGACGGCCGAACTCCGCTGCGTACTCCTCCACAGATAGCCTGCCCTGCTGCAGATCCTGGAACTGTCGTACCAGGTCAATCTTGTCCGTAGGAGAAAAGAACTTCTCCTTGAAGAGGAGCTTGAACTCTGCCCAAGTACGGCCCTCTCCAGCTAGGGCTGGCTCATTTCTGAACCAGGTGCGCACAATGTCTAGCAACTGCAAACCTACCGCTTCGACCTTCAGGTCGTCTGCCAGGCGGGAGGCCCTCATCTGCCGCTCGATATCTTCGAGCCAATCATCTGCATAGACCACACCCTCGATCCCGCTAAAGTTACGGGGCTCGAGCTTCTTGAAGTCCTGGATATCTCCGTACCTAGTATGCGTCCCCGGATGAGGAGCCCTCTTCTCCACGGCTGCAAGGGCCAACTGATGGGCATCTTCCATGCCCTGACGCATCGCGTCTGTCTGCCTCTGCTGAGCCTCGGCCTGGGCTCTCTCAGTCTCCAGCACCTGCTGGAGGAAAGTAAGCATCTGCCCCATATCTGTAGGCAGGGGAGGTGGAGGTGGAAGTATGTCTGCAACTGGCAAAAGAATCCGCTGCTGAGGAGGAGGAGGAAGAACGCCCCCGACTGCTCCCGTCGTAGCCCCGAGCACTGCGGGAAGAGTACCCGCAATGACCCCAGGGACAGTCATCGAAAGCGCTGGAGGAGTACCCCCGAGAATCCCAACTGACGTCCCGACTACAGGGGAAGTGACCGGAGCCTGTCCACCAGAGGTGGCAGACCTCTCCGTCTCCCCGTGCTCCTCGCCAGGAGAGTGAGTCATAACTATCCTGGAGACAGATTGAAAGGAAGATATCAATATGGCACAAGAAAGATTATATCAAAGGAGGACAGCTAGAATGCATTAAATCAAATCAAAGATGGGAAACAAGATAAGCAAGGAAAGATCCTACTGTGATTGAGTACTCTTAGCCTATAGCCTATCCTAGATACGTACCGCAGGCTCGTAATAGCACTCTAAGTCGAGCGCCACTACGACATCGCACTAATTGCGACTTCAGGACCTGCGTGGGCCACCACTAAAACGTGTCACGACCCGCACCTGCTATAAGGACACGTGCACGTGACAACGCCCAGCCCTCACCGTAAAAACGGTATAGAATGCTGTAGGTTTTTCTACTCTAAACAGTTTATATATATATCAAAAACCTGTCGAGAATATGGTCAACTCCGAACGGAGGACAAGCAATGAATATATACGAGTACTCAATCACAACTCTAAGATAACAAAGTAAAGACTGAAAGATAAAGACAACAAGACGATAAAATAATAATCTGTCAAGTCCAAACACCAAATAATATACAAGTCCAAGTCTCTAATACAATCCATAATAATAACAGTCTCAAAAGTAACTGGAGACAAGGTCCAGTATAAAAGACCTACTCTAACTAAGCAATAGGTAAGGTCTCGCCAGGCGGAGCTAAGCCCTGCTGGACCAATGTCTCCAGGTCTAGGCCCACTACGTCATCCGGACCGTAGTAGGTACAATAATCCCCCTCGTCGGCATCTGTAATATTTTTAACATATCCTGTCAGGATGGAACGAGTACAATCTACTAACAACAGTTCACAAGATATGACAAAAGCTATAAGACTGTAAATAGAGAGTATATACAAGAAAATTATGGAATGTACATGTGAGTATCATGGCAAGGTAAGCTGCAAAACTAGAGCTAGAATAAGGCAAGTAAACTGATCATGGCATGTACAAGAATCAAGAATCATATATCTAGGTGTGTGAGTACTAGCTACAACATGTGGCCGGATTGGGTCTGCACAAGGTTATGATCTAGCCAATCATACATGTGGTGTAGGATTGGCATTCACAAGGTTCACAATATATACAAGGCGGGTATGACCACACATCTACACTAGTACTCCCCGTCCCCGACTGGTAGAGTGGATCCAAGCAAGACACGTTACGACACGGGATTCTACGAGAAGGGAGCAAGTCTTCTCGAGAATCGGTGTCCATATACTGCACAAGAACTACAAGGGAGCTTGCACAAGATATACCAAGATAACGAGGAATAACATCTCATGTCGGAATCCATGAATACCAATCCGTGTGACCAATGTGTCGAGAACAAGCATATCCACACTAATTACATGAATCATAACAATCATTATAAATTGGAAAAGTGTCAGAGAATGTACTCGCCTGTAATATGGTATGATATGTCTACTGGAGCAAATGCAGCATCTCGAGGACCTATAGAGAACAAGACGTATCAATACTCTGTTTAGGAAGTAAAGTCAAGACAATTTAAATCCTATTAAGTCATTCTAGGTCAGGACACGTCAAACTAGACTGTACGAGGTCAATCTAAGTCATACTAGGTCTAACCGGGTTAAACTGGGTCAAACTGGGTCAATGCAAGTCAAACAGAATTAATCTAGGTCGATTTGAGTCAACGGTTGACTTACAGTTGACTTTTGGTCAACTGGTCAACTCTGGTCAACTCCGGTCAACTCTAGGTCAATCCTAGGTCAATGATGACGAATAGTTGACTTTTGGTCAACTTCCTAAGTCTAAAGAAATTTGGGACTAAATTGGGTAAAGTGTTGACCCATAGTTGACTTTTAGTCTAAAAAGTCAACCGTGGTCAACCGGGGTCAAGACTAGGTCTAGACGGCTATTTCTAATCATTACCAATCTCTACAACCCATATCCAAGTCCATCTTAGACTTCAAAACCCAAATCTTGGCCGTAGGCCAATATCCTATTTTACCCTTAAAAAGGGTAAAATTCTAACTTAGACAATTATCAAGTTAGCCTACCTACGCTTGGTATTTTGACCCGATCTCCCTAGGGTAGTAAGATACTAACCTATACATACGTTACCTACCAAAATACCTAGGTATAGTGGACATCCAGTCCATGATACGGCACATTATCGATATCTTGAATATTTCAAGATACGCAATGGTACGGCGCGATACCGGCGCCCTACGACCCCGATTTCAACTCGGGAGCCTACCCGCAAAGTCTAAATCACGTATTCTAACTCCACGCCAAGTTTCGTCGCGATCCGATACTCCGAGCTCCGTTTCACACTCTAACTCGATTTCCTCCAAAACTCCCTTCTAGCTCCTATTCTAATTCTCCTTCTTAACTCTTCCTCTAACATCTTTTTCTAATTTCCTTCTCTTTCTTCCCTTTCTAATTCCTAATCTCCTTTCTCTTATCCCTTCCTATTCTAATTTTTCTTCCTACTCTTTCCTATTCTTCTAATCCTTCTCTTTTTCTAACTCCTCTCAACTTCTTTCATTTCTTCCTATCTTTTCCTTAATCTTCTTCTCCTATTCTCTTCTCATTCTAACCATCTTCTTACATATATATATATATATATATATATATATATATATATATATATATATATATATACATACATATATATACATACATATATGGGGGTAAATTGGGGCTAGATAGGGGGGTATACATAGGCTAAAGGGGCTGGAATGGGGGGAGGGGACTCACTGGCAGCACTGCTGCCAGTGCTACTGCTGCCACTGCAGCTTCTTGCTGCTGTTACAGCAGCTGGAGCTGCTGCTCCAGCTGTTTTCTTCTTCTTCTTCTCTAGTTCTTCCTCCTCTTCATCTCCTACTCTCTCTCTCTCTCTCTCTCTCTATATATATATATATATATATATATATATATATATATATATATATATATATATATATATATATATATATATATATATATATATATATATATATATACATATATCTATCTATGTATATATATACCTATACACATATATACATATATATATACTCTTATATCCCTCTATCTACCTCACTATATATATATATCTATATACCCAAACACACACACACATCTATATATATATACATACACATCGATATCCATATACATATAAATACATACACATATCTATATCTATATATAAATACAAATACACACACACACCCTCACACAACACAACACACACACCCTCACATACCACCACCACCACTCTCATCACTCTCATGACACCACCACCACTTCCATTTCTCATTCCTCTACACACACAAATACATATTAATATATATATATATATATATATATATATATATATATATATATATATATATATATATATATATATATATATATATACTACTCTAATTAGAAAACCCCCAATAATTTCCTTAACCTAGATTTCTAGGGAACCCTATGAAAATTGTGGGCAAAGTGTAGAGAATCCCATACTCTACAAGTATTGCGAAGGCATTAATGGAGAAGAGTAATAAATGAGGAATTTAATGACATACCTAAATATGGTTCGTGTAGGGAAGAAGGAGTTTGGAAAGAAAGGAATTTTTGGAGAGAGAAAGAGTTGTGACTTAGTGAAGAAGAAAGGGGGGGGGGACTTCACTTGGCCGGCGATGGTGGGGGGGGGGGGGGGGGAATGGGTTTGGGTAGGATCCAATAAGCCCCAAACCCAATAGACTTAGTTTGGGTTCGCTTTGTTTCGGGTTGGTTCGGTTTGTTTCTAATTAACCAATTAAGCTCTAAAATGACTAATTAAGCCATGAAAAATAGGGTTTAAGATTTCTAACCTAATTATGATGGTATATGGGCCAAGTCCAGCTAGTATGTGTGTCCCACTAGGGTCCAGGCTACCCGGGTCTCCAATTTGAGTCCGAATTGGATAAAATCCAAACCAACCCAAATAAATTCCTAAAAATCATATAAAATCAAATAAAATTCTTAAAAAAATTATAAAACTTGAAAATGATGAAAATACCCCTAATTCAAAAATTAGGGGTGACAAATGAATGGTCCATAACACGGACATACATTAAGAATGGTATGCCAGAGATTGGTGGCACCAAGACTGGTGGATTCATGAGATACCGCTTTATGTCGTCAAATACTCGTTGACATTTTTCGGTCCAAACGAAAGATACACCCTTCTTTATGAGCTGAGTGAATGGTCTGCAGCATCCAGACAGATTCGAAATGAATCTCCTGATGTACGCAAGTCGACCTTGGAATCCTCGTAGCTCTTTTAGGTTGCGTGGAAGATGCATCTCTTGAATGGCTTTGATCTTCTCGGGATCCACGTGTATACCCTTAGAGGTAATGATAAAGCCGAGAAATTTGCCACTAGAGACACCCAAGAATGACTTGGTGGGATTCATTTTGCGTTGAAGTTGGCGCATGAGATTGAAGATAGTTCTCAGATCTTGGATGTGATCTTCCTTTAGACGACTTTTGACAGCAATATCGTCGACGTAGCATTCGACAGTCTTGCGCAGATGATCTCGAAAGATGGTACTCATGGCTCGTTGGTATGTTGCACCAGCGTTCTTGAGACCAAATGGCATGACAATATAGCAGTAGACTCCGCGAGGAGTGCGGAAAGAAGTATGCTTTTCGTCTTCAGGATTCATCCGAATCTGATTGTATCCGGAGAATCCATCCATGAAAGATATTCTTTCGAACCCACAGGTATTGTCGATCATAACGTCCGTGATAGGGAGAGAAAATTCATCTTTTGGACAGGCTTCATTAAGATCCCGAAAGTCGATGCAGACTCAAACTTTGCCGGTCTTCTTTAGAACTGGGACGACATTGGCTACCCAATCTGGGTGCTGCTCTTCTCGAATAAAGCCACAAGCGATGAGTTTCTTGACTTCATCGTCTATAGCGTCCATCATTTCTGGCTTGAAACGTCGTTGTTGCTGTTTGACCGGTTTTGCATTAGACAAGATGTTTAATTTGTGAGTAGCAACTTTGGGATCTAGTCCTGGCATGTCTTCATAGCTCCAGGCAAAGACATCAATGTATTCTTTAATCAGAAGAATTAATTCTTGCTTGTCTGCCTCTGGGAGGTTCTTGCTGATGAATATTGGACGAGGTGATCCGCTCTCTCCTACATTAATTTGAACTAATTGATCTTCAGTAGGAGGTTCCCTTTGTTCGAATCGGAGTTCCCATTGGGTATCCATTCGTTGAGCCCAAGGATCTATTTCGGGATTTTCTTCAATATCCTCGTCATATCCTTCTGGAAGTTCGACGGAGACCATGTTAGACGATACAGTCAATCGATGAACTTGACCGATGCTGGTGTCGGAATCCCAAGATCTGGAATCAGAAGAGTTAGAGCGCTCCTCACTATCGGATTCAGAGGCTGCTGGGGATAATACCGGAGGTGAAGCATATCCAAGGCCTCTTTTGGTCTTGCTGTAGTACATCTCTGACTTTCCTTTCGGCACAGCCGTACGGATAGGAGTTTTTCTACCCTTACCGTAGTTGAGGCCACTCTTGAAGTCATAACCCATCTTTCGGATGATGTCTTTTGATTGTTGACTGTAACGACGGAGTTGAAGATGCCCCGTATCATTAATTTTGCTATCATCCGTATAGCTGAATTGTTGTTCCGGTCCTTTACTAAAAAATATTAGACTCTCGCCTTTCTTACAAGCGGGAATAATACGATACGAATCTTTTGGATCTTCAAATGAGACTTCTGTTTGAAAAGATTGTACAACTCCCATTGTAAATGACTGAAAGCTATCTAACATATCCAAATAGCACTTAGCATGATAAATAACATCAGTATACTGGAAAGTAGATACTTTTTCATTAATTTGTACATTTGTATTTACAGCAGGACCTTTAGCCTTAGCAGGCTTGGTCAGATTAATTACAAGAGGGGGAGAAGAAGAACGTGGAGGAGGATTGGTCTTGTTACGACAAAGGTCTATAACAAGCGGCTTAGAGGAGGTGAGCTCCCTTTTATCCTTGTTATGAGATAAATCTATAACAAGTGGCTCAGAAGAGGCGAGCTGCCTTTTTTTCTTATTACGACGTAAGTCTATAACAAGTGGCTCAGAAGAGGTGAGCTCCCTTTGATCCTGATCATCATCAGTTGGTTACTTTTGGACCGGTAAGTGAATAGCCAGTGGTTTGGAAGACTGAGGACGAGAAACACGCCCTTTGACAGGTATGATCAGGGTATCATTAGGCACTGTTTCTTGCTCTTCTTCAGTGTCCAGAGATAGGACAACCTTCATGAATTCATCCTTGTACATACGAGCATCGTTGCAGTATGCTTCGACGCCTTTGAAAGGATAGAGATCAGCAACCTCCTTTTGCACCTCTCCATTGTCATCGACATATTTAAAACATTGATGGAGAGTCGAAGAAACAATGTTATGCTCATGCAGAAATGGTCTTTCCAATAAAGCATTGTAAGAACAACCATGGTTGTCAATGATATAGAAGGTCACCTTTGTGCGAAGATTGCCTATTTGGAGTTTTAGGCGAATCTTGCCCAAAGGCTCACTCCTTCCCTGGTTGAATCCAAGGATGGTGGTGATTGTACTGGAAAGACTATGCACTGGGATCTTCAGCGCATCCAACATTGTCTTCGGCATGATACTGAGAGCAGATCCTGGATCTATCAGAATACGATCGACTTTTATCGAGTCGACATATCCCGTATAGTAAAGAGGACGATCGTGCCTGTTGTCTTCCATCAACATGTCATCCTGTGTGAAAGTTATGTTTGGAATTAACTCCAACACACTATGACAATGAAGACAAGAGACTGGTTCTGCTTTTGGCTTCTTAAGCAGGGCTAGACAGGTTTCTGCTTGCATGAGAGCCTCGCTCAGAGTTTCCCGAGTCTCTTTGGAGAGGCGCAAGAGCTCGAAGATGGATAGTCGGGCCGGTGTGTTAGCCAACTGAGCCAAGATGTCGAAGTTGTAAGGCTTTTCAAGTACGGAAGAAGATGATTTCTTTAAAGGTTTGTCGAAACGGATTTGCTGTTTGCCTTTGTCAGCGACCGTTGGCTTGGGAGGAATGGACACTACAACTGGTGAAGATGCAGTAGGAATATCCTCAGTAGAAGCAGGCTGCACTAGAGCAGGCTCAGAAGAAGAAGCATGATTCTCTTGAGCTTCGGGATAATCCTTTAGATAGGCCTTCCCTGATCTGGTGCCCAAAAGAATTTCCTCGTCAACTATGGGGTCAAAAACACCATATTACAAGTCTTTGTCTTGCCTTTGGAACGGTCTTTCTTCTTGGAGGAAGAGGGAAGTTCGAACTCTGAAGCAAGATCTGGATGAATCCACATAATCTCGCCGTTGTCAAGAGACAAGGGGACGAGACCTTCACTTCGTGGAGGAGGGAGATTCTCGATCTCAAGAGTAGCTTTGGGGATAGGAATGACACCATGTTGTACCATCTGCGGTGGGAAGTCACCGAATTGAACTGAGACCATATTTGTGGTAACAGTCTTCTCGTCTTGCTGCAGAGTAACAACACCAGCGTTGACCAGCTCCTGAATTTTGCCTTTGAGCACATAACATGCTCGAGTGGGATGTCCAATGAACCTGTGATAAACACAGTACTTAGGATGATCAGTCTTACCGACTTCATCGGGCTTTTTGGGATCTGGGAGCTGGAGCTTATTGCTTTTGATCAAGCAATCAAAGATGCTCACTGTGTCATTCTCGTCAAAAGAGTACTCCACTTTCGGACGAGGTTCCCTTGATGGAGGTGCTGAAGGGGTAGAAGTTGACGTAGGGGGAGCTACGTTGACCGCCAGAGATTCTTTGTTCTTATTTGATAAGTTGATATTCAAAGTTTCTTTTCCCTTGCGGTTGTTCTGGCGATTGCCACCGCCTGATGTCTGATGTTCATCCCTGTCGGGGTTAGACATTTGTACCCCTAGTTGCTTGAATTTATCAGCGCTAACTTCAGCTGCTTTAGCGTTGACAATGAAAGATGGCCAATCTTGGAATTGAGTAGATCCTGTCCACATGCTGATGATAGGCAAAAGATTTGCCTTGCAGGTATCTATGGTAACAGCAGCCGGAGTTCCAGGAGGCATTTTCAAAGCTTCCCGACGGAACCTTTCAATGAAACTCTCAGCAGTTTCATTGTGCCTTTGTTTGATTTTATTGAGGGCTGACATAGTCATGTCGTTAATCCCCTCATAGAATCGTTCCAGGAAGATTTGCTTTAGGCCAGAGAAGGAGGTGATACAACCATCGGGCAAGCTTCTGTACCAATCGTATACACTACCAAAATACACTCAATTAGCGACGGATATTTAGCGGCAGAATTTTTCCGTCGGTGCTAGCGACGGCTTCGTGGCTGCTCAGCGACTGATTACCGACTACACGCCTTTGCCATTTTTATTTTAATTTTAGGGGGAGGAAAGGTCGCACATCCGTCGCTAGACTGTCAGAATTATAGCGACGGATATCCAGTCGTCGCTACGTAGTCGATTATTTGGCGGAAATTGTGTAGAGAATTGGCGGGACATATCTTCGACTACGAAGCGACGGATATTCAGTCGGCACGTATCAAATAGGGCGACTACGTGGCGACGAGTTTTCTTCCGTCTCTAGTCCGTCGCTATATATACGTACCAGACTTTAAATGAAACGACGGGGGGAACTTTTCGCATTCCTCCCAAATTCACTCTCTCTCCTTTCTCTCTCTCTCTCTCTCTCGGTGTCGGCTTCGGTGATCGGCGTCGGTGTCGTCGTCGGCGTCCTCTCTCTCTCTCCCGAAGGTAACCCCCTCTCTCTTTCTCTCTCGGGGTCTGGGAGACGGGCTTGGGGTTGTAGCGTCGGGGGCTGGACGGCTGGCTTGGGTCGGGGGCTGGGCGGTGGGCTTGGGGCGGCGGCGTCGGGGGCTGGGCGGCTGGCTTGGGGCGGGGGCGTCGGGGGCTGGGCGGCTAGCTTGGGTCGGGGGCTGGGCGGTGGGCTTGGGGCGGGGGCGTCGGGGTCTGGGAGGCGGGCTTGGGGCTGGGGCATCGGTGGCTGGGCGGCTGGCTTGGGTCGGGGGCTGGGCGGTGGGCTTGGGGCGGCGGCGTCGGGGGCTGAGCGGCTGGCTTGGAGCGGGGTCTGGGCGGTGGGCTTGGGGCGGGGGCGTCGGGGTCTGGGAGGCGGGCTTGGGGTTGGGGCGTCGGGGGCTGGGCGGCTGGCTTGGGGCGGGGTCTGGGCGGTGGGCTTGGGGCGGGGGCGTCGGGGTCTGGGAGGCGTGCTTGGGGTTGTAGCGTCGGTGGCTGGACGGCTGGCTTGGGTCGGGGGCTGGGCGGTGGGCTTGGGGCGGCGGCGTCGGGGGCTGGGCGGCTGGCTTGGGACGGGAGCGTCGGGGCTATTTGCAACCGACGCACAGCCATAAGTACTCTTCATATATATATGCAACCGAACTACTGGACTGGGCGGCGGGCTTGGGGCGGCGGGCTTTGGTTGGGGGCGGCGGGTGGCTTTGCTTCTCAAATTCATCTGAGTTTATATATTGGCTAAATAATGTGTTATCCATATTGGGTGTTCCATTAGTTTGGTGGTGTTTGGATTAGTAAATATGAATATGGGGTTTGGATTCATGGTGTATATATATGTTCAATGTCTCAAGGACAGTGCGAGTTCTATCAGTTGTGTGCTTCTGTATAGATGTATATATCTATACATCTAGCTGTGATATACATATGTGTATGTGACAATCTCAGTTAGCGACGGACTAGTTACCGGTTAGCGACGGATATTTCTAGCTCCATTTGCATTAATCTACGGTACGACATGGTGATCAGGACATAGTCCCTGCAGCCATTCGACTGGCGAGGCAGAAACTATGTAGCCGTAGATAAAGTTGACTGTCTTCCGACCCTCATCCCTCGGCAATGATGATACGACAACCTATCACTATATCTTATATAGTAGTAGATGATGTCTTAGTATTACATTAAGTGAGTTCATCTTGATTCTGTTATATCCTTCAGATACTAGATACGATAAGAACATATACTACACGATATGTATACAGAATATAGATGATTCACACTAATGTATGCTAGAATAAATTTTGGGTTGTGTTCTGAGCCATCCGTTCTTACACTTAAAACACATAGGAATTAGTAGTGTGAGAGCGCCGGAGAGAGTAAGAGCGCCGGAGGGGGGGGAGAAGAGAGAGAGAAAGTAAAATGGTACGACATGGTGAAGTAGTACTGTATTTTGGCTCCAGTTCCAGCTCAATTTGCATTAATCTACGGTACGACATGGTGATCAGGACATAGTCCCTGCAGCCATTCGACTGGCGAGGCAGAAACTATGTAGCCGTAGATAAAGTTGACTGTCTTCCGACCCTCATCCCTCGGCAATGATGATACGACAACCTATCACTATATCTTATATAGTAGTAGATGATGTCTTAGTATTACATTATGTGAGTTCATCTTGATTCTGTTACATTCTTCAGATACTAGATACGATAAGAACATATACTACACCATATGTACAGAACATAGATGATTCACACTAATGTATGCTTGAATGAATCTTGGATTGTGTTCTGAGCCATCCGTTCTCACACTTGGCAAAAAATCGAATTTTTTATACTTTATCGGCTTTCGAAAATGTACTCAAATTATATGATGGTTCCTTTAGTTAGCTTGCTTATGTTACAATTATATTATTTGTGACTATCGATCTTACCAGATGGCACCCATGATCCGAGGAGCGGCACGTCGTTTGAGGAAAACAGTGAATGCTGCGGTGGCTCCTCCTACAGTTAAGGAGGAAGTGACACCGGTTGCTAGTGAGACCGGGAGTTCTATTCATCCAGCACCGGTAGCTAGTGAGACCGGGAGTTCTCTTCAAGCAGTCCTTGCAAGGGACGACATCTCTCCTCACGCCAAAAATCTCGCTTTTTCGAGGTGGTTGCGTGATCGTATCACTGAGCGTTTGCGTGAGCAGCGTGGTTCTCATTAGCTATTAGTACTTATTTGTATTGGACTATTTGTATTGAGTTGTTTTTGTATTAGACTATTTGTATTGGACTACATATATGAACTAGAACTGTGTCAATCTCTGGATTGTATTGGACTATGACATGGTGATCAGGACATAGTCCCTGCAGCCATTCGACTGGCGAGGCAGAAACTATGTATCCGTAGATAAAGTTGACTGTCCTCCGACCCTCATCCCTCGGCAGTGATGATACGACAACCTATCACTAGAGGATACTCTGAGAGATCCATCTGAGTAGGACGTATACTCTGAGAGATCACCTTTACAAGAATGATATCAGTAGTGGGATTGAGTGCTGGAGGGGATATTATCAGAGTATACGTCCTACGCAGATGGGTCTCTCACCATTACTATTTTTTTCTGATAGCAAGGTGGATGTGCTCCGTCAACAGATTCTTGCTCCGAGCCAAAACTTTGCCCCGGAGCTCAAGTGGACATCCTTCGTGTAGAGCTCGAGTGAGAGGTTCCTGACAGCATAGTGGTCTCCTTTGTCAAAGTATCCGTGCTCATCCCACATTGGTTGTGGGACGAGCACGGATACTTTAACAAAGGAGACCACCATGCTGTCAGGAACCTCTCACTCGAGCTCTACACGAAGAATGTCCACTTGAGCTCCGAGATAAAGTTTTGGCTCGGAGCAAGAATCCGTTGACGGAGCACATCCACCATGCTGTTAGAAAAAAATAGTAACGGTGAGAGACCCATCTGAGTAGGACGTATACTCTGATAATATCCCCTCCAGCACTCAATCCTACTACTGATATCATTCTTGTAAATGTGATCTCTCAGAGTATACATCCTACTCAGATGGATCTCTCAGAGTATCCTCTCCGGTTGGGTTGTATTCTGAGCCATCCGTCCCAGGAATTTGATTCTGTATTTTGGTTTCTATATTTTGGCTCCAGCTCCATTTGCATTAATCTACGGTACGACATGGTGATCAGGACATAGTCCCTGCAGCCATTCGACTGGCGAGACAGAAACTATGTATCCGTAGATAAAGGAGGGAAAAGATAAATCGAATTATAACGACGGATATTAGGTTACTCTTCAGGATAATTGATGTCTATTTTATATTAATTTGGTTTGGTCTATATGATTCTTGGATAATGTCACGCCCCGATTCATAGAGTCATTTATTCACATATTTTATCTCTTGGAATCGATCGTCCTCGCTTGGGCGTGATGTCGTACAAGTCTGGTATTGCACTTGTACAAGGCAAAGATGGTACATAATCAATTATTCTTCAAATAGGAATACATTGCAGCGGCAGAAGCAGATAAATTGAATTTAATGAGGACAATCTCTCTTATTGAATAGAAGTACATCACTTCTTTATAGCAGCGGAGAAAAAGAGTAACTTGAAGCCACACAGAGATATGTAGAACTTTATTCTCTTTATTGATAATTGAAGAAGAGTACAAGACTTGTATTGAAGTACAATGATTACAGCACATCTCACTTTATATTGGAAACCAACTGAATAATGCTATACAGCTTACATTTGATATTTGGATACAATGGATTACAACTCGATATACCGACTTGGCTTACAATCTCACTGGTACAACTGATTACAATATTCCATACATTATGTCCTTTATAAACAGAAGACATCATCTTGTGCAAGGAGAGCTTCTGTATGCCCAACAAATCTTCGATGCCGCGGGACCAATCCAGCTAAACTTCGTGTGTAGAACATTCCAAGCACAAGCACCTGCCCACAAAACGTGGGTCAGCACATCATCTATGTACTGGCGAGCAGAATCCAACCCACTCGCATAAACCAACATTTAAGTGATCATTTAAGCATGCATTTATTAGAGTGATCTTTCTATTTGGGGCCTAGCATCAGTTTACAGTTCATGGGCAATAATCAGAGTGAAGCATGTAAACATATTCTTAGTAGCATTCATGTGGACATATTATTTATCATTCTTGGTGTTATCATGCAAAGGCATCATTGAGGCATACTAGGTGTTATCATGAAAAGACATCATTGAGGCATCGTTAACATTAACATCTTAAACATATTCTAACAGTTCTCACTTCAAGCATCACTTAGCATGGATGTTATGTTTGAGCACTATTTATAGCAAGGCATCTTTCTAGCATAATGAATTGAACATGTTAAGCAGGCAAGTTAAACCAACTTATACAATATCACAATTATGTGATTTCTTACCGATAGCCGACTTCTCGTACCTGTATCAAATACAGGTTATCTGATATACTTACTCTGCCTGCACAAAACATTCATTAGCATGCATCCTGACTACATGGTCACTGGTGTTGTTAAACCATATGGACTCTTCTCATTTCATTTTATTTTAAGATAATGCGGTCAGCATAGTAGGTGGCGAGCCTCTATGCCACCCCGCCTTATCCGTGCTCCCATAGCACTCATCATTATTTCCTCCTAGGCCGAATCGGTCTCCAGGGCCCTAGGAACCGTTCGAGGAAATTATTACTCAAACCTTGTATACAAGTTGTCCATGACCATGCGAATGCGTGTCCGACTCGATTGTGAACAAAATCGCATGGTAAAATATATTAAGGAAAGTAAAGGCAACAGTGCATCATTAGTCATATTCAATGACTTATTCATTTCATTATTACCATCATTTCATTTGGTGATCTCAACGATCCCAACTTTATCATTTCTCATTTATTGCTTCATTGCAATGTATCTCATATCATTCCTTTCTTAAAAGAAACTTAACATTCATTCATTTCATAGGGACATTTATTCATTCATTCATGTCTTATAAGGGACATGCGACATTTCATATTCTTGCAACAGTTATACAGATAGTACATGATTCTAGTGTTTCATTCAGTTCATTGGTTCGATAGCATAGCCAGTTCATTTCTTATTCTATCATTCATAAGGCATCTCATTATTCAAGTGTCTACTTGTTCCAGCAGTGTTAAGCATAAGGGGCAATGTTATCAATTCATTCTCAGGCAGCGAATCACATTAGCAGTTCAATGTATTGTACATTTCAATAATTCTCAACATAGGCATCTCTATTATTCAGCAACTATAACATGGAACATTTAGGGACAATTCATAGCATTTCAATACTTTATTTATTAAGCATGAAGGAGTAAGGAGGAGGAAGGACAGTTCCACTCACCCAAAATTCTACTAATCGTAGCTCCACCTGCGAGTCACGTTCCAATATCCATTCCGTCTAGCCAGCTAAGAGAGACTGCATCTGTCTCAATTCTCCTGATTTCCAACATAAGTCACGGTCCAATATTCTGATCCCATCCAATAAGCCAACCAAATGCCTCGTACGGAGCGGGGCATTACATAATATACCACTCAGAAAAAGTTTCGTCCTCGAAACTTAAGGAAACAAGTCTTCTACAAGATTCACTTAATCACCATGAGTTTACTCATTCAGCTTCAAATCAATATTTATTTCAGCCCACTCGGTCATTTCAAAATATCTATCCAACTGTACCATTTAAATCCATCAATGATTCGATCTGTCTATCTCTTTTTCAATTACTTGTAACTTCTCATTGATTCGCCAACATTCCTCTTACATTTTTATCTCAGTCGCAACATATCACTTCGTTTGGATCCATACACATATTTTAGGCGTCCCCAAAACATATGCATTTCAGCCAAAGTCCGTGCTAGTGCGATAAATTCTTCCGATAATGTTATCTCAGTCGCAACCAATCACTTCGGCTGGATCCATACACATATTTTAGGCGTCCCCAAAACATATGTACTTCAGCCAACTTCCATATTAGTGCGATTCGATCAGCCACAATATAACTCTCTTTTCTAAATCCGACTTAGCATCCTTTCATTTGACTTATTGCTTTATTCACTTTGCCACAATCACTATCTTCCAGGCTACAATACTTAATATCAGGGACAACTTGGTTAAACTCTATACCCAAGCATAACATTTCTAACATTCGATCAAGGGTCTAACTTAGAGCCAATCATATCAAGAGTTCACAACATGCAATCATATTCCTTCCCAAATCCAACAATATTTTTCACCGAGGCAACTCATCTTTTCTATAAGACACAGTCCGACGTCACCCACTATCGATTACCCGAGTCAGGGTATAATTCTATGCAACAGTCAAGGTTAACTTAGCTACCCGACTATAGGTACACTCGAGTCTTACCTTACGATTGCAATTCCCACTTATGGCCGACAAATAATCCTCAATGGTCAAATATCTTTTAAAACACAAGTTGAAGCATACATTCCCTTAGGTCAATACTCATTATCGTTGTCTCTCATTCAATGCCACAAGGTCATCCTATGGGTCTCCAATGGTCACCTATTATTCAGTCAGTCTCTAAGGTTAGCTACACTGATAGCTAAACTTAATCGTTCAGGTGACTTCCCTAGAGTGGACGGCTGCTAGGGTTATACTAGTGTCTTATTCTTAAGGCCAACAAGTAACCAACAGTTCTAAGGAACTCTACCCAAACCTATGGGTTTTAACTCAGTCTGAATAACTAATCGCCATTGTTGGTTATGCCAACAATTGGTCATGCAGCCCACAGTTTCTAGGGTCAAGTCTATCTATCTAGTGTCTTCCTCAAGGAATAATTCCCACAGAGGCTCACTCTAGACTTACCCAACGATCGACTAAGATCGATCTATCAACATTACGGTCAAATTCCAACCCGACATACGATTCTCATCGTTCTAATAATCCATCAAGTAAATTCCCAATGACCCACATTTCTATTCAAATTCCCTTGTACCCACACGAACCCATAAGACAATGCTAACTATTCAAGGGTCATCGATTCCGATAGTCTTAACATAATTATGGAATCATACTATTCGGTCCGTATGACAGAGTCAAACCACTAAGTCATAAGCCAACAATCTATATCCCAACCAACAATCACCTATACCGACATTATCCAACATGTTTGTAATTTCTCGTTTCCATTTGTTTTTCAATCATCAAACTATCTTACGGCATTCTTAATCTCATGCAGTAATGGTCAAGTAGTTCATCCCATTCAATCCGACAATTTATGTATCACTTAACCATCCTCTAGGCAACAACAGTATTCTGAGTCACTACTTGTTATTTTTCTAGTACAATTCAATTCTCCAGCATCATGCATCTATGCAATAATTATTCTTTGGTGATCAAGATGGATTGACATCTATTACACCTTAGGATCAAGGCACAGATTTCTAATATCCCTTTGATTCACCGACAATATTTTCAAACTTTCAGCTTGGCAACCAACTTTGTATTAGCCACATTTGATTTACATTCAACCAATCGAAGTCAATATTCAGATGTTCTAAGCCACAATATTCTCTATCCAAGTCTATTTACCCGTAGCATACTAACTGTCTTACTAGTCTGAGTCATCACTCGACTAAACAATTTCTAACCAAGCCAACCGTTACCATTTCTACAATCTCACTACCCAACATAGCATCACCGTCAGGGAACACTCGAGTCATCTAGCACAATACATAACTCCCAGCTAAGTCTCGGCACTACCCAGTACTCACAGATAGTCTCATTGCTATTTTATGGAAAGGGTCAACATACATCTCGTTCTGAGGTGGTAGAGGCAATATACCACTCAGAAACGAAGCCATCCTTAAACAATACCAACTCAATCTATTCCGGACATTCATGATCTATAATGATCACAATACTTAACCAACATCTCGGGGTCTCAATATCACAAGGCAACATTCTTAGGGTCTCAAAAGCAGTAGCCAGCACACATGAGTCAATTCACTAATTCTGTTGAACTCATCCATCAATTATTTCATTCCCAACTCTTTTCCAATATCACATGTAATTCTCAACTTGTTGCAGCATACATAGCCATTTTTCTATATTCCCACATTCTAAACAGCATTCATAATATAGCATACTATGGCATCGAGTCATTGTTGGGTTATTTGTGTCCAAACCAACAACAATCATTCTTTCAGGGGCATCACAATGTATATAGACTTATTGTATGGAACATCCAGTGAGCAGCCAAGAGGGTCAATGATCTTTCAGACACGAACAACATAGGATGATTACAGGACAACAACAATATAATCGCGGAAGCAATCTTTGATTTAATCGCAGAAGCAACGTTGAGCGATCGCGGAAGCAACTTTGGTTAATCGTCGATGCAACTTTGATTTGAAATGAATCAAAAAAGAGACCAAGGACGTAAAGCCGTGCTTTGATACCAATTTGTCACGCTCCGATTCATAGAGTCATTTATTCACATATTTTATCTCTTGGAATCGATCGTCCTCGCTTGGGCGTGATGCCGTACAAGTCTGGTATTGTACTTGTACAAGGCAAAGATGGTACATAATCAATTATTCTTCAAATAGGAATACATTGCAGCGGCAGAAGCAGATAAATTGAATTTAATGAGGACAATCTCTCTTATTGAATAGAAGTACATCACTTCTTTATAGCAGCGGAGAAAAAGAGTAACTTGAAGCCACACAGAGATATGTAGAACTTTATTCTCTTTATTGATAATTGAAGAAGAGTACAAGACTTGTATTGAAGTACAATGATTACAGCACATCTCACTTTACATTGGAAACCAACTGAACAATGCTATACAGCTTACATTTGATATTTGGATACAATGGATTACAACTCGATATACCGACTTGGCTTACAATCTCACTGGTACAACTGATTACAATATTCCATACATTATGCCCTTTATAAACAGAAGACATCATCTTGTGCAAGGAGAGCTTCTGTATGCCCAACAAATCTTCGATGCCGCGGGACCAATCCAGCTAAACTTCGTGTGTAGAACATTCCAAGCACAAGCACCTGCCCACAAAACGTGGGTCAGCACATCATCTATGTACTGGCGAGCAGAATCCAACCCACTCGCATAAACCAACATTTAAGTGATCATTTAAGCATGCATTTATTAGAGTGATCTTTCTATTTGGAGCCTAGCATCAGTTTACAGTTCATGAGCAATAATCAGAGTGAAGCATGTAAACATATTCTTAGTAGCATTCATGTGGACATATTATTTATCATTCTTGGTGTTATCATGCAAAGGCATCATTGAGGCATACTAGGTGTTATCATGAAAAGACAACATTGAGGCATCGTTAACATTAACATCTTAAACATGTTCTAACAGTTCTCACTTCAAGCATCACTTAGCATGGATGTTATGTTTGAGCACTATTTATAGCAAGGCATCTTTCTAGCATAATGAATTGAACATGTTAAGCAGGCAAGTTAAACCAACTTATACAATATCACAATTATGTGATTTCTTACCGATAGCCGACTTCTCGTACCTGCATCAAATACAGGTTATCTGATATACTTACTCTGCCTGCACAAAACATTCATTAGCATGCATCCTGACTACATGGTCACTGGTGTTGTTAAACCAAATGGACTCTTCTCATTTCATTTCATTTTAAGATAATACGGTCAGCATAGTAGGTGGCGAGCCTCTATGCCACCCCGCCTTATCCGTGCTCCCATAGCACTCATCATTATTTCCTCCTAGGCCGAATCGGTCCCCAGGGCCCTAGGAACCGTTCGAGGAAATTATTACTCAAACCTTGTATACAAGTTGTCCATGACCATGCGAATGCGTGTCCGACTCGATTGTGAACAAAATCGCATGGTAAAATATATTAAGGAAAGTAAAGGCAACAGTGCATCATTAGTCATATTCAATGACTTATTCATTTCATTATTACCATCATTTCATTTGGTGATCTCAACGATCCCAACTTTATCATTTCTCATTTATTGCTTCATTGCAATGTATCTCATATCATTCCTTTCTTAAAAGAAACTTAACATTCATTCATTTCATAGGGACATTTATTCATTCATTCATGTCTTATAAGGGACAGGCGACATTTCATATTCTTGCAACAGTTATACAGATAGTACATGATTCTAGTGTTTCATTCAGTTCATTGGTTCGATAGCATAGCCAGTTCATTTCTTATTCTATCATTCATAAGACATCTCATTATTCAAGTGTCTACTTGTTCCAGCAGTGTTAAGCATAAGGGGCAATGTTATCAATTCATTCTCAGGCAGCGAATCACATTAGCAGTTCAATGTATTGTACATTTCAATAATTCTCAACATAGGCATCTCTATTATTCAGCAACTATAACATGGAACATTTAGGGACAATTCATAGCATTTCAATACTTTATTTATTAAGCATGAAGGAGTAAGGAGGAGGAAGGACAGTTCCACTCACCCAAAATTCTACTAATCGTAGCTCCACCTGCGAGCCACGTTCCAATATCCATTCCGTCTAGCCAGCTAAGAGAGACTGCATCTGTCTCAATTCTCCTGATTTCCAACGTAAGTCACGGTCCAATATTCTGATCCCATCCAATAAGCCAACCAAATGCCTCGTACGGAGCGGGGCATTACAGATAATTGGTGTGCATTAAATTCGTGTGTGCATATTTGGTCTATGTGATTGTTGGATAATTGGTGTGCATTATATATTGGTTTGGTTTATGCATATTTTTGTGAACAGGAAAAGAGCTGCAATTTTTTTCAAAAAAATTCTCAGTTACCGACGGACTAGTGACCGGTTAGCGACGGATATTTCCAGCTCCATTTGCATTAGTCTACGGTACGACATGGTGATCAGGACATAGTCCCTGCAGCCATTCGACTGACGAGACAGAAACTATGCAAGTAGCCTTAGATAAAGTTGACTGTCCTCCGACCCTCATCCCTCGGCAATGATGATACGACAACCTATTACTATATCTTATATAGTAGTAGATGATGTCTTAGTATTACATTAGTGAGTTCATCTTGATTCTGCTACGTTCTTCAGATACTAGATACGATAAGAACATATACTACACCATATGTACAGAACATAGATGATTCACACTAATGTATGCTAGAATGAATCTTGGCTTGTATTCTGAGCCATCCGTTCTGATCAAGCATCTTCCTTCTCCTCTCCTCCACCATGGCTCTGAACCAATCTGCTCCTCCCTCTACTTCTCTTCTTTTTATTTGACTCTCTCAGCTACATATGACATCCAGCTCAAGTGTAGAGTCGGGGGAGAAGAAGTGGACAGAAAGAGGAGGGGGAAGCAGCACAGCCGACGGAATGACCCGGAGGAAGTACAGAGGTTTTCTTCAACAGCCGTTGGAGAACTATAAGGATATATCTTTTCACAACATGTCATCTTGTCAAAGACCCTTCATGTGAATATCATGTTACCGCAGTGTCGGAAGACTAACATGTCATAAGTTTTTAAGCCGTGTGTTTTGATATAATCTTCCCAACTCTTTCCTCCTATGTAGTAATCTTGCATTATTACATAGCAGGAAAGAGTTTGGAGGATTATGTCAAAACACACGGCTTAGAAAATTATGACATGTTAGTCTTTCGACACCGCGGTAACATGGTTGTCACATTAAGGGTCTTTGACAAGATGATATGTTGTGAAAAGATATATCCTTATAGTTCTCCTACGTCTGTTGAAGAAAACCTCTGTACTTCCTCCGGGTCATGTCGCCGGCTGTGCTGCTTCTCCCTCCTCTTTCTGCCCACTTCTTCTCCCCCGACTCTACACTTGAGCTGGATGTCATATGTGGCTGAGAGAGTCAAATAAAAAGAAGGGAAGTAGAGGGAGGAGCAGATTGGTTCAGAGCCATGGTGGAGGAGAGGAGAAGGAAGATGCTTGATCAGAACGGATGGCTCAGAACACAAGCCAAGATTCATTCTAGCATACATTAGTGTGAATCATCTATGTTCTTATCGTATCTAGTATCTGAAGGACGTAACAGAATCAAGATGAACTCACTAATGTATGCTAGAATGAATCTCGGGTTGTGTTCTGAGCCATTCGTTCCGATACTTGGCAATTAAGCCATTCGACTGGCGAGGCAGAAACTATAAGGCTACTTGCATGTTCTTCAAACTTTAAATTACAAGATTACTACATTAGGTTAAATAAATCACTAACCTCATCGCGGCCAATATTTACAGTCTTGGTCTCAACTGTCTTCGATTCTATGATCCCATGCTTTCGGAAAATAGACAACGCAGACAGTCCATGGAATAGAATGGCCTTACATGCAAATCGTCTATGATTATGTATCTTTTCCCTCCTCATCCATTGCCTTACCACAGGGACATCGAGCGCCAATAACCGAACTATACAGACGGTGAGTCTTGGTGTAGCACTCAAATGTGGGGCACCCGTAAATTCGCCGAGGTTTTAAATCATCGAAGTTCGCAGTGGCAATAAAGAGTGTGATCAGCTGATAGACATAACTCGAATAAAATCAGAAGACAATGCAAGTACTTGTACTGCTAGGTGGCTCCTATGTAGTAATATTTCGGATAAAATCAGAAGCCGTGGGTTTTGACATAAATCGACTTTGGCCTCAACAAAGACCACAAGTCAGACGATGAATCCTACTTGTTTTGACATAATCCTCCTGTTGTCAGAAAGATGGCTCCTAGGACTCGTCGAGGTGGTGCTGCTAGTCGAGGAAGGGGTCGAGGCAAGAAACCCTTGGAGGTCGACACGGAGGAAGTCTCCGTCGTAAAACAAGAGCCGGTGACTGTTAAGGAGAAGGTGTTACCAAAGGTCGAGGTTAAGGAAGAACCGATGACCATCAGGGAAGAGATTGCTCCCAAGCTTGAAGTTAAGGAGGAGCCACCGTCAGAGCGTAGTAGCATCGGGACCGACCCTCCTGTCCTCCCTACAGAAGACCTCAACCAGATTGAGCCTTCGTATGCAAAGTGGCTGATAGAATGGTACATGCCTCAACGCAACTATGATCCCTGGCTGTGAGGATTCATCGTCTGACTTGTGATCTTTGTTGAGGCCAAAGTCGATTTTCCTATGCGTTTTGGAATATTTGTAAAAATTTTGGAATATTTGTGCTATGATCGGATTATAACGATGGATATTAGGTTACTCTTCCGGATAATTGATGTCTATTTTATATTAATTTGGTTTGGTCTATATGATTCTTGGATAATTGGTGTGCATTAAATTCGTATGTGCATATTTGGTCTATGTGATTCTTGGATAATTGGTGTGCATAATATATTTGGTCTATGTGATTGTTGGATAATTGGTGTGCATTATATATTGGTTTGGTTTATGCATATTTTTGCGAAAAGGAAAAGCGCTGTAATTTTTTTTAAAAATATTCTCAGTTAGCGACGGACTTGTGACCGTTTAGCGACGGTTACTACCAGTTTTCGACTACTTTTCGACGGCTATTCCGTCGCTAACTGGAGAATTTAAAATGTTTCCAGGTAGCGACGGATGGTCGACGGAATATCCGTCGGCATTGTATATAGTTCGACGGACTAGCGACGACCAATCCGTCGCCCTTGTTCTGGAAATACAAAGAATTTTCAGAACATGCTCGACAGATCATCCGTCAGTACTCCATCGATATATATCGACGGATTAGCGACTACTCTTCCGTCGCCATGGTGCTGGAAATGCCAAGCATTTACAGAAACTGATCGACGGATAGTCCGTCAGCATGCCATCGCTAATCCGTCGTTCGTTACCGACGGATGAGCGACGGAAAGATACGCTCTGATACGCTTTTACGACGGGTTACCGACGGAATTTTACGTCGCTATTGTCTACACAGTTCAGTACTTAATAGTTGAAATGGACGACAGTCCGTCGAAAATGCGTCGCTAATGCTTCGTATTGTGACGTCGACAATCCGTCGCTATTCCGTCGTTTGACGACAACTTAGCGACGGACCGTTATTAGCGACGAGCTGATTGTCGACGAATTTTTTTGGCCAAAATCCGTCGGTTATCGGTCGCTAATAGTAATTACCGTCGGTTTGGCGACGGATGGGGCCGTCGCTAAAACGATAAATTTTGGTAGTGGTATGCTACGTCGGCTAAACAGCCAACGAATACTCTGGTAAGAAGAGCGTCATTTGGTTGAAGTTGGACAGTCATAACCTCAAAGTGGTTAATGAACTGACTGGGAGAAGTGCTGCCGTCAAACAGCAAGATGGTTAGGATTTTGTACTTCGGAGGAAATGGAACTTCCTTCCATTCAACTGCGTAAGGTTGCTTGATCCCCAACCTCTGCAGGTTGTCCTTTTCCTTGAAAGCCTCGAACTGAGTGCGTAGGAGCTTGACAGCTTCATTGGCATCTTCCACTGATGTAGAAGGAGCAGGCTGAATCACAGTGTTAGGGGGAGGAAAAGCGTGGTAAGCACTACCCCCAGCACCTGATTGACTGGGTGTAGGTTGGACCTGTACAGGAGGTACTTAAAGAGATGCTACCACCAGTCCTGCATTGACGGGCACCGACGATGCTATGATTTCAGGATTTGTAGGAGGTACGGTCGGTGGTACTGTATGCTGGGCCACAATGATGGAATGCATACTTGCGACCATTTCGGCCATTGTCTTCAGCTTGTCTTCTAATGCAGCTATTCTTGTTCTTGACTAGCCGAACTGGAAGCATCTGGGTCTTCATTGACAACATAAGCTGTCACTTCTCTGGGTACAGTGGAGGACACTGTCAGTTCTGAGCTTTCACTGTATGCATCATAGTCAGAGAAATAATCATCTCCTGAATGAGAAAGAGGAAGATGCCCGGAAGGATCTTGAAGATTCCTTTGACCGATTGTGTCTCGGCTTCGGGATCTAGTATGTTGGAATACTCCTTCAGAAGATTCTTGGAGTAGATCCAAATACCGTTGGCTTAGCTTGCGAGGCTTCCCGTGCTTGGAGCACTTCCTACCCCCAGTGTCTCGGGAAGTCATGTTGACAGAAGCGTACAAAACCTCGTCTTCATCTTCCGACATAGGTTCAGAGTTTGAAAAGTTCAAACGATCGAAGACAGATCGTATGGTTGTCTGACAACAACACTTGATGACAACCTTGTGGTTACAATGATGTCCAATTGGTTGCACTGGGGATGTTGAGATGTCCCGTTTTTGCTTGAGGTGTTCTCGGAGATCGAAAACAGCAATAGGACGAGAAGAAGTTCGAGGGACATGTTCTTTGACAATATTCGGAACATGGTTTCGGTTCTTCAAATGTTTTGTCCCTTGAGTGTACAGGGAAGTACTCATTTCATTGGCATAGGTGTCCGGATTCTTGATCCTGAAAGTTTGCCTCTGATGCTGGCTGGTCTTCGGCATTGGTTGTTTGCGTTTCACCGAAGTTGGTCGATTGAGATAAGTTCTTAGATCAGCAAACTCACCCCCAGGGGTTTCTGTCTGAGACACCAGCAATTTTCCCTGTCTTGAACGGGAGATCTGAAGAGTTGGGAGATCTTGGAACTCTGCTACCGGAGTAGGCAGAATACCCCTCTGATCAGTACACTTCCCTTTGGCAAGGAGAGAAGAAGAATCCTTGTAAGAAAGGGTTTTTTACTGACTGGTGCCGGAGCACATTCAGTTTGATCTTCTATGGTAAAAATCGAGGAAGACTGAGAAAAGACCAAAGGGCCTTTTCCTTTGTTTAGTGAAGAAGGGTTAGCTAAAGAGCGTTTCCCTCTGTTGTCTTTCAAGTCATGGGACGAGGAAGTTTGAGAAAAGACCAACGGGCCTTTTCCTTTGTTTTGGGAAGGAGGAGGAATAGCCAAAAGACTACCCCCAGTGGAGTGCGCAGGAGCAACAGGGTGTTTGAGAGAAGTAGCAGAGCTTTTCCTCTTGTTGTGAGAAGAGGAGAGATTAGCCAAAGGGCTGTCTCTCTTGGATTGCGCAGACATAGCTTGCGCATGGGTTGATGGCACACTGGCAGATTGCGCATGAGGAGTTCTGGCAGAAAGTCTTCTGGCCTTAGTCACAGTTGCTTGCGCAGCAGGGGTCTTGTTGCCAGAGTGCTTGGGTTGCACTCTGGTTGCTGGAGTAGTGGACTGCGCAGGCAAAGTTGCTGCCAACTGCGCCAGAGGAACATGAGTCTCGCACTTTGACAGGGCAGCATATGAAGTGGTTTGTGCACTGGCAACAGCAGACTGCACATGAGTAGTAGGGGAAGATTGTGCAACAGCAGAGACAACAGACTGTGCAACAGTCTTAGCAGCAGAGACTTTAGACTGCGCAGCAGTCTTGGTGGCAGAATCAACAGACTGCGCAGCAGTCTTGGGGACCCACACTGGGCGCACTTTGCTTGTGGCAGAAGTTGTCACAGTGTGAGGGGTGGTCCTGGAGTTGATCATGGCTTCGTAGGCTGTCTGGTTGACCTTCACAACCAGCGTCTTCTGCGTCTTTTCGATAGACGCAACGTCACATTGAGTTGTCACTTCCTCGTCGGAGGAGAAAGTCGTCCCCAGCAGAGTCGCCATTTTGTTTGCAAAAACAAAAGTTGATCTTTATTTCAACAAACTTTGTAAAGAAGATTACAAGAATTCTGGGAAAGTACAACTATAGGAATCCGATCTGAATGACGATCGCTTTATCCCTTGGACGATGTGAACTTTGAAGACGGTAGCCTCTGAAGTTGAAGACAAAAGCCTCTGAAGAATGCAGCAGCACTTTGGCAAGAACTCCTGATCTCTGGTGATGATATCTGATCTCTGAATGCGTATGTGTCCCCCCTAGGAAGGACTTGAAACTCTATTTATAGAGTTCTGAAATAACTACTTTGTAGTTATTCTGGACTGTGCAAGTTGGATTGCACTGCATTGGACTGCGCAGACGTCAGATTGCGCTGGCAGTTACTTGATCGTGGGCCAACTGTCTTGGACACATGGCATTATTTGATTGAAATGCGCATGATCGTGTCCAGACGGTTACCATGTAATGAGTAATTGATGGCATGAAGGCCACGTGTACATTTGTCAGTTGTCTTGATGAAGTGCGCCACATGAATTGCGCTGACTTCGGATTGCGCTAGGATGGACGGCGCTGGGCTGGACCGCGCTGAGATGGACTGCGCTGCAGGCAGATTGTGCTGCATGTACAGCTGTCCTCGAGCGCTGTACTGCACGATAAAACGAACAGTTTCCTCGTTCTCCGTGCTGTCAGCTGTCAGAAGATCTGATTCTCTGTCAGGCAATGATGACGGGGCCACGTCAGCATGCGCACTTGGATGAGTGCGCAGCTCATCTTGCGCAATCGAATGGCTGCGCAATCTGTCTTCTGTGCAGTTCACTTGAAGGATGTATAATTTGATTTTGATGACTTTGTTGATGGGTGCAACTTGATTTTTAGGACCTACAAGGGGCGGCGAAGGGGGAGGTAGAGACGGGAGAGGAGGTTGCGGAGGCGGAGGCGGAGGAGGAAGGAGATCTGCCGGACGGAGTGGTGGCGGTCGACGGTGGTCGACGGGGAGGAAGGGTTTTAGGGTTTGAGAGCTCTTGGTAGAGAAAGAAAGAAAGAAAAAGAGCAAATGACATGAAAATGAGGATTTGGGGGGTTGGGCTAGCCCCAAGCAACTTGTGGGCAGCCCCTAATAAAAGTTCTACCTTCTTGGACTTCTTCGTTAGACGGCCTTCCGAAATTTTAGAATTGCAAAAAAATGATGTTTGGACCTCCGTTTTTTTGTCTCGGTCTTTCCAAAAATTTTTGACGTATTTTTGAAGATTTTTGAGGAGAAAACCTAAATTCGAAAGTGAGCAGCGTATGGAAGAAGATGAAGTATCTTCACAGAGAGTTTTATACAGGACTGCCAACACCCTGGCAGTCCTTTATTAAGTAAGGACTGTCAGGGGCCTGGCAGTCCTAACTTAATATAGAACTACAAAAAGTCTGGCAGTCCTACTTTATATTAGGACTGCCACAACCCTGGCAGTCCTAATGTTGTAAGCCACGACTGTAGCAACCGAACGGTCACAACGATTTGTCGTGTTCTAGGACTAGGGTTTCAAGAAATATGTAAGATCATGTTCGAAAAATTCATTCATGAACCCTAAAGTGATTCTAAGCCTAATATTTATGTTTATGTTTTCTGATTTTGAGTATGAGTGGAAACTTTTTTTTGCTAGCTGATCTTAGACAAATTTGGGAGAGATTTTGTGCCAAACATGATTGAGATAGGAGAATTTTTTTGGAGATAATTCTCGGAAAGAAAGGAAGAAAAATTTGGAAATTTTTTTTGACTAGGGTTTAATTCTATGACCTAGAAATGTTGGGAGAGAAGAAAAAAGTAGAGGGAGAGAAGAAAAGAGTTGAGGGAGAGAGAAAAAGAGTAGAGTAGAGGGAGGGAGAGAGAGAAAAATTAGAAAAGTTGTCTTTTATACCTAATGTTGGGCTGCTCCAAGTAAAAAAAAAAGATGGCAAACTTGTAATATTTACAAACATTTTTGGGCTGTCTCCAAGTAAAATTGGTGGTGCCCTTACAAAAAACCCAAAGAAAACACACAATGGCAAATGGGCTCAAGCACACACAGTTCACACAAGAAAGGACAAAAAACATTTCCACACACAGTTCACACAAGAAAGCAATGGTTGGTTGGATTAAAAAAAACAACTGCACTGAGACTGCCATTGTTGCTGGAGGTACCGTGTTAGTGACGGTATGGATACAAATATATTATAAAAATAATTACTTTTTTGGTTGCTAAAAAAATCGAAAAAGAAAGTGATTCTCCATGAAAAAAAAAAAGAATTTTTTTTCATTCATGCCAGAAATCATTTTTCCATCTTGAAATATTTACTTTTCTTTTCACTTTTTTTGGCATAACCAAACATAGGAAAGAAAAATTTAATAAAAATTGTACTCTCTCAAAAGATTTTTTTTTTTTTTCAAGGAATCGATTTACTTTCCATTCCCTTTCGCGAACCAAACGACAGCTTAATGGCGGTACGAGTGCAAATACCTATAAATAATAGGATATATCCTTATGTATAGAAGATAAAACGGATAAAGTGAAAAAAAAAACCCCTCTTTCAATTTATCTCGTTAGCAAAATAAGACTCGATAGACAAATATAGCAATTAAACTCTCCCGCAATACATGAATCGATCAAAATGTCCCCTACCATCTACAAATCGTCAAATTTGACCGTTAGTGTATGTTTTAAAAATAAAAAAAATACCCAAAATGTCCTTCCTCTCTTCCCCATTCACCACCTCCTCCCCCTCATCCCCACGCCCTGTAGTGGTGTGCGGCCACCCTCCCCCCCTCCTCCCCACCCCATCCTCCATCTCCTCCGCGGTGGTGGCATGCCCTTCCTCCTCCCTGCCCCCGTGGCAACCCCCCCCCCCCCCCCCCCCCCCCTCTCGTGGTGGCATGTCCCTTCCTCCTCCCCGCGGTGGTGGCAGCCTCCAGCCCCCCTCCTCCCCGCGCGGCCACCCCCCTCCCGCTTTTCCTCCTCCCCGGCGGCTACGGTGGCAACCCCCAGCCCCCCTTCTCCTTCCCGCATGGCCACCCTTCTCCTTCTCGTCCCTCTCCCTCCCTCCCCCCCGCGGCCAGCCGCCCCCTCCCCCCATCATCCTGTCCCCCTCTCCTCCCCCGGAAGAAAATAGAGGTAAAATCGTCATTTTAGGCCTACTTTAACGTCTGGTAACGAAAGAATTCAAAATTGGTGTAAAGTAAGCCAAAATAAAAAAATGTGAGAATTTGTGTCCTCAAATGCAAATCTAACTAGAGTTTCTTTTTCACTTTACCCAAGGATAAAACACACTGTTATAAGATCCATAAATAACAGTAGAGCATCAAACTTGCTTTATTCCAAAGCTTTTACACCTTTGCACAAAACTAACCATCAAGCAACAGCATTATTCTCGTCACACACCACACACAAGCTCCAACTTAGCGCATAGATAATAACAAGATAGTAATCCACAGCATTTTGCACAAATTACGCTTTATAACAAACCTCGCCATCGCACACGTAACCATCCTTCCCGCTCTTTTCTTCCTCTCCTCCTCCTTCGCCGTCGCCGGCCGCCTCCGCCTCCTCCTCAGCAAGAGCACACTTGGGATGCAAGTCAAAATCACACTCCTTGCAGTAGAAAGACCACCCGCTCCCCCCCTCGCCGCAGCCGTCGCACGTGTACCCCCTGCGCCTGGCCCGAACGAGCTCGTGCTCCTCGTGGAGAGGATGCTTCACCCTCTCCGGCCACTTCTTGGCTTCCTCTTCCGCCGCCGCCTCCAGCTCCCTCACCCTTTCCTCGGTGAACGGGTACGCGTCCGCCCCGTGGACCATCATCAGATTCCTCGCCTCCTTCGTGACGGTCCGCCCGGTGGGCCCGATGGCCACCAGAGACGGGATGCCGGATATTTTGAAGGTCCGGCTGAGGGAGCCCTTCCTGTCGTCGCCAAAGGGGAGGGCGAGCCACGGCATGGTCGAGAAGAAGTCGTCGAAGGAAGCCTGGTCCCTGTCGCTGGAAATGAAGATCACTTCGAAATTGGCGTCTCTGGACTTGATCTGATGGTAGGCGTCGATGAGCTTGGGGAGGAAGGCGCGGCATGGAGGGCACCATTGGGCAGAGAAATAGAGGAGGACGTTCTTCCCCACTAGTTCCGAAATTTGAACCTGATAACAATGTTGGGTCCGAGTCAGTTTCCCTATCAACTTCGATACTAAATAAGTATATTCAAGCAGCGCCGGCCCAGGGGTAAGTCAGACAAGACTCCGAGTTTGGGCAACCCCCAGGCTCAGCATGACCCCACAAGAGGTCGGGGGTCACGAGTGACCCTCCAGGATCGATTCATAATAAGGCTAAAGGGACAACCAAAACTAGCTCTGGATAGAGCAACACAACCCCGTGGGCCGGTCCTGTATTCAAGGGAACTGCTAGCAGTTTATGATAAGAATTTTTTTCTTTTTCTTTCAAGATCTTCAAATGTGAACTTTAATAAACTACCATGGTCTCAAGGAAAACTATTGTCAAAATTAAAGACTAAAATGTAAGTTAAGGGAAAAATATGTAGATTCACCCAAAGATGGGTATAGCATATGTAATTTGTGCTTTGTAAATAACGTTATCTTGACATTGTATCCATTATAAAAACAATAGCATATTTATATAGCATCAGGAAGTTTGACAAACACTATGGTTCATAGTGTCACACTACGTAAATGTGCTGAAACTCGTGAACCTGCCGATAAAACCCAAAATGTTCGCTCTAGCATATTTATATAGCATCAGGAAGTTTGGGAAGAAGATTGGCAATACACTATGGTTCATAGTGTCACTCTAGTTTATATCATCAGTGTCCTATAAAAAACATAAAGTTGAAGGACATAATTCCTGTGTCATAACATTGGACTCGTACCTTTGCACCACCTTTTCCGATGACATAATCTTTCTCCCCTGAAACAAGAAGGGACTCCAGGGTCTGTGCCTCCAATCTTGCTCTTTCCTTCTCAGCAAGCTCCGCCAGCTTCTCTTGGGAAAATGGGTAGGCCTCGACCCCGTGATCTTCCACCAACTCGGCAGCATTGGACATCAGGGTCTTGCCATCAGAACCAATCACCACTAGAGTTGGGATGGTCTCAAGCTCAAAGTAACGGACGAGTCTATCACGAGACTTGTCCTTGAAAGGTATTGCAAGCCAAGGCATGTCAGCAAACCCCGTCTTGAATGACGATTCCTCGCTGTCTAGAGAGACCAGTACAACCTCGAAACCCTCCCCTTTTTCCTTCAGTTCCTTGTGCACCGCGGCAAGTTTTGGAGTGAACTTATTGCAGGGTACATAAGAGCTCACACAGAAGTATAGGCCCACAATCTTCCCTTCAAGCTGAAGTACCGGCACCTATCGTGACGAAGAGAAAGGTTAGATCATAGTCGGCAGGCATTGTTAATAATTGTTTGTGTGGTGTCATGCATGTGTGTGCATGTCAGCCAGTGGTTGTGCCCATATGTTAAATGAGTTAAAAAGGTCTAATCAATGGTGCACAGGCACGCATATCACACAGTGCCCTAAATGACACAGCATGGCACCTATTCTGGTGTGTCCTAGTGTATTTTGGAGTGGCCGGACTGTGTCCAATACATGTCAGACACGACAATGGTCACATTTTGGAGTGTCCATGCTTCCCAGGGATGGAAAATGATAGCATCAGAAACATAAATTAACCTCATCAATAGTAACCTCACATGTGTTTGGAAAAATCATCCCATATTTCCAGCCAACCATTTGGTGGATCCTCCATATTGGATTTGTGCATAGGAGCAAAACAGCAGAAAAGATCAAATCAAGCATTGCAAATAGACCACTTAATGCAAGTGAGAGTTATATTGTAATAACCGGCCATGAGTACATAGTACATACATATTCAGGTTTCTCTATCTTGGTATACTAGTTGGTCAGCTAGCACTCTCAACAAAGTCGGCCCAAGACACTTAATTACCTTAGGATGAACATTTGAGATATAAGTACTCCAAGTAGAACACACGTTTGATTAAAACAATACATGTAGGGTTAACAAATGAGTTTTAGATAGGCTTTTGAGTCTCTTCTTGGTGCCAATGTACAAAACCTACTATGGTGAGGTAAGTTTAGAATTAGTGCTTTACCTCCTATATCTTTGCTTTCTTCAATTTGGTTGCTTCACTCATAAAAAACAGGTACCAAAGATATGATGATGGATCTGTTGGGAATACCAGCGGAATATATTCCCTATAACCGTGTCTACGACGAACCAAGACCCGCAACGCCAAACCTAGTGGCCGACTTATGGAGAAAACAAAGATTACAAAATACAAGACACAAAGACGCAAGAATAATAAATGGAAAATCCTAAGCGTAAAACCATTGAAAAAGCGAGTTCTCTACTATAAATCAAGGTTTAATATTAATAGGCTTTGCAAGATCTATTAAATTTATAGTAAAAAAGCAATCTGAGCAACACAAAAAGGTAGAAGAAAGAATTTACTAAAAAAGATGCGAAGGAACGATCCATAAAAAAAATACCAAAGACTTCTTGTATAACTCCTTGTATATCGTCATCAAACTTGAACGTTTAACCTTTAACCATATGCGAGATATAACCCAACGATCTCCACCTTAGTCATATTTGGATGAGTTCGATCAACCAGGAGATCCAACGTATTATCATCTCGTCATTCAAACACACAGCTAAACCGACGACACGTTCACGAAACTGCACCACTACTGGTTGCGAACCGCACGTCTTGCTTCACCTTGGGCCCGACAGCTAGACTCATCTTTAATGCCAAACTGCACCACTGTGGAGCCGAATAGTATAATTCATATTCAGACGCTCCACCTAGTAGGAGCCAACTTTGGAGGAGTCAAATTGATTCTGGTTATACTTACTAGACACGTGTCAACACAATCTGCTCAAAGGAACTAAAGTGCTCAATTACCTCGACTTGTAACCTTGTGCTTCATACCAATTTATTATGAAACGCGGTGTGAACTGGACGAGAGTTCATTCATGAGATATGATATTGGATTTGGCCCATATAACTTGAATGATGCGAGACAATGGTGTATTTCCCACCTTCTGCTGATTTGGCATTTATCATTAAGCTGAACAAGTGCACAGAGAGGAGGGTAAAGATCTAGACACCTCGTAGTTTGAATTTCCTTTTGAGCAAGAGACTAGTGTCATATGGGTGCCTAAGAAGCGGACACTCCAAAAGTCCATGTCTTGCCTGTTGCATTGAGTTGATACGTATCAAGTACACCAGGGACACTCCAAAATATATTAGGACATACCAAAATGTGTTGGATATGCATCTTCGTTTCCGAAAGTTAATCGTGTTGTACCCGTGTCTGTGCAACATAGGCGGGTAAACAAGGCAATACATGTGGTCCAAAATATGTGGTCCGGTAAAAGGATCAGATATAGTTTTGGTGTATGCTCAAGGTGAAGACTGGATTTGTCAAGGTACTATGGCTTCATAGAAAATGTGGTTTCCACTGCTAAAATGTTATACGTATACAGTTCAAGATGTAGATTTCTTTATAAAATGCCTCTAAATAAATAATAGTGGTCAGGCAAGCAATTGGTGAATATGATCGGTCAGATTCATACACACATGTAAAAAACAAGTCAGCCAATCATTCTTAAATAATAATGACTCGTCATAACTACAGTAGTAGATGATCTGTCCCTGTGTAATCAACTGGATCAAGTAGGGTTACTTATGACTTCATAGTTTTGGTTATTGTTGAATACGAATATATAATCCCCATCGCTAACCAACACTATGAAGCTTTTGGTGTAGTGGCATGGACTTCAACATTGCATCACAACAACCCAAATTTGCATTTTAAGCAAATTTCACACAAGAATATTGTAAGCAGATTTAAAATATATAACGCTGCATGAATCCAGCTACAACAACAATAACAAAGACTTCATACCAAAACATTGGGTTCGGCTGTTTGAATCCTTTTCTGCCATTCACTTTTGTGAAGGGTCATGTCCTTGGCACACTAACAAAAAAAATCATATCCTTCTTTAGAACTTCACTCCATACCTACTTAAGCCTACCTCAAGTCTTAGCGGCTCCTATTATCTTATTTCTTAATGTCTTGTCACTCATGTATCTTAGCAGTCTCATTTTATCTACACTAACATGTCTCTTAATTGCTAAACACGCTGATACATAAACCATTGTCGGTCCTATATTAGTGTTGTATAACTTCACTTTCAACTTCAAAGATATTATGCAAGCACAAAGTATTTCAGAAACACTCCTCCATTTCACCATTAGATTTTACTTCTATGCAAGACATCATTCTCAACCTCTCAATCATAATCAATGAGTTATCTTAAATAATTAAAACTATCACTCTTTGGTAACTCTTATTCATCTATATGTACTTCTCATTTCTCGACTTATACTAGAAATCATGACCGGTCCGAGAGGTTGGGTTGCCCTAGCCATAGTTAAATTTGGTTGTCCCTTGACCCTTATTAAAAAAATTTACAATAAAAGCATATAGATAATTTTTTTTGATAAAATCAAGGTTACATTGGGCTTTTAGCTTGAACTATATCATAAGATCTTGACTACAAAAATAACAACAAAAAAATAAGTCCAATCATGATACTTTATAAACTAGCACAATCCGGTTCAAAGACTTGTATTTTTTGAAGCAAATTCTTCAATTAAGTGATCATACTATTTGCACTAGTTCGGCAGTAGAAATATAAAGGAAATATTCCAAAGTGTAAGACTGTAAGGTAAAGTTCATCTATAAATATAAATTCAGACTGAGAAGTATTTGGCAATTGGAACAATCAAGACCATATAAAACTAGGACTTCAAACAAAGCATACATATACCATTTGCAACAAGACGCAAATTATTTTGTGATTCCCAAAATTTGGAATCTAATAGAACTCTCATCTGGACCAAACAAAATCCCGAGTTGGAGTTTTAGCCCCATCTCCAGAATTCTTATCAAAAAACAATGAAAATAAAAATATATGGAAATTGCCAATATTAATAAGTTCTGAAAACAAAAAAAGATTCCGATTTAGATTTTTCTCACCTTAGGAATCAAACCCACCAACAAATTCCTAATGGCTACTACCTCCATTGCCGGCTCTTCATTTTCAAAATAGAGAGAGAGAGAGAGAGAGAGAGAGAGAGAGAGAGAGAGAGAGAGAGAGAGAACCTGACTTCAGGCTGGGTCGATGCAGAGAAGATGTTGCGGACGCGAGAGAAACCGGCAGGCGGTGCCATCAGATGCAATCCATGACAGAAGGCCGTGACTCATGTGGGTGGCTGCTTTCCAATAGGGCTATACCAACTGTTGCTAACACCAGGGATTGGAAAAGGCTTCTTCACACAATTAAAGGGCCAGGGCTCTAGACTTGTTTAGTTGTTTGGCCGCCTATTTTGAATGACTACTTATTGGCCCTGGTAGGGAGTTGTCCTACGAATAGGGGGTTGCCCAAGCCCGTGGGCTTGTTTGGCTTGCCTCTGGGCCGGCCCTGCTAGAAATTACATTTCAAATAATGTATTTGCTTGCTACTAATTTTAAAATTCTTAGATCCAAAGTTTCTCTCATCACTTCTATTTTAGCATCTAATCCCTTCTATACTCTCATCGACCAACACAATATCGTTAGCAAACATAATACACCATGGAACCTCCTCCTAGATATGTCTAGTAATTTCATCAATAATTATGCAAATCAAGCTCTCAATCCATAAAATGGGTCCGACTTGTGACGACGTGTTTGAATTATATATATATATATATATATACCTCACCAACTCTCTAGAATTTAGGTATAGCGGCAAGGACCTTCACGGTTATGAATAGTAGCTGATACTTGCTCCTTTCTAAAGTAGGATTAGAGATCTACTAATACTACAAAAACTTATTGGGAGATTGACCACAGGTATTTTGAGGGTTTTCTTTAGAGATGCGGAGCCCTTTTGGTGCTATTTTCAAGGATTTGATAGCAAGTGTTGGAATATCTTTTGCTTCAAGAGGATTAGTGGATTAGTGCATCAGTGTGATTTTCTTTGTCGTGGTTGCTTGGTAGCTTTAATTTGTTGTAACACCTCGTATTATGTTACTATCATATAGATACTCAAACATATTTGCAAACTAATTCTTTTAATGATTATCAATAGTAGATCAATAATTTACCAGAGGCAATATTTATAGGGACCACTGTGCTCAAGAAAAACCTAGAAAATGTTATGAGAGGAAGTACCTTACTACCGTCATTTGAAATCAAGAAGTCCCTGGAAGGTGAAACAAGTACACTTTGAAGAGTTTGCTCCTTCTTGGCAGCCTCTTCATCTGCTTTCATCTTCGCAATCCTCTCTTGGGTAAACGGATAGCTCTCGGAACCATACTCTATAACAGCTTGAACAGCCTTTTCATTAACCACTTTGCCACTCTCATCAAGTATCACAAGATGGGGGATTCCCTGGACGCTGAACAGCTTATCGAGACGATCTCGAGTCTCAGAGTCCGAGAAAGGAATGGCGAGCCATGGCATCTCCGAGAAGTACTTGCTGAAAGAGTCCTCGTCCTCATCAGCCGAGACAAAGACAACTTCAAAAGGAGCACCCTTCGAGGAGAGTTCAGTGTATGCATCAGCCAGTTTTGGAGTGAAGCGGTGACAGGGGCCGCACCATGAGGCTGAGAAGTAGAGGCCAACAACTTTTCCGGCAAGATTATTGATGTTCACCTATTGAGTTGAATGTAGAAGATCAAAATCTAATTATAGCTGAAGGAAGTTAAAAGGATATTTGTTTGGCAAATTGAGAGATATAGCAACAAATTAACAATCCACCTGGGACCTAGAATAGTAATGGAGGTCTGGGAAGCACAAAGCTTTGCACTATCCTTCATAGTTTATTCTTTACAGTATCATTTAACCTAGGAAGCATCTACAGTCCAAAAATATAGGCCATGTCATGCCAGACGCATATGGGGCATGTATCCGACACACCACAGATACTACAAAATACGCAGCAAAACAAGCGCTGTGTATGTTAAGTGTTATATCCGTGTCCGTTCATTAACACTCTGAAAACCGTGCCCATGTCATGTCTGACACATATCGGTCACGACATACTCTCTCTAAAATACACTAGGACATACCAAAACATGTGCCACGTTCGTGTCTTTGTGTTCTATGTGTTGTATCCGTGTCCATGCAACATTGATTTTAAACACTATCCTTACCGATTAAAGAGGATGTTTTGATGCAAACTCCAACTGAAAGCATTTGTTCCGAAAGTAATTCTTCCAAAATATTTCCAAATGTTATTCTACTTCCCAAAAGACTGATTATCTTCTTACAATTCTAGATATGTTCGAACATCCAGCGCTCAAACAGAAGAAGAGCAGCTTCCCTGATGAGCGCTGTCAACAGGACGAGCAATGCAGGCTTGTGCATGCGACTATTCTTGTTCACTCCATTAATTGACAATGTCGGCATATACCGAAGGATTTTTATTTCATACACCGCCAGTGGAGCCCACAAACTCCAGCAGCATTATGTCACGTGTCCATGGTTTAGTACCACAGGAAATGGTGCATGTACCTACATCATGTTCGTACCCATATCCGTATTCGTGTAAACTAAGTAATTAAAAACTGAAACTATTTGAAAATGTCCTTATCCCATACCCATATCGTGTCCTTGTCCATATCCATGTCCTTGATCGTGCAACTTAGACGCGTGGTTGGTATTTAATGGGAACATGGCAGCCATCTGCAACTACACATAGAGTTTTTTAAAGGAAAAAAGTTTACACGCCATGTATCAAATACTAGTACGCACGGGGACTCCAAATAATTGTTGTGTTGTGTCGAACACGTATCAGACACACTATGGACACTCCAGAATACACTAGGACTGTAGGACACCAAATATGCCATGCCCGTGTCCATGTGTCACTGCCGTGTCGTATCCGTGTCCAACGTCCATGCAACATAGATCAAATATAAATTATATGCGAAACTCCATATATAGCAGCAAAAGATGTCCTAAACTTTATTATAATTACCAATTTGCTACACTGGACTAATATAATTAGCAACTAAATATCCTCTTGCTACCTTGTTCCGTTTACAATGATACCCTTCCTATTTTCATATCTGCAACTTGCTACCTTGTTCCGTTGACAATGATACCCTTCCTATTTTCATATTTGCAACTTGCTACCTTGTTCCGTTGACAATTGATACCCTTCCTATTTTCATATTTGCAACTTACTACCTTGTTCCGTTGACAATGATACCCTTCCTATTTTCATATTTGCAACTTGCTACCTTGTTCCATTGACAATTGATACCCTTCCTATTTTCATATTTGCAACTTGCTACCTTGTTCCGTTGACAATGATACCCTTCCTATTGTTCCGTTGACAATTGATACCCTTCCTATTTTCATATTTGCAACTTACTACCTTGTTCCGTTGACAATTGATACCCTTCCTATTTTCATATTTGCAACTTACTACCTTGTTCCGTTGACAATGATACCCTTCCTATTTTCATATTTGCAACTTGCTACCTTGTTCCGTTGACAATTGATACCTTCCTATTTTCATATTTGCAACTTGCTACCTTGTTCCGTTGACAATGATACCTTTCCTATTTTCATATTTGCAACTTGCTACCTTGTTCCGTTGACAATTGATACCCTTCCTATTTTCATATTCGCAACTTGCTACCTTGTTCCGTTGACAATGATACCCTTCCTATTTTTCATATTTCTTTACTTACCCGCATAGTACAGCAAACATGTTACTTTTAGGGTGGAAACAATATTTTCACGGACACAGATTTGACACTACCTATTTCAGACACGGTGACAAAGATCCAGTCCCAATTTTAGTGTGTACTAGTGTATTCCGCAGTGTCCTTGGCGTGTCCGATAAGTGTGTCCGACACGACACGACACACGAGTGTTTGTGCTTCTTATGGTAGCCACTTGAAATTCGGGAAATTAAAAATTCACGGCAGAAACTAGCTATCTATTAGTGATCGAGATACTGAAATTAAAACATTTTTTTTTTTGCTAAATCCATAAACTATTAATAGTATAAAAGAAGGTTACACCCAAAAAAAAAAAATCGGTGTTTGTGCGGTGTTGCGCTGGACGCTCCAAATTACACCAGTAGACAGAAAGGGGGAAAAAGTGTCCGTGTCCCGAGTCCGTGTCGTGAAAACGTAAAAGAAACATCGCTCGCTGTCCCGATATTTCGGCGGGAGATTGCTCACCTGATCGCCGTTACTCCGGACGAGGAAATCCCGTCCGTCGGAGGAGAGGATCGACTTCAGGTCGTGGCGCTCGCCGCCGTCAGCGCCGCCGTTAGCCGCCGTCACTGCTGCTTCCGCCATTTTTTTTTTTTCTATTTCTCGGAAAAGAAACGAAAGATGAAGATAACGGAACCGAGAAAGGGGTCTTTTATAGACGGCCAGGAGTCGTCCTGAAGTCTCCGTTGGTCTTTTTTTAATGGCAGAATATTTCTTTGCCCTGATAATTTAGTTTTATTTACGGAAGGAATGCCATTGTTATTATTCTTTTTCAACCACACCAACACCGACTGTATTTGCTTATTTTAGTTTTTTTTTTTTTTTTAAAATCTGGTCTATGACGTATTTGCTGACACATGCTGGCCCCACATAAGTTTGCAAATAGAGATTTTAAAGATTCCTAAACCTTTTGAAAATAACCAGTTTTAATTACAATTCGTGTGAAAGCATACAAAAGATTATGACAAATTATAAAGGCAGGAGTAGCTCAAATGTGGATTTGGTTTATTTGCAAGTTTGTCATTTAAATTACTCATGGCTAGTCCAAATATAGGTGTATATAAGTCACAAAAAATATATATCTCGTCTCCTTTCTCACATCTCTTACTCCAAACTCTAGAACCTTTCAAATCCTTTTTTTTTCTTCATCATCTCTATCAAAATCCTAGATTTCTTTCCATTCCCAATTTTAGAACATCCACAGTGGTAACACTTCAAATCATACTCCAAATCATTTCAAACCATACTCCAATAATTAATTTTGGAGTATTTTCTTCATGTTGATACACAATGGTATACTCTAAATAAACACTCCAAATTGACAAGTGGCAACACTTTATTTATTTTCCTTCTTATTTTTCTTTCATAATTGACAAGTGGCAACACTCCAAAAAAAGAATGAAGGAGAAAAGTAAAGATGGTGGGCCCGCAAGTAATATAGCTCAACTAGTGGACTCTCCAAATTTGGAGAGTCTCTTAGCTTTCTACCATTTTTCAAGTGTGGACAAGAGTCCATTGGAGCCATCAAGTGCTACAAAATTTGGTTAAAGATCAAATATAGCACTTGAAATTAGTTCCACTGTGGATGCTCTTAGAGATGACATCCAAAAGCTCATCACAAACAAAAAAGGCATGCAAATAAATCCTATTAAACCCTAATTTCTGGCAATCGTAATAGACCAAGTCGACTTAGGAGTGCCACAATTTCTGGAAGTCCTAAATACTTTTAGGCTATGTTTGATTGGGCTCTTTTCCCATGGAAAATATTTTCATCATAAAATTTTCACCAATTGTAGTGTTTGATAGCTTATATTTTTCTTGGAATTATTTTCAAAAAAACTATAATTTTTCATATTTTATTCTAAAATGATGGAAAATAAAACTTGTCGAACCATAGAAAAATATTATTTTCCATAGAAAATAACTATTTTTTGCGAAAAATTGTGACAATCAATTAATGAAACACCCAAATTAAACTTTCCATTATTTTTTTTTTAATTTCATGGAATTTTTTTTCTAGAAAAATAATTCCATGAAATTAATTTCTTTTTCAAATATTTTCCACCTTGCGATCAAACACACCCTTAGGACTACCAAAAATTTGGACATTTCTAAAATGGACTACAACAAATCTATTTTTAGGACTACCATAATTTCTGACAGTCCTAAATACTTTTTGTATTCTCTATATTTTAATTGTGAACGACATCTACTTCAGTGTCAAATTGCAGTAGATCTATGTTCATTCAGCTGATCAAATTTCATTGATCCATTATGTAGGCAAGGAAGTTTTATGAATCTGGGCTTCGTCTAGAAGCTGGTTTCTTTGGAGCTGCTTTAGCCTTGGTTGAGTTACATGTTATTGAAGGGCAGAATAAGGGTGTTGTCTCTCTACTTGAGAGGCAAGGACTGGGCAGATGATTCTCTCCACATTAAAGTTGTCACAAGTTCTTGCAGCAACTAATATATTCTCTGAGACTTTATCACATTTTAGTACTGTACAGATTTTTGGCAGCCCTAAAAGTATTTAGGATTATCATAAATTGTGACAGTTCTAAAATTAAAGACAACCCAAATTTTTGGAAGGATTGACAGAAATTGTGTCAATCCTAAAGTCGACTTGGTCTATTACGATTGCCAAAAATTAGGATTTATTTTTATGTATTGTTTGTGATGAAGGAAATATTAGGGTTTGTATCTGGTTTGTGAGGAGCCTTTGGATGCCATCTCTGAAAATTGAAAATGGAAAAAATCTAGAATTTTGATGGAGATGGGGAAGATGAAGATAGTGGAGGAGAAGAAGTAGGGATTTGAGAGGTTTTGGAAAGAGAGAGAAAGTGAAAGGTTGAAATAAAGGTAAGAAATTGGGTTTGAAGGGGTTGGGTTGAGGGCAACCCTAAGTAAAAAATTGATTGTCCTGAGTAATTTCTCCTATAAGTGGAGCTAGCCCCAATCCTGGACTAGCCTTTATAATTGGCCAAGATTATAACCCCATCAGAAATGCTTGACCAGCGTATGGATGATGGATCGGGGCATATACTGAAAAATAAAGACGGTTATTTTAACCATAGGGAGTTTTGGTTGAGGGTGTCAACGGATGTATATCGGTACATATAGGACAATATTTGTATTTATATTTGTATTCGATTTTTATTGTAATATTTGAATCCGATCCGATATCTCCGATCCCATTTTTTATTGACACATGCTGACCTTTTTTTTATGAGAAAATTTGAGTTGCACCCCACTTTATTTACTCATATTCAAGATGCACCACACTCAATTACACTAATGTAAGGTAACTCCCACTTTTTGACGGAAATCGTCTATGTGCGACGGACAACTCGTTTGACCAATAATTTATGACAATAATATCCTTATTATTATTCTTCTTCCTCCCCGAGTGCCTCTCGTTGACCCCTTCTTCCGTCGCACACGCCCCCGCTGCTCTCTCTGCTGTGCGTCGGTGAGCTGCTGCTGTTGTTGCCGCAATCGGCTGCTGCCGCCGATGCTGCTTTCGTCGCCGCTGTCGCCACCGTGAGCTGCTGCTGTCAACGCGAGCTACTGTTGCTGCCGCCGGTGCTGCCCTGGACGGCTGGAGTAGCCGCGCCCTCACGCCCCCCCCATCTCCTCCACCGTCGTGGCAACCACGACCAGCAGCAACAGGAGGCGCGACGAGGGGGAGATGAACTGCAGGCGAGTAGGGGGGAGGGGGACTGCCAGCAGCGGCGGGAGGCGCTGCGGCGGGGGAGGGGGGTTGGCTTGGGGGAGGGCGATCGCCGGCGAGGAGGAGGGCCGTGGCGTGGAGGGGATGACGGTGGGGAGGCAACCTGCCAGCAGGGGTGGGGTTGAGGACGGAGGATTGGGTGTTGAGCGGAGGAAAGGGTAGAAGACAAAGGATATTTCGGTCCAAAAATATTGGTCAAATGGATTGACCGTCAATGAAGGACGGTTTCCGTCAAAAGTGGCTGGTACCTTGCATTAGTGTAATTGGATGTGTTGTATCTTGAATATGGATAAATAAAATGGGGTGCAACTTAATTTTTTTAGTAAAGATGACATCAGGTTTGTTGTCATGTCCATTTTGGCTTAATTTCACTATGTAGTGTCAGTTGTTGAGAATTTATAGTCTGCCATGTTAAATGATGACACGTTAGAGTAGGAATATAGGATAATTTGACCGGTCATAAATTAAAAGAATGGAAAGTTTCTGGTATAAATTGAAAGAATGGACACCTAAAAAAAACGAAAAAAAAAGAAGAAGAAGAAAAAAATGGAAAGTTTATGGCAAATGAAGTCGTAATTTTCATCATCCAAACCTTCTCATATAATAATGTGATTGATGGGTACAGAGCATGAAACCTCATGAAAAAATTGACAAGTTCTGTCATCCTGAAGTAAATCTTTGGTGCTGGTGATAAATTCTTAGACAAGATCAGGGGCAGCCCTGGCCCAGGATAGGCCGGACGACGGTCCAGGACCCCCTGACGAAAGGGGACACCAACATGGAAGAACTATCTACAATAAAACTAGTATGTATTATGTATCTTCTTTTAACAAGACATGCATTGTAGTGTAGTGGTTATAATGTTAGACTTGTATTTAGGAGGTCATTGGTTCAAATCTTGACTACAACATAATTTTATTTTATTTATATATATATATTTTACATTATGTATGGGGGTCCAGTTTGAAAGTTTGGCCTCGAGCCCCCATTAGCTCAGGGCCGGCCCTGGACAAGATAACTATGAGCAAGAGAGGCCCTTGCCATATAACCTGTAAAGCCAATTGACCGATTGGTACACCTTCTTTTAGGATCTATTTGGCAATTGTAAAAGTAACGGTTATAAGGTGTTTTTAGAATGCCGGTTATAAGCGGTTATGAGGGGTCCGATTTTGGGTTTTTAAGTAGCGACTTTTAAACCAGTCCAATCCATACTTGGTAATCCACTAACGAGAATAATAAAAGGAAAAATTTATGAAATGCCCAAAAAACGAAAATTTTTTATGAAAAACCCACCGCACAATAACATTTCATCGCGTGCCCAGAATTAGGAAAAAATATATAAAGAGGGTTTCGAATGACCGTTTTGCCCTTCCTTCTAATTTATTGAAAACATCCACGAAACTGCTCTAAAAAAATGTTTCGATACTTCATCTTCTTCCATATGCTGCTCACTTTCGAATTTAGGTTTTCTCCTCAAAAATCTTCAAAAATTCGTCGAAAAATTTCGGAAAGACCGAGACAAACGACAAAAGTGCTCAAACGGAGGTCAAAACATCATTTTTTTTGCGATTCTAAAATTTCGGAAGGCCGTCTAGCAAAATATTTGTTAATCTTAGGCTCCTCGAAGATACTCTCATTTTGCGATAAACCGGACCTCGTTTCGACCTTCCAGTCAAAAGTTATGGTCCTCCAAAGTTTCAACTGACCGTAAAATGCAGGAGAATGGCCATTCTCCGTGTTAGAACACGAAGAATGTTAATTTCGCATGAGGGTGGCCATTCTCCGTGTTAGTATACACGGAGAATGACATTCTCCGTCTTAATTTACACGGAGAATGGCCATTCTCCGTGTTAGTAACACGGAGAATGACATTCTCCGTCTTAATTTACACGGAGAATGGCCATTCTCCGTGCTAAATTATACGGAGAATGGCCATTCTCCGTTTTATTTAACACGGAAAATGGTCATTCTCCGTGTAAATTAGCACGGAGAATGATCATTCCAGTGTTACTTGTAATGATCGTGGTTCATATTACGTATATTGGTATACGTGTACATATTTTGACTCATATTGCATGACTCACTACAAAAAAAGTATCTTTCTGGAACGCCAACAAATCCGTCTTAAAAAGGCCCAAATCAGTCCTAAATTATAATTTGGAAAGAATTTTAGGACGGTAAGTGACAGTGCTATTAGGGTGGCGTGGCAAAAAGTTTTAGGACGAAAAATACCGTCCTAACTTGGTTTTAGGGTCGAAAAATCTAAACGTACCAAAGAGTTTGAATTATTAATTGTCTATGACGGTTTACTAAACTGTCCTAAAATAAAATAGTTTGTGACGAATAACATCCGTCCTAAAAAAATTTCGCTGGACACAAAAGGATGTCTTTATATCTAGGACAATTACATAACCGTCCCAAAAGTAATACTTATGAAATTATTGTTTGTATTTTTTAGCTATAAAATATACAATTTAAATACACATATAACATAATTCATATGGTCATGGCCGTTGTCAAGCTTAAGCTTGTCCTCAGTTGTATATCCATGTGTCGGAGCTCCCATACAAAAAAAATTAACAACATCAAGCATTCTTTACCATTAAGTAGAAGACAACAAAATCCATATATAACTATAATGTTCAATTGATAAACAACAAAAAAAGCTTAACATTAAGCATCATGTACGAACATTTCCAAAAGAAATCCAAAACACAATACATCACACACACCATCAGTTACAAAATGAACCCATTGTCTCCATCAGTTACAAAATGAATCCATTTCAGTATATCCAACATGAACCCAAAAAATTAACGCAAATTTTTTCACAAGATCGTCGCCTATCATTTAAGTATATTCAGAATGCTTTTGAATGACCTGCAAATAAAATTAAGATATGCCAATATATTAGCAACCTGATAATTGTACACAAACCACCAGAAAAGAAAGCGTAATAACAAAATAATATTACATAATATCTCTATCAATCTAGTACTAGTTAACAACAATTTTCTATTTTTTTAATAATCTCCTATTGTCAAACAGATTCACAAAAAAGTTCAACCAGATAATAAAGTTTTTCAGCCTTACATTAATCAGTAAATTAACTTAGTAATCCAAAAATAATGTTCATCTAGAAATGGAAGCTTGGTAATTGGCATACATATATAGGTGAAGGTAAAGAAGTTCTAATGAAGCACCAGATGGTATTAAAATTGAAGGTTGAACCATTTGACGGAGTTAGTTTCAACTTTCAACAAGACATTTACACTAGAAGAGACTAATGACGGAAAGAATGTAAATTATTTCCAAGAAGGCTTTGTCGCCATAGGTTGTAGGATTTTTTAGAGGGAGGTACGCAAGGTGATTTCACACCTTCAGAAGTTTTGGCCAAGAAGGCTTTATCATTCTTTGCAACAAGCAATATCTAACATGGTTTGATGAATTAGAGCAAGGTGATTTCACACCTTCAGAAGTTGCAAGTTAAATGAATGTTTCTTACTAATTCTAAAGCAAATCACAAAAGACCTCTTTCCTATAACCCACCCAAAACCTTTTCCAAAATTATTGTGTACAATGAGTCTGGTGCTCACTCAGGTAACTAATGCCACACAAGGACACATTTAACACAAACACACATGGTTACGAACAGGAACTTGACACAAGCTTAACTAAACTTTATCATGTGTGTTGATTGTCAAGTTTAATCCCTCTATTATAGACAAACTTTTTTATGCTTCAAAAACGATCCCCCTAATGATGTGTAAACTGAAAAGACTTCTTAGATGAGGAGCTAGAGAAGAGGTTTTTGTATGTATGTGTGTGTGTGTGCGAGCGTGCAAATTAGTGATGGCAACTGATGGAAGATTGGCAAGAGCCACTGGTAAGTATAGAAAGATGCCTCCAATATTTAATTCTTTTAGTGCAGTAAATGATAATCATGGAACATAAGGGGGTTTCTGTAGTTCAGCCTTAACATATAAGAAAACTCATAACTGTATATATCAACATATCAAATGTACCCGTGTCAAGTATGATAGTAAGATCTATAATTTCCAGTAATATATATATATATATATATATATATATATATATATATATATATATAGAGAGAGAGAGAGAGAGAGAGAGAGAGAGAAATATATATATATATATATATATATATATATATATATATATAGAGAGAGAGAGAGAGAGAGAGAGAGAGAGAGAGAGAGATAGATGAGTAAGGCTAGGTCAAAATGCATAGTTAATTTGACAAGATACAATTCTAAAGGTTTGGATGATGTGCACAACCAGTGATGCATGAATATCCTATAATAAGCTTTGTGAAGCCATAGTCATGCTAAAGAGTTTGGGTAATGAATACTTGGATATACAAGTGATCAAACTATATTGTATTCATGTTATGCTTGAGTTTTCGCATTTGATATTTGGCTGATATGATGGATGCAAACCCTATCATGTCAATCCCAATTTACTAAGTGTGGTTCGACCAAATTCAAAAGATGTTGGAAAATGTAGTAAATTTCAACCAATTTTGACCAGCTTTGGGGCATATGGACCCAAATTGATCAAAACATTGCAATATTAGCCTCATACTGAAGGTGTTGACCAATAATGGTTCTATAATGCAGTTTCGAATTGGCTCGATTAAAATCCAATTTGATATGGCGAGTTATTAACCTCAGTTCCATCTAAGGTTGCACTAGAATCTCTTTTTAAGCTAAACATACTTGGAATAATTATATGTTTGAGTTTTCCAAATCAAAAGGTCCAATAATTTTGACCAACAGGAGAAACTCAACACAAAAAACCAATAATTATTTCATTGACTAAATTAAAAGGTCCAAAGCCTATTTCTATTCTCCAGAATATATTTGCACAGTTGAGACAAGATGACAGAATTAGGAGAGCAGCAGCTTGAACTACATTTTCTTGAGAACACTAGTATGCTGTATTTGCATTATCCTTAGTTCTTATTCTAGTGATTTACTAAACTGTCAAGATGTTCAGTGACACTCATCCCTAAGACAGTATCAAGTGACACACATCCCTGATACACGAAGTGTCAATATGTATTCATTTGAAACTAAAATATTCACTGTGTAACTAATCTTATTGCATCTAGTAGATTTTACTATTTGATCATACAAGATCCATTATGATGAATAACAGATTTAGTATAAAAAAATAACGTTATTATGGTCGACTCTCTCTCCATAATTAGTTGTACCAAATAAGTTATTCAGCTTACTGAATCTTGTATGATCTATCACTGAATTCTGTTGTAACTAGTAGTCACACACATGGAGTATTGTACTTATGCCCATTTATATGAGTGCATAAAAGAGTGGCTTTAAGAGAATTCAAGAGGAAACAACCCATTTTGCTACAAGGCTGGTAACTTATGGAGCTTTCTTATGCTCCATAGCCGACCCCATTCCAATGGAAGAAGGCTAGAATGATGATGATGATTATCTATAAGACTAGTCACAAGAAGAAAGAAATGAGTGTGTCCATAGGAAGTTGGAGGTGGCAGGACAAGATGAGATAAGCACCAATAAAGAGCGATAAGATTATAGTTAAAGGAGCCGTAAGGACTAGGGTTAACTCTAAATGAACATGGATTGAAACTTTAAAGAAGTTTACTCTTTTTGTTAGTGTTATAGACGACATGGCCCTTAATAGAGCTGAACAGAAGAAAAGGGTTCAAACAGCCGACCTCAATACTTGGGATGAAGGCACTCTGTGTGTGTGTGTGTGTGTGTGTGTGTGTGTGTGTGTGTGTGTGTGTGTGTGTGTGTTTGTCAACTTCACATGAAAAAAATAATACATACTTTCATCAGTGACATGTCAATGCATACACCTCCATATGGAGCTAAGGTGTGTCCCTCAATTGATGTAGCTCCACCATAAGGTACAATCGAAATATGCTTCAAAAGAGAGAAACTCCTATAAAAACCTCTCAAAAAAAAAATAAAATTAAAAGTCTGATCTACCAGATTTAAGCTGAATGTGTATACATTAGCTAAAATGATAAAAAAGATGATGATCAATTGATACCTTATATTTGTTACAAGCTGTCACAATCTTTTGTACATCATCTTGAGATTTGTAAAAGTAAAAGGATCAAGCTGGAAGTAAACATTTGAGGTAATGCTAAAGTGCATATAGTTCAGTTGAATCAAGTGATTTGCACACAAATTGGTGACTTGAATGTTGTAAGTCGAGTCAAATTGAACTCATGTAGGCAGTCATTGTCATTGAATTATTTCAATCAATTAAAGTTCATGCACTAGGTTCAATGTCTTTTGACATCTTTGACTAATGAAGTCAAGCAAAATAAAGTATGGTTCAGAATTGTTGCTTAATGGACAAGACTCAAGAGTCCACAATTGAACCGTTCTCAAATTATGAGTACCATTAAGGAACAAAATCCATGCTGCTCTGCTTGCAAGATATCTCATTGTACATTGATAAAACTATTACCTTTAAGAACAAAGATAAAATATGAATATACCTTGGATAGAATATACCTTGCATAGATGACAACATCAGGAACGTTAACAACTTCGTGGAAGCTGTTTTGTGGCTTTCCATGGAAGTACCTCTCGTCATAGTCCAATGTCATGTTACTCTGACCACTATATTTCAAAGAAAGAAATACATTAACTAAAATAAATACATAAAGTTTTATGACATTGTGATTACTTTTTGATAACAAATATTAAATAAAAGGAGCCAAAGAATCAGATGTTTACTTTGCAAAAAGCCCTAAACTCATTGATGAACTCTCTCGGAACCTCTCTATGTTTACCTTGAACCAGAGTATCAGTGCTATCCTTCCCCCCTATGCTGCACCATGACATCAATACCAATATCATTATCTGACAATTACTTGTTGCAGTTAGACGACCTAAAGTTTTTAATTCAATGACAGGAAGATGCAACAGAAATAATTATGTTGTACAGATAATTCAATGAAGGTGTCGCCCTCATTTACAATCTTATCATGTGATTGGTTAACTTGATCTCTAAGTCCTCCCTTGACAGTACCTCTTCCAAACTAATCACCCCTGGTTGAAATCAAACTTACATCTCCCTCGAATTTGCCTTTCAATTTCAGTACTTTCCTTCTCTTCTGAATTAATCCAAAATACTCTCTAAGGCCAACAACAACAAACTTAGAGGGCTAAGAAAGTTGTGTCGTCCTGAGATACAAGAAGTAAAACATATTGTAGAACTTGTATATGCAAGTGGTATTGCATCTTCACCAGTCTCTAGTAACTACAACATACAAATTATAATCCATTAACCAAACAAGCACTATGAGTACAAGGATATGGCTAGAGGATAAATCAACTATGGTTGTAAACTGGGCACAAAAGGGCAACACTAGAAGGTGGTGGTGTTAAAAAACTGATGTCATCTAGGAAGCATGGATAGTCCAAAAAAATTTCTCGTGTTTGCATCGTGTCAAAAAAATGACAGGCACTCACTGGGGCACACAAAAAATGAGTTTTATCCATGTCGTTGTGTCGATATTATCTTGGGTCATAGTCTAAATGATCTTCTCTTCTAACCCTTCTTCCTACACAGATAAAGCAGAGCCTTAGGCTAATTGATTTGCCTGCTGATAACATAGAGAAAATCTCATTCACTTCATTTACTTCGATATTAGAAAGATTAAGAAGCATATCAAATTCCTGCTGGAAGCTTCTTTTCTTGTCTGCTTCTTCATCATATTCCTGCTCAAGTCTTAATTTTAAATTTTTATGCTCTTGCAATACTTTCTCTCTTTCCTTCAACAATGAAACAAGAGCTTCTGCAATATGCTGTAATTTCATAGAAACAGTAAATTTAGCATATAGAAAACAATAACAACAACCTTAATAATCTATTAATGGAAGTATAAAGTGACTTGGAAGAAATAAAGCATTTATAGGAAATATATGAGGTACATTCACTACAAAAAGTGTTATTTTGATGCAATTATTAACTATTAAGATGCTAAAAATTGACAATAATAACCATTAAAAACTAGTAACTCGCGTCATCAATGCTGCGGTTAATGTGAAGCTCTTCGTCTCGATAGCAGGCCACAACATGACGTCATAGACATCGATTCATCCTATACCAAGCCATTCACCACCTCCTCCATGATGATAGGCCCAGGCCAGGCCACAAAAGTCCTCGTGACCACCAATTAGCCACCAGGCCGATATTATATTGCTTCATGGGCCTATGCCAGTCCTATAAGTTTTATCTACGATAAGGCAACAACAACAACAATCAGCATGTACGAGTCTGCCCAGGGCCAAGCTGGGACTATATTACATATGAAAGAATGAACTGAATAAAATTGAAACATGTTTGTTTATATAATACGTACAATGTTGAAATTAAATAAATAAGGCATATAAAAGAATGTACTGAATAAACAAACTTGAGTCTGCAATCGACATCTACTACTAATCTAGGAAGATCACATACTCCGACTGCAACATTGTAATAAACACATATAAGACAGTTTGTATCTGCACCAACCAGGTCCATGATACATTATATCGAACACGTATTAGACAACAAATGAGAATCGAATGCTAACACTAACAAAAATTGTAATAAAATCAAGCAAAATAGACATATATTGAGTAAAATTACCAGTTGCAAATTCGTTCCTCTGACTCAAAATTGAACGTATTCACCATCTCCAACGAGGTGAATGCTTCTGTCCCAGATGCCACCACTGATTCAATAAAACGAACATCACCATCACGAGGGATAAAAAGCCAGAATTACATAATTTGTTACAAGTGAAAGAAGCAGAAAGTCGACCTGATAGCCGCTGGCACCAAAAATGGCTTCCTCCTCGTCGGCCTCGCCCACGGCTTCCTTCTCGTCGGCCCCTTTGTCAAGGTTGGACCCCTCCGCAACACCCCTATCATCGGTGCCGTCGGCTCGCTGCGGATGGCCTCGTGGTCATCCTTAGAATCTGTCACGACGATGTATGAAAGAGAGAGAGGTGGTTGGAGTGGTGGAGCCAATAAGATGAGGGCGGTAGTGGCGGAGGCCTGGCTCGGGGTCGAAGTGGCGATAAGGAGGAGAGAGATCAGAGCACCTAGGGTTGAAAGGTCGGAGAGAGAGAGCAAAGGTCGGAGCGCAGCAGCCATAGTTTTTGATCGGAGAGAGAGAGAGAGAGAGAGAGAGAGAGAGAGAGAGAGGGAGGGGAGAGAGAGAGAGAGAGATATTTAGGTTGATTTTCATCAAACGGTGAATAAGTTCTGAATGATTTTGTGATGGACGATCTAGATTTAGGTCATCCGATTAATGGTCACGACGGTGACATGTGGAGGGAAACGTTCCCCCGTAAAATTTGGCAATTAGCTGCCAAATGTTTGGCATTCCCGTCAATCTATTTAGGACGATAATGTAAATTATTTAGAACAGAAAGTTTTATTAGTCCCAAATAGTGATCCATTTTCACAATATGTCCCAAAAAATACAACTTTTTGTTACCAAGAATTTAGCCGACCCTAGAACTACACTTTTAGGACTTTTTAGACTAGTGTTCCTAATAGTGTCGTCCCAAAAAGACATTTTTTTGTAGTGACTCCTTGCTTGGTCTATTTGGCATTTTTATTGCTTGGGTCGGTTCGCTTTGGCTTGGTTTGGTTTTATTTATGAACCAAATCCCTACCTACCCCCACTCTCACCATTTATTAATCTCACTTTCTTCTCTCTCCTTATTATCACTTCAATAACTCTTCTTCTTCATTTACTCCTCTCCACCTACACCCAAGAGCCCTAGGCAAGTGCAACTTTCTTTATGATGGATCTCAAGTTTTATTGTTCCATTCTCTTCTTTACATGATTATAAGCCTCTTTAGAACTTGAAGTTTTTTATTTTTATGGATAGATTCTTCTATATCTACATTATAACTTTGGGGTTTCATAAGTTCATGGAGTTTTTTTTTGGTTTTGATCTACTAAAACTTGTTATTTTAGAAAACTAATAGTTCCATGAGCAAGAGCACAAAATTTCGTATGAATTTGGTTTTTGATCACCTCATTTCGAATTAAAATAAAGTTTTTTATGGCCAAAACAAGTTTTCTGAATTTTTTATGTCGGCTGAGTGAAATTTTACGTAGGGAACCCTGTTTATGCGTATTTTACGCTGGATAGTATACAGAATGTGAAATTTTATGCAGGAAATCCTGTTTAAGTGTATTTTATGCTGGATGGTATCCAGAATGTGAAATTTTACGCAGGGAACACTGTTTATGCGTATTTTACGCTGGATGGTATCCAGAATGTAAAATTTTACGCAGGGAACCCTGTTTATGCGTATTTTACGCTGGATAGTATCCAGAATGTAAAATTTTATGCAGGGAACCCTGTTTATGCATATTTTACACTGGATAGTATCCAGAATGTGAATTTTTACGCTGGAACCCTTCTCTTTTGCGTATTTTACGCAGAATTGAATTTTTGGCGTAAAAGTGCACAGAATGACTGTTTTTGCCAAGTTTAGCTATTTTTAGCCAAAATTTCGAAAAAACTTAAAACATGAAAGTTTTAGATCTTTGTCTTGCCTCTCCAAAATATCTTTGGAGCACCTCATTTGGAGTTCGTTTGTGGAAGTTATGCCCCTGTCTCCTGAGCCGCATGATTCCTCCACAGCTCTTGTACCCTGTTTATGTTTAGTTATTGCATATATGCTCATACCAGGTTAAATGTTAATTTTAAATATGTTCTATGACACGATAGTGACCCGTTGTGGTACACTTTTGATAAATTGTCACGACCCGCACCCTAGAGTAAGGGCACGAGAAGTGGGTACGTCCAGCCTACGCCGCAGTGTCGACGGTAGAACGCTGTCCTAGGTCACAACATCTAACAATATATGCTAACAGTTTATACTCCCCGAATGGGGGTGACATAGCAGAATGTAAACTCAATCACAACTAAGGAAGAAGAAGCACGAAATGATATAGAACTCAAAAAATATAGATGATCAGAAGAGTCTAAGATAACATCTCAGCAACATCCAGAAATACAAGTCTCACTACTGAATATGAAAGAATATATATACAATCCAGATCTCAAAGACAGAAATAAAGTCTAACTGACTAGTCTCAAGACAACATAAGTAAGATAAAGCCTAACTAAGCTAGTCTAGGCAGTATGGGTAAAGTCATCAGCTAGGGCTGGGTCCTCCTGAGAGTCCAGCTCACAAGTGTCGTCTAGGGCTGCCCCGTAGAAGGTATCCACACAGGCCTCCTCTTCGTCCTCTGTAATATTTTTAACAGGTCCAGTCAGGACAGGAGCGAGCATAATACATCTCAACATATCATAGCAGGTTAGAAAATATAAACATGCAGTAGAGTAAGATACATGAAACTGAAAGGAAGTACATGATGTAAAAGAAGAGAACTGTATGTAAATAGCTACTGTATATAGAGAACTAATAGTGGCTAGTGATGTAGAGTACAGGATAACACATGTGAACAAGACATATTAGTACATGATCTACACTAAAGAGTTTTACATGATCTACACTACTATGGAATTGTTCACATAACTATTAGCACTCCTCCGTTTTCCCCAATCAATACACAAGGATATAAGCAGGTTATGTTATTATACATGATATCACATGAAGGCCCATGAAAGGGTACACATGATAGTATACATGAGGGCTCCGTGAACATGAGAGTACATGATTCATAAGAGTGTACATGTATGGTGAAAGCACAGGAGTACATGATAAAAGTAAAACGCACATGACACAATGTACCCGATGCTCCCGAGGGGGATAACATCGCATGAAGAGATCCATATAGTACTAATCCATGATAATGTCGTGACAGCATCAAGTAGAGTAATCTAAAGCAGGAATATAATTCTAACAAGTTATGAAATTATCAGAGAATGTACTCGCCTGGTATCTGAGTGTCCAGATGAAATATACTGTCCGAAGAGAGGTGTCTGGCTCCTAATCAGAACAGCACAAGTCACAACAAGTCTAAAATGATAACAAGATGCAATTTAATGCATTCTAAATGAATCTAGGTCAAACTAGGCCAAAGTCAACTCTTGGTCAACTCTGGTCAACCCTAGAAGTCAAACTAGATCAATTATGGTCAAACTAGGTCTAACAAGTCTAAATTGGTCTAACTAGTCTACATTAGTATATACTAGGTCACACAAGCCTATACTAGCTAGTACACACCACTTCAAGGCTATCCAAGCCTAAGTCAAGCCAACACACATATTCATAAGTCACACTTGACCAATATTCAAGTTATCTATACTAGGCATTCAAGAAAAATACATAAAGAAGCTATATATATATATATATATATATATATATATATATATATATATATATATATATATATATATATATATATATATATATATAGGCATGCACCACTATACCTTAGCTATATATAACATGGCATTAGTATATATATATATATATATATATATATATATATATATATATATATATATATATATATATATATATATATATATATATATATATAAGAGGGCTATGTGTGTGCATGAAATATATGAGTGAGAGTGTGTAACAAGTGAGTGTGTGTGTGTGTCAACTGTTTGAGAACAGTGAAGGGTGTTCTCAGATTTATACATGTGTGTGTGGGTGTTTAAGGAATGTGTGACAGGAAAGTGAATCATGGCATAGTGTATAGAGTGTCAATGTTATGTCATAGTGTTAAAGTGTGTAAAATCATGGCAATGGTGTGTGTGTAGGAATATTTGTGTGTTGACAGGGAATGGAATGTGTGTTAGAATATATGTGTAGGTGAATCCTGAACAGTGAGCATGAGTACATGATTTTGTGTGTGTCACAGGAATTTGCCACCACAGTTGAGACAGTTAACAATGCAAAAATGGGAAAGGAAACCAATCCAGTTTGAAAATGGGAAAGGAAATCAGTTTTCAGGTTTAATCAAACAGGAAATACATTGACAGGTAATAAGAGGACCTGTGTGTGTATTCCAGGTGACAGTGAACTAAGTCCCTATTTTCTCAGATATGGGAAAATGACAGGAATGTGTTCAGCTCATACTGAACTCTTAACTGAGATTGAAGTCTCAGGTTATTGAAAGGAAATCAGTACAGTGTGTGCCACAGGATTGTGTTCTCAGGTTACACAACAGTAAACATATGACAGGGAAAATAGTATACATGATTCTCAGGTGCAAGAATTCTCAGGTTCAACCAACTAATTAACATCTAATGGAACCCAGATTTCATTTCAGAACCAAATCAGGAATTCCAATCTCAGTTATATACAACAGCTCATGCTTTCATTCCCTATTTCGAATTGAACCCACATATGTAAATCTGGATTCTATCATTCATCATAATTCAAATCTAAATTTAAACTTCAAAATTAACAATTTAAATATCATTTAGATTCTGAAAAAGAGAACTTAACATGGCATCAATGAATATTTGATAGGAACTCAGAATTCAGGAACAATTCCAGGTTTAAAACCAAGGAATAAAATGGGAAATCAATTCAGGATTCATTACTTCCATTCAATCATGATAATCAATCAAAACTGAGAATTTCATCCTAGCATGATGTCTAGTGTTCAGGTAATCAAAACATAACTAATACATAGCATTTAACAGGAAAAATTTAGTGAAGGACAAATTAAAGAACAGTGATTAGTATCACTGATACCTCAGTGTATCAGTCGAATGGGGATTATTCCCATTCCACATTCGATCAACAATGTAATGATGAAATGTAGGTAATTAATAACTGATATGTGCACGTGTCATCCTTGTAGTATCGTGTCCAATAACACTAGACACAAGTGTCCAAACCACACACGAACTCAATGCACTGGGCTGTCACAGATCGTACGACCAGTGCACGAGTCCTAACTGACCCGACATGAAACCAAATGACTTGGGAAGTATCGTGTCAGACACTGCCCCGAGCTCCGTGTCAAAGGACACGCGCCCACGTGCCCTGGATAGCTCGTACGAACCCGCTGGCAGCAGGGCAGTGCAGCTCGCACGTGCGCGGCCGTGTCCACGACTCTAAATCGACATAACTAAGACACGAATCCAGCTCAGTCAAGTAGAAACCCATAAGCGACACAAAAAAATGAATTTTTATTCAAACACAAATCGAAATCTCGATCGAAATACCCTTTGTGGTATTTCGTCGAACACCTACGCTGGTTGCTGATACGTGTCCGATACGGACACGTACACGACACGAAATTGGACAAACTCTATTCCTACAGAACCAGGACACCTAGGGCTAGGTGTTTATGCAAAGAAATCCTAATTTTAATGGAGGGAATAGGATTTTACCTATGTGTGTTCTTTAACACAAAAGCTTCTTCAAAGGGGATCTCCAAAAGCCACCCAACTTCTCCAAATTGATTCAATCCTGTGATTTGACTCCACAAATAGTAGGAGAACAGTGATTAGAATATTATAGAAGAAATTCCAATCAACATAGAGCTCTATTTATTAATCTATGAAGAAAAGAAGTGTAGGCTCACCTTGTTCTTAGAAAAAATGATAAACTATTGAAAAGAGGCACAACTTTCTAAAATGATACTATATAGGCAAGGGGGGTCTTGGCTGGCCACTTTAGCTAGGGTTAGGGTTTTTAGAATGCATCTAAGGGCTAGCAATGAATCATGACTATTGAGTGGCCTAGAATCTAGGGCTTTTTCCAAGTTAAGTTGCAAACCACCCTCTCAGCTAAACATGACTTAAACCTATTTAACCAATACTACTAAACTCAATGTGGCTAACTAGGCTAGCTATGGCTAATCTAGGTTAGGTCCAATCTAGGTTAGGATAACCAAAACCACATGGAAATTAATTAACTAGTATTTAAATCACACCATTCAAATAAATTATTTTAAATTCCTAATAAAATATATTAAATTCAATTTATTCAAAAATGACAAAAATACCCTCAAACTAGAAATGTGGTAGTAACACAAATGACATGACATGATAGTGGCCCGTCGTGGTGCACTCTTGACAGTGAATTTGACATGATATATATCTCGAATGCTATAGCGACGGCTAGCATGTCATGACAAGATTGAATGGCCTGGACACCGTGGGTGATTGTGTTTGTACAAAAGGAACCGATAATATTTTGTATCATGTCTAGGATAGGAATCCCTGAGTACCACGGTCAGGGGTACCTACTGTAAATGGCTAAGGCTAATAACTAGAATAATTCAGTAGTCATGAGAGATTTTCCCAGTTACAGGCGATCCCGTTATCCTGGCCACCATTGTTGGACTTGTAGCCTGCCGACGAGTAGGGCACATGTCTAAATTTACCGATATATGGAAGAGAACGAGACATTGCTTAATAAATCCAAGTCGCCTGGATAACCTGGATTAACTGCAGAGCTTGTGGCTGGAGGAACATCTCATTGCATATTGCTAGTAACTAAGACTTGTGATAACCCTAGTTAGCTAATGTAGAAAGCCGTAGTCACTGATTGGCCGTGAGCGATTGTATGGTGTAGATTCAGTGCTCGAATATTGCAAGCATGATCGCATGATTGTCACTTTTTAACAATAAAGATCAGAGGCTAAGTTCTGTTCAGGTGAAGGGTTACAACCCCGGTCCTCGTTTGGTTTAAGGGTTATAATCTGGCTCCCGGAGCAGTTCTGTGTCCTCTCTTCGTTTCTTGTCTTATTGTACCCCACGTCATGTTTCACTTTACCAACAAGATTTAGAGACGGAGTTCTATTCAGGTGAAGGATTACAACCCCGGTCCTTATTTGGTTTAAGGGTTGTGACCTGGCTACTTGAATGGTTCTCTCGTACTCTAATATGACTGTTGTTATTTTTTATTATCAGGCTCTTTTATACTTGCTTTTAATATTTGTTTCTGATATGCTGGTTTTAGTTCTTAAGTGAAGCCTCCTTTGTGGCACTTACTCTTTCTGGGATCTAACCCAGCTGGTTTTGTATGGCTAGATTTTGGAGCAGCTCCAGAGGATCTACCGACTTTCCAGCCTGATGGTGACCACCAGGCGTAACCAGGGCAACGAGTGGGTTTATTTTTTTGGCTCTCCCACTCTATTATAAAATTATTATTTTAAGGCATTTAGCCAGTGAGTACCTGTTAGCTCGTATTGCATACCTTATTTACTGTCTGCCTACGGGCTGTAGCATGATTGACAAATTCTAGGGTTGATTATGTATTACTGAACTCTTGCAAGTCCTAGCATGTTATAACGACTAGCTTCATGATCAGCTGAATATGTAATATCTGGGACGCCTTACTATTATATATTTGGCGATCTTACATCTTGTAACTTTACTTGCTTGCTTGAGATTGAGACATTTAGGCTTGTTATTGACCATAGGAGACTGATGGATTGTAATTAAACCCTCACGTATCTAGACAGCCATAACCGTATAGCGAGGTGGGTTGTACTTTAATATACGTAGCTGGCTATGTTCGCCTCCGCTCTCCAGTATTCTGGTTCTAGGGTGTGACATGGTTTAAGTGGTGGCCCTGCAGGTCTTGTAAATCAAGATATGTGAGGGTTTACCGAATAGATGTCTTAATCAGCACTCGCCCTTGATCTCTGCTCGTATCCTCTGAATCCCTGGAATCTTGATCTGATTACATGCTTGTATCTTTGATCTATCTTGGTCCTTTCTTATTATTCCCTATGTCGTATTCTTCAGCGGTATTGTTCCTGGTCCTACTGATCGGCAAGGCGGAGCACCTCCCATGGACCAGCAACAACAAGAGGATCAAGCCCAGCACTCTGGAGCAGCTTCCCGGGTCATGCCTTTCGGAGATCCAGAACCCCCGGTGCAGCCTGCTCATCCTGCAAGGCAGAATGATGGAGCCTTGGTTGGACTTATCAGGGAGTTGCTTGCATCGCAGGACCGTCGAGGAGATGCCTTGCATCAGGCAGTGACAGATGCTCTGGGCAGAGGTGGACATCATGGGAACAGTGCAGCGAACAGTTTCAAGCGCCTGAACCCTCTATTCTTCGATGGCAGTGAAGATGCTATCGCTGCTGATGCATGGCGTCAGGATACAGAGGTGATATTGGAGGCAGCAAAGACCCCATAGGATGAGAAGGTGACCGTAGTGCGCCTGCAGTTATTAGATCTAGCCCGCAGCTGGTGGGCGGCGCAAGCCGTTGGATTAGTGGCACCTATTGCATGGACAGTATTCCGTAAGAGATTCCGGACCAAGTACTTTGATGCTATAGCTCGGTACGATCTACAGACGAGGTTCACTAATTTGAAGCAGATGGGCAGGACGGTTGATGGATATGTGGCCGAGTTTTCCAGGCTTAGTCGGTTTGCTCCCACCTTGGTAGCGACCGAGTTCGATATAGCCCAGCGATTTCAGCAGGAACTCCACCTAGAGATTTTGCTGGCGGTGGAGCAGATTGAGCACCAGACTTTTGATGCAGTATTGAGGGCGGCTAGGAGGCATGAGTATACCTCCCAGAGGATTGTGGACAGGACCGGAGGTCGAAAGCGATCTCACGGCTAGATGAACCAGTCTTTAGCCCCAGCCCCGGCAGCTAGGGTTTTGACTATTGGAACTCCAAGAAGGACAGCTTCAGTTACGTCGGTTCAACATTCAACCCCGACGTATCCTTAGCAGAAGCAGAAGAAGTCTTCCACCATAGGCTGCTCTTATTGTGAGAAGCCTGGACATGTTGTTTCAGAATGTCGCAAGGCGCGAGGGTTGTGTTTACTTTGTGGAGCACCGAACCATTAGGTAGGGTCCTGCCCTTTCAGGACTGACTCCGTACCAGCTACGACCAGTTCATCGGTTAGGGGACCAGCCCCAGTACCAGTCCAGCAGTAGTTTCCATCCCCGAGACCATTGCCGACGTAGACCCAAGCTTTTCAGCAGCAAAGGCCTCAGCAGTATGCCCAGGCACAAGTTCAGAATCGGCAGAGAGGAATCCAGCAGAGGGGGCCGACACCCAGAGGACAAGGACAAGTGTTGGCTTTAACCATGGGAAAAGAAGGAGTGGCGCCAGGTGAGGTAGTGGCAGGTACTATTCTCGTCAACACCTTTCCGGCTTCAGTGTTATTTGACTCTGGTGCATCGTATTTATTTATGTCTGCATGATTTGCGACACGGATAGGACTGGAGCCCGAGTCATTATCAGTAAGGCTCAATATACTTACTGGTAACGGTCTTGTGGGAGTAGATAGAGTATTTTTCTCGTGTCGGGTCGTAGTTAGCGGTAGAGAGTTTTCCGCTAGGTTGATAGAATTTTCGATGGCCGATTATGATGTGGTCTTAGGGATGGATTGGTTGAGGGACCAGTATGCCAGGATAGATTGCCATATTGACAGGGTTGTTTTTAGCATCCCAGGCGAGCCGGAGTTTTCTTTTTCCCGAGGCAAAGTTGAACCTTCTCCTCCCGTATTGCGGATGGCAGTAGCAGCAGTACAATTACCCCGAATCGTCGATGAGTTTTTAGATGTTTTTCCAGAAGAGCTTCCAGGAATGCCGCCATAGTGAGAGATCAAGTTCACCATAGACTTGATCCCCAGGACCGCACCTGTGTCAGAAAGAGTCTACAGGATGGCGTCGTCAGAATTGGAGATATTGTACAAAATGATTGAAGAACTCAGGACCAAGGGATTCATTCGTGCTAGTAGATCGCCTTGGGGAGCCCCGATGCTTCTTGTAAGAAAGAAGGATGGTACGTCCAGATTATGTATTAACTATCGTACCTTGAACTCAGTGACAATCAAGAACATATATCCTCTCCCAAGGATAGATGACTTGTTTGATCAACTCAGAGGAGCAGCAGTATTCTCGAAGATAGATTTGCGGTCAGGGTACCACCAGATCAGAGTCAGAGAGCAGGACATCCCGAAGACGGCATTCAGATCTAGATATGGGCATTGGGAGTTCCTTGTTATGCCATTTGGAGCAACCAATGTGCCGACTGTATTCGTGGACCTCATGAATCGCATCTTCATGCCTTATTTGGATCAGTTCGTGATTGTGTTCATAGACGACATCCTAGTCTACAGCAAGAGTGAAGCGGAGCATGATCAGCATCTCAGAGTTGTCCTCCAGATTCTTCGAGAGCACCAGTTGTATGCCAAGTTCAGTAAATGCGAGTTCTGGCTCGATCATATTTCGTACTTGGGTCATATCATCACCAAAGGAGGAGTAGAAGTGGATCTCCAGAAGATCGTGGCTATCAAAATGTGGCCAGTGTCCAGCACAGTTGTAGAAGTTCGCAGTTTTCTTGGATTGGCCGGCTACTACCGGCGGTTTGTTTCAGACTTTGTTCGGATTTCAGCACCACTGATGCAGTTGACCCACAATGATGTACAGTTTGCTTGGACAGCAGAATGTTAGAATTCTTTTAATAAGTTGAAGCGAGGCTTGATGACGGCACCCATTCTCACACTTCCAGATGGGACCGGAGGATTTTCAGTGTATTGTGATACTTCAGGCCGAGGTTTAGGATGTGTTTTAATACAACATGGGAAGGTAATAGCTTATGCGTCACGAAAACTTCGTAATCATGAGAGGAATTAACCAACCCACGACTTGGAGCTGGCAGCCGTGGTGTTTGCACTAAAGCTTTGGAGACACTACTTGTATGGAGATAGGGTGGAGATTTTCACCGATCACAAGAGCCTGAAGTATGTGTTCACTCAGAAGGATCTTAACATGCGTCAGAGGAGATGGCTAGAGCTGCTTGTGGATTATGATGTTAACCTGCAGTATCATCCTGGGAAAGCCAATGTTATTGCGGATGCATTGAGCAGGAGAGCCGGAGTCTATTTTCTGACAGCACAACCAGAATTGTTAGCACATCTTCAGAAAATGGGTATAAAAGTTGTCCTTCCTACCAGTGTGGCATTGATGGCCAACATGCAAGTTCAGTCCAGTATAGTTGCGAGAATCAAGATAGCTTAGTCATCAGATTCTAAGCTTCAGCGGCTTAGGACAGAATGTGTAGCAGGGCGAAGAACAGAATTATGCATTCATAAAGATGGTACACTTCGACATGGTAAGCGTCTTTGTGTACCCAGTGGAGATATCAGACAGGAAGTCATGACCGAAGCTCACAGTTCTTAGTATTCGATTCATCCCGGTGCCACGAAGATGTACCGAGATATCCGTCAGCACTTTTGGTAGAATGGCATAAAGAGGAAGATAGCTCGGTTTGTCTCTCGGTGTTTGGTTTGCCAATAAGTCAAGGCTGAACATCAGAGGCCAGCTGGACTTCTTCAGCCCTTGTCGATTCTAGAATAGAAGTGGGAGCATATAACCATAGATTTCGTGACTGGATTACCTCGAACCCCGACCAGTAGAGATGCTATTTTGGTTATAGTTGACAGGCTCACGAAGGTGGCTCACTTTCTCCCATTCAGAGTTGGTCAGTCGACGGCTCAGCTAGCAGAGATGTACCTCAGGCAGATAGTCAGACTTTACGGAGTACCGGTCAGTATCACATCGGACAGAGATTCGAGATTCACGTCACACTTTTGGCGTAGTCTGCAAGAGAATATAGGAACTTACCTCAATTTTAGCTCAGCTTATCACCCGCAGACAGATGGTCAGTCGGAGTGCACGATCCAGACTCTTGAGGATATGTTGAGATCTTGTACGCTCGACTTCAGTGGTTTATGGGAAGATCATCTGCACATGGTAGAGTTCTCGTACAATAATAGTTTTCAAGCCACTATCCAGATGGCACCATTTGAGGTACTGTATGGCAGGAAGTGCAGATCCCTGCTAGCATGGGACGATGTTGGAGAGAGACAGATGCTTGGTCCAGAAATGATCACTCAGACAGTTGAGATAGTCAGGAGAGTTAGAGATCATCTTCTCGTTGCACAAGATCGCCAATGCCATTGGGCCGATTCTCATCGGCGTCCCCTTAAATTTTCTGTCGGCGACCATGTATTCCTTAGGATCTTGCCTAACTGTGGCATCATTCGTTTCGACGTACGGGGAAAGCTTAGTCCTAGGTATATAGGGCTGTTCGATATCCTGGAACGAGTAGGAGATGTGTCCTATCGTCTCGCTCTTCCGCCATTTCTGAGTGAGATACATGACATGTTCCATGTATTCCAACTACGACGGTATATCCCGAAACCGAACTATATCCTGGATCATTCGGAATTGGTTGTTGGTACCAACCTTTCGTATGAGAAAAGGCCCGTGTCCATATTGGACTGGAGAAAGAAGATACTCAAGAACAAGAGTATCAAGTTAGTCCGAGTTGCTTGGGGTCATCACTCTTTCAGTGAGTCAACATGGGAGCGTGAGGATAATATCCGATCGTGATATCCTGACCTATTTGACTCGTAAGGTATAATGTCTTTCTTATGCCTTACGCTCTAAATTTCTTGCTTGAAATAAATGATTGCATGGTAGATTGCTTGAATATAGCTTGTCCTTGTCTCTCTAGCCTCTTAATTAAATTTCGAGGAAGAAATTCTTTTAAGGTGGGTAGAGTTGTAATGACCGTGGTTCGTATTACGTATATTGGTATACGTGTACGTATTTTGACTCGTATTGCATGACTCCTTGCTTGGTCTATTTGGCATTTTTTATTGCTTGGTTCGGTTCGGTTCGGCTTGGTTTGGTTTTATTTATGAACCAAATCCCTACCTACCCCCACCCTCACCATTTATTAATCCCACTCTCTTCTCTCTCCTCATTACCACTTCAATAACTCTTCTTTTTCATTTACTCCTCTCCACCTACACCCAAGAGCCCTAGGCAAGTGAAACTTGCTTCATGATGGATCTCAAGTTTTATTGTTCCATTCTCTTCTTTACATGATTATAAGCTTCTTTAGAACTTGGAGTTTTTGATTTTTATGGATAGATTCTTCTAGATCTATATTATAACTTTGGGATTTCATAAGTTTATGGAGTTTTTCTTGGTTTTGATCTACTAAAACTTGTTATTTTCGAAAACTAATAGTTCTATGAGCAAGAGCACGGAATTTCATATGAATTTAGTTTTTGATTCACCTCATTTCGAGTTAAAATAAAGTTTTTATGCCAAAACAAGTTTTCTGAATTTTTCATGTCAGCTGAGTAAAATTTTACGCAGAGAACCATGTTTATGCGTATTTTACGCTAGATAGTATCCAGAATGTAAAATTTTACGTAAAAAATCCTGTTCATGCGTATTTTACGCTGGATAGTATGCAGAATGTGAAATTTTGAATTTTTACGCTGGAACCCTTTTTTTTTGCGTATTTTACGCATAATTAAATTTTTGGCGTAAAAAGTGCACAGAATGACTGTTTTTGCCAAGTTTAGCTATTTTCTAGCCAGAATTTCGAAAAAACTTAAAACATGAATGTTTTAGATCTTTGTCTTGCCTTTCCGAATATCTTTGGAGCACCTCATTTGGAGTTCGTATGTGGAAGTTATGCCCGTCTCCTGAGCCGCATGATTCCTCCACAGCTCTTGTACCCCGTTTATGTTTAGTTATTGCATATATGCTCATACCAGGTTAAATGTTAATTTTAAATATGTTCCATGACACGATGGTGACCCGTTGTGGTGCACTTTTGACAAATAACATGACATGATAGTGGTCCGTCGTGGCGCACTCTTGACAGTGAATTTGACATGATATATATCTCAAATACTGTAGCGACGGCTAGCATGTCATGACAAGATTGAATGGCCTGGACACCGTGGGTGATTGTGTTTGTACAAAAGGAACCGGTAATGTTTTACATCATGTCTAGGACAGGGATCCCTGAGTACCACGGTCAGGGGTACCTACTGTAAATGGCTAAGGCTAATAATTAGAATAATTCAGTAGTCATGAGAGATTTTCCCAGTTACAGGCGATCCCGCTATCCTGGTCACCATTGTTGGACTTGTAGCCTGCCGACGAGTAGGGCACATGTCTAAATTCATCGATATATGGAAAAGAACGAGGCATTGCTTAATGAATCCAAGTCGCCTGGATAACCTGGATTAGCTGCAGGACTTGTGGCTGGAGGAACATCTCATTGCATATTACTAGTCACTACGCCAGAATTCTCGATTATCGATGGTCCAAAACAGTCGTAAATTTTCATTTCCAACGGTTTTAGACAGTTGGATGGTCCGTTGAAAATATTACCGCAGTAAAAATTAACGACGTCTAGTATCCGTCGCTATGCACTAAATTAAACGACGGGTCAAGTCTGTCTTTTATTAATCGACGGACTATAACCGTCAAATAAGCTGTGAATCTTTTTCACTCTTTAGAACTAATATAATCTGTCGTTTTTCTGTAAATATAATTTTAAAAAAATGTGCACAAAGCATACAAAGATGTATAAACTCCAATCATTCCGTAACCTCCACTGTTGATATAAATAATTCCAATCATTCCGTAACCTCCACTGTTACATATAAATAATTCCAATCATTCAATATCTTGAACTGATATTGCATATAAACGAACTCCAATTATTCAGTATATAAACAACTCCAAGCATTCATTATAGGAAGAACTGATATTGCATATAAGTAAATAATCATCCTCTGCATCCATAAAAAGATTTGGTGTTTTCTTGTACACAACATTCAGAAAGGAAAAAAAAAACTACTACATAGTTTTGTTTTGTACTAAAACTAGAAAAAACAAAAAAACTAAGTGCATAACTTTACACCCTAATAAGTTGAACAAATACTTTTGGCCAATTAATCACGTCACCAAGCATATCTCCAAGCTTCCCATCTCCATCAAACAAATCTGCATCTTTGTCAAAAACTTCGTTGATAATGATATTATAAACATCTTCGTTTGGTGGAGCATAAATGTTCAAACGTCCAAAAGCAACATGTTTCCTTTTGAAGTCTTTTAGAAAACATGTTCTTGGAAAGATAGATTGATCAGGTGCCTGCATCCATCAAAACAAAAAATATAAACAACATTAAGTATTTGAAAATATAAAAAAGTAAATTTGTGAGCATAAACATGACATGTGAAATAATTAAATTAGAAATTTTCCATATAGTTAGCAACTAAAATTACTTGTTTCATATGAATGTTATATGATCCATCCTCTGAAGGTTTTAGGATTCAAACTCATCCTCTTCCAATAGCCTGCATCCATCCTTCTGTTTCACTGGAATGATTATTTCTAATGAATATTTGGAAGAGGATGAGATATCTTTCCAATAGCCTGCATCCATCCTACTGTTTCCCGTTGTATCAGAATATTATATGAATATTATATGGAAAATTTCCTATGAATCCTTCCAAACTCGTTCGAAGGTTATTGGAAAGATATCTCATCCTCTGCATCCATACAACAGGAAATATATCTCATCCTCTTCCAAACTCGTCCGAAGGTTATTGGAAAGATATCACATCCTCTGAATCCTAAAACCTTTCGAAAGAAATTTTCGAACCAACTACTCTTTATGCAAAGATCGGTCAAAGGGAATGATGAGACACCAGACGTATGACACTATCCAATCTGAACACAGTACGGGAGAACACAAGCTGAACCCCACTCCAAACCTGTGATACTACATGAATCTCACCTGATTCAAAGCTCAAAATCTTGTGATACTAAAAAATGATACTAAAATCCTGTGATACTCCAAACCTGTGATACTAAAATCCTACTGTTGTATATAAAAAAAAACCTGTGTAAAGTATAATAAAACATATAATATTACCGGAATAGAATAGAAAGCCTCTCCTCTCTTCAATGTTTAAGAAAATCTTACCGGAATAGAAGGAGAAATCAAACTTCTGTTATGATTGTGACCTCTTGAATGGAAACTGTAACATCTTGGGCTTAATTCTCAGCTGAACCAATTCATTTGCTGAAGCTTGTGGAGTATAATACGATATACTTAACTGCAAAATCCTAAAATCCTACTGTCGCATATGATCCCTTCAGATATATGACACTATCCAATCTGAACACAGTACGGGAGAACACAAGCTGAGCCCCACTCCAAACCTGTGATACTACATGAATCTCACCTGATTCAAAGCTCAAAATCTTGTGATACTAAAAAATGATACTAAAATCCTGTGATACTCCAAACCTGTGATACTAAAATCCTACTGTTGCATATAAAAACATACCTGTGTAAAGTATACTAAAACATATAATATTACCGGAATAGAACAGAAAGCGTCTCCTCTCTTCAATGTTTAAGAAAATCTTACCGGAATAGAAGGAGAAATCAAACTTCTGTTATGATTGTGACCTCTTGAATGGAAACTGTAACATCTTGGGCTTAATTCTCAGCTGAACCAATTCATTTGCTGAAGCTTGTGGAGTATAATACGATATACTTAACTGCAAAATCTTACAGTTACACGAATCCGAAGCCAAAATAATATTATTTTTGAAGCAATTTCAATGTCTTCACCAACCCAAGCATTTCCTTTTCTTGTTGTCAAGTTGGTCAGTGCTCATCCGAGGCTTCTCTGGCTGTTCAGTCTTCTTTGGGTTTCCTATCCGGCTGTCTAAACTCTTCCTTGAGATGTCTGCCTCTTCTTTCTCTGAGGATTTAGTATCTGACTGTTTGGTTTTGTCGTCATCCCCTTTCAAACTTCTCTTTTTGGCCATTCTTTTGTTTACACAGGTATTTGAAAAAAATACCTGTGTAAAGTATACTAAAATCTCACTTTATTTCTAGCAGTAATGCAGAATTTTTAGCAGTAAATAGTAGTGCAAATATGCACAATCAAATTATTTGTTCACTTTATTTCTAGCAGTAAATAGTAGTGCAAATATGCACAATCAAATTATTTGTTCACTTTATTTCTAGCAGTACTGCAAAATTTTTTGTTAAATTATGTCATTGTAGCCTCTATGGACTAACATTTTCACTTTATGTCATGGGTATACTATGCACTGCAGAATTTTTGGTTAATTATGTCATGGGTATCCTATTATTGATCATACATTTTTACTTTATGTCATTGATACATATTTCTTCAAATGTAAGAGTATCTTCTAAAAAACTATGAAAATTTGATTTGTATATATAGTGGCAGTGTTGATAAAGGAAGACAGAACAGAGAAAGAGACCAAAGACAGCAACATAGTCTATATCAAAGAATTTAAGTAATCACATATGGACATTTATGTATATACGCAAGGGCATGGTCAAGCAAAATTTGAATGTTAGGCTAGATTACAATGTCACATCGAAAGTAAAGAATTCATGTGCAAATCTTATTTTATCTGAGAAGTATTACGAAGCTCTGATGTAGACTGACTTGATGACATAGCATTAGCCTTTTGCATGAGTGTTGCTACTTGTACTTTGAGTGTATTTATATCAGTCTCCATAACCTTGTTTTTTTGTATTTGTTGACGAGCAATCTCTCTACTTGCCGCTGAAGCATGAATCTCAGTCTTTGATACACCTCCACCCATGCCACGAACAAAACCCTTTTGATCACGCCCACATACCTAAGAAAAGATTCATCCGAATTAAAGATATTTCACTAGTAGTCTATCAGAGAGGATTCAATTTACAAAACATATACTAAAATTTTAATCTCACAAACCATTGCCACAGGATCGTTGTCCAAATCTTTTTGTCCTAAGTATGGATCATCCTCTATAAGCCTTCTAATTTTGTCCTACAACGAAAAAAAATCATTTATAAGATCAAACAAAATAATAATAATTACCATGACTAATAGGACTTACAATGTTTTCATTCGAGACAGTTGAGGATTCAGGATCACTACTCTTAGTTATATGTGTAGCCAAGTATAACTCAGTTCTATTCACCTCATCGGTAGGAATCTCCTTTTTCTATATCAAATCAAAAAAATTTAGCATTTTAATTTTCGTTGCAAATAAAAAAATCTTGTAGAAAAATCGTATAAAGAAGATAGAGAAGTATATAAATCAATTACCATCCTATGTGCTATCCGAGCGCATTCGGTCCTACCAGTTGTGTGTTGTACCTTAATATTTTCCCTAGCTTTCTTACCGGCTTCACGACGCATCTTATCTTCATTAGTAGAGCAGAAGTCAACAAAATCTTCCCAATCTTCTTTTTTCACAATTATCTTGTTTGGCATATTTCTTTTTTGTTCAGCAACCATATTATGTTTATCACAAGCTCGTCGAAGGGAACACTTCCAATTTTTCCAAGAAGTGTTAGCGTACTTCAAAATCTTAGCCTTATAAATTTCTGGTACTGTATATTTACCCTACAAAGAAAATTTCCATGTCACACGTATATAAACATTTTACATAAGAACTTGAATAAATCGAGTTTACTCACAACAACACTTCTCCATATGTCATCTTTGATGCCTTGTGGAACTCTTTTCCAAGAACCAATTGCAGGTCGACAATGTGCCCTTGTTATCTTTCCAATAGTCGACGAAAATTGTTCTGATCCAACATCAACTGGCCGCCCATATTCGTCGAAAATAATTTGATTAGTGTTACCTAAGTATAGAAAATACAGATCATTATAGCAAAAAATATGATACTACCACCAAGTCCGAGATGATTATCGTAATATAGAAAATACAGATCATTGTTGCAAGAATTTGATACAAATCATTACTATTATCACAATAGTAGACGCAAAGTTAATAATGGTGATTATCGTACACAGGTTATTTCAGAAAAATATTTGGAAGGTAAATGTACAAAGGTTCCTATCTAACACTAATTATCCGTATAACACTAAAATCTGTACACAGGTTCCTGTTTGCTTTGCTAGTAGAGTTTCCAGCCCTTGTGGGTAGCCTGCAGTTGGTACTGCAGTAGTCAGGAACCTGTGTACAGCAAAACACAACCATCCGTAACGTAATAAAGGCCCAATCTTGTCAAGCTTACGTTGTCGTGGATGTTAGTATTAGAGTTTAGTCCATGCTGGACTCATGAGAAAGAGGCCTGAAGGCAAGTAAGAAGAGGATGGAAGATGATAATAAATGTCCCTTAACAAATGACAAGAAAGTAGCATCCAGGTCGCAGATTGACAAGTGACAATCCTGATGAATTGAACAGGTCCCTACGTTTTCTTGGAAAAGACTAGAATTCATGTGTCCATCTCTGCTGGAAGCCTCGTCTAGGAAAAATAGTAGAAAAATTCATGCCCTTTAAATGCTGCGTCCTCTCATAAGCGTGGTTGACACTCTCAGATGCTCTTACAGAAGAACCAAGAAAGGCTTGAGTAAAGACTTACATCTTCACCTCAAACCTTCTATACTCTGGCATAGTTGTTTATTGAAGTATAGAACGTCAAGGGAACCCACCTTTTAATAAAACCTCAGAATCCATGAATGTTAATGGACTAGTCAGTTTTGTTTCAGTTTCTCCCTTCAAAAATAACAGGACTTGTATCCTTCAGTATATCTCAAAAGAACTAAGAAAAGTCCGACAATTTTTTGGTATAGTTGATTTCAGTGAAGCCAAACTTTTGGATATGAAATGTTGAAGTTACTTCCAAAATGTACTAATCATCCAAAATGTATATCTCAACATGAAATATTTTTTGGTATACTAACATTAGTTCCCATGTCTGATACCAAGAGGGGAAAAACCAACATGAAATATTTAAATCCACATACACATGGCAATCTAATGAAATGACCTGGCCCTCTATGAGATGTAGGCCAATATCTAACTAAAAGGCAGGACATGATGAGCTTACATACCAACTGAACCAAGAATCTGAACCTGTAATATCCTGAGACTGTATGAAGAGGTATTTCTTTTCAAATGTCTGATACATAGAGTCATACTCACATACTGTCCATGATTTCTGAAAACTCTTCACCATCTCACTCATTAGACACACACTCACTTGCCTAACCCTCAACTTCAACTGATACATACCTAAACATCTACAATGATACATACATATTGGGCAGACAATGGATGTAAGTCTAAAGTGAACTAAAACAAGACTGAACCTGGAGTTAGTGGACAGGTAGCATGTGGACAGATCTGTACATACAAATATAGATGGTATAACCAAACAAAATAAGGAATAACTGAACCAAAGAATATATTAACATAGGCAATGTAGAATAGTCTAACACTCTAACCCCTCATGCCTTGATCAATTAGGACAAGACATCATACTGATACTCGAAAGTAAGGTCCTGCACAAGCCTATAATGGACATGTCAAGATGATTGGTCAGAAATTTGGAGCAGTGATCAGGACAAAAATGTTCAAGTCTGGACTTGAACACTTGGTATGATGTGACGGATGATCTACTATGCAGGATACCACATCTACATGGAGGGCATAAGAGCAGTAAGTATATGAAATACAGTGAAGTGTATACATGTCCTGCACTCTTGCATGGACTGAACACTAATGGACACTACCGATACCATAAATGATGATTGACACATCAAAATGCAGGGCACTCACTAAACTGTCACCACCTCAACATCTCTAATATCTAACATTTCAGATATATAACATTCCAAATATCTAACATTTCTAACATCTTAACATTTCTGATACTCAACTAACACTAATACACTCTAACACTACTCAGATACACCATCATAATGCCCTATTCTAACACTCTCTAAATACCACTCTAGCCAACACACTCAAAACCTACTAACAATCACCATACATATGGTATAAACTGAACAAAAAGGGGGTATCTAGTCACAATGGGATGTTCGAGACTGGTATCTCCAAGTTTGAACAGTAACTAAAGGTAGTAGGGGTGAAAGGGGTCTGAACATTCAAATAATGTATTCAGATGCCCATAAAAGGATACTAACTATAGGTAACTAATGGTCTGGACATTAGTGAATGGGGACAGAACAGAATATATATATATATATATATATATATATATATATATATATATATATATATATATATATATATATATATATATACTGATTCATTGCAGGATGCAATTTGAAATAGTATGCAGTGCACAAAGTAAGTATGTATAGTGAGCTAACACGGTATCAGACATGGGAACTAATGTTAGTATACCAAAACTCTTGGTATTGTTCCTTTAATATTGACATTACCTACATCAGAAAATAAACTTGATATTAGATATCCAAATTGGTAACTCAATAACTGACAAATGATTAATGTATTGGAGATTAATCTTTTTAATTAGTTTGTTTGAAATTTCTTTATCTTCATGATCTCCATTAAACGTTCACATGCAGGATATTGATGGTGCTCGTGTTGAAAAAATTCTGGACATCAGTTCAATCACACTCAACAAGAATTCAGTGCCAGGTGAGAATCTGTCGCTGCATTGTCACGCCCCAGTACCGAAATACGGAGACGGACTAGGCCAGCTACTCCATATGAGGTACGTAACGTCATACGGCGATCGTGGCTGTCGAGAGACTAGGGGGTACATGCTACAATCAAGTCTCCTATGGTCCCACAGAGTTCTATGTCTCAATCAATCAAATCATATCAGCAAATAGATGAACATTAAAGATAAAGCAGTAAGGCGTCCCTGACGCTTCATCAAAATGATCATGAGAGACTAGCTTTATAATTTAGCTATCTCAGAGAGTCAGGAGTACAAAATTATACACAGCTGCAGTCTGTTTAATTACAATCATGTACTGACACAAAATTTCAAGTAATCCGGCTAACAGGTGCCGGTGGCTAAACGCCGCAAAAGTATAAGCAGGAGTGGTGGAGAAGAAACCCACTCGAGTCCCCGAACTGCCATGCTCCTAGTATGCACCATGGATGTCAGGGAGGAAGATAGTGTCCTCTAGCTCTGCTACGAGATCTGGCCAAACAAAACCAGCGGGGTCAGCCCCGAATAGCAAGTACCGCCAAAGGGGCACAAGAGATAAGACTAAAAATCCAGTTAATAGAATGATTGATAATAGTAATACTTATGTTTCTATTATAGGGTAGCGCAACATCCTCGAACCCATATGGCACCCTTACAACCAAACAAGGACAAAAGGTGCCGCATGGAGTCGGGACGTGTCGTACTCTATAACTTTCACATAAGTTAAAAGGTATAAACAATAAAATCTTCTGATCGTGACTTCGGTCGATAGCCTATCGCAGCACAATAACCAACCCAACAATCAAACAAGAATATGGGTTGGATCATGTACCATGATAGACCATGTTCCTCAGTCATTCACAGAAGTAGCACTCCATAATCAGAATAAGTCTTCCGTTCATAACTTCGGTCCACAGCCTATCATAGCATGATAACCAACCCAACAATCAAACAAGAACATGGGTTGGATCACGTACCATGACAGTCCGCTTTCCTCAGTTACTCACGGAAGGTAATAGGATACAAGCAAGTCGTTTTCACGGCCAATCAAGTCTATGAGTTTCTAGTGGGACGAGGTTATCCTCGCATCATGTTATGTAGAAATCCTCAGATCGTATCTTTCCAGCAAGGCTAGCCCACCCAGGGGTTCGCGTAGACAGGTATGATTGAGCACAGGTCCCTCGCAAGGCCACCTTGCTAAAACATATAATATATAGCAGGAATTAATTGGATACAGTCATCCACTCGTTGCAGATGACACAATATCTGTGGAGACCAGCCGGCGCGTCAAGACAATATCTCAAGGCGGCTGGTGTAACACGATCTCGGGATTTTGCCCTCCCCATGCATCTAGTATATTTAGTTGCATAATTTAACCCTAGGTGAAATCTTGGATTTTCATGCTGTGGCCTGCATGATTATCCTCCTAAGGTCGTACTTTAGTACGAGTACCCCAAAGAGGATCCATGTCAATCAATATGTCAACATGTTCTATCCTTCTTAGTGTAATGCATCATAGCAAATATGCCACGTGGAGTTACGAGTCATTTGTCGAGCATGAACAAGAACTGGAACATTCAGGTACATGTATCAGGTAGGAACACTTTGTTCTCCGGGTCACATTAGTGCTCATATCATGCTCGGGACAAAAGGCGTAAGGATATAAAGTGGGCATATAATATATATATATATATATATATATATATATATATATATATATATATATAATAGTAATAATAATAATAAGGTAACAATATAGGGCACAAAAGTCCATACGGCTCAGGGGGAGTGAGTCCATGCGACCGGGTCAATACTGGTTCATGCGGCTGGGACTACACGCTCATGCGGCTCAGGGAGCCCCAAGGCGTATGCGGCTGGAAAGGCGGGTTCATGCGAACGAAGGGGTATCAGCGTATGCGGCTGCGATCAGATGAAGTCCTATGCGGCTGAGCATGGGCGATACATATGCGGCTGGATGATGGATGGGCCTTATGCGGCCCAAAACAGTAACGCATATGCGGCTGGGTGCAAAAAGAACTCATGCGGCTGAAAGCTAGCCGCATGAAGTCCATGCGACTCAAGATAACAGGGGCTCATGCGGCTGAGTCTGGACAAGGCTATGCGGCTCAATTACTTGCCGCATGAAGATTCATGCGGTCAAGTACTCAAGCAAGTCTTATGCGGCTAGGAAGGACTTTCCATGCGGCTGAGCTCGAACGAGTCTCATGCGGCTGGAAAGGCCATGCGGCCAGAGACTTGCCGCATGAAGATTCATGCGGTCAAGTACTGCTCTTCTTCTCCACTCGTCCGAGAAGAGAAGCCAAGCAACCATGGCTTCCAAGCTACACAAAACCTTCATCCGGAGCCCAAATCGGAACTTCCTTAGGTCAAAATGAGGTAGAATAAAATTCTCTACAACATGGAACCATCAAAACTTGAAAATAATGAAGTTTGCTAGATCAAAACCAAGAAGATCCGAAAAATGGTTAAAACCTAGATCTACAAAAATTAAAGCTTCAAAATGGAAAACTTCAAGTTCTAGACTAGTATAGAATAAGGAGAAGAACATATTTTGACAAGTAATTTTGTAAGAAAATATCAACAATATTTATGGATCCATCTCTTGAGCAAGTTGGTACTTGCCTTGGTTGATGGAAGAAATATTTGGTTGGTGGAGAAAATAAATGAGAGGAAGTAAATGAGAGGAGAGAGAATGAGTTATATATATAGATCTTGGACCCATGGGTTCATGATGAACCATTGGTGAACCAAGAATAGGTTACCCAAATGAGCCAGAACTGTAGGCCCAAATGCAGAAAAATAAATTAGAAAATAATATTTTGTCGAATATTTTTGGGAAATGCATGAAGAAAGACAGCATAATAAATATAGTATAAATATAAGGTAAATACAATTTATCGGTTTACGTATTAAAATACGTATTCCAGGATCGGGGAGTGACATCTCTACCCTTCTTAAAAAAATTCCGTCCTCGAAATTCCAGCCAAGACATGATAGTGAAATCAGGGCAAGCAAGGCTCAATCATATATAAGTTAACTATCATAGCAGTTATTATTATACATCACAAAGTGCAAAACAAGCAGGTACAGATAAACATGGAATCGTGTCAATAAGGTACAAAAATATACCTTATTAGTCAAACAAATGCGGATACCGAGATCTGATCTCGTCCTCGCGCTCCCAGGTTGACTCTTCCGGAGAGTGATGGTTCCAAGAAACACGGACAAGGCTTATCGTCCGATTCTTGAGTACCTTCTCTCGCCGGTCTAAAATAGATACGGGTTGTTCCTCGTAAGTTAGGTCGGTACCAACGACTAACTCAGAATGATCGAGGACATGACTCGGATCCGGGACATACCCACGTAATTGTGACACATGAAACATATCATGTATGCCAGTTAACGAAGGCGAAAGGATAAGTCGATAAGCCACATCGCCTACCCGAGCGAGAATCTTAAAAGGACCAACGTATCTTGGACTAAGCTTTCCTCGGGTTCCAAATCTAATGATACCCCGAGTTGGCGAAATCCGCAGAAACACTTGGTCGCCAACTCTGAACTCTAGAGGCCTACGATGCTGATCTGCCCAATGACGATGTCGGTCCTGTGCAACTCGAAGGCGCTCTCTGACCAACTTAACTATCTCCACAGTCTGCATGATCATCTCTGGTCCCAACAACTTCCGTTCTCCGACGTCGTCCCATGCCAAAGGGGACCTACACTTCCTTCCGTACAATGCTTCGAACGGGGCCATCTGAATGCTAGCCTGATAGCTGTTGTTATAGAAGAACTCCACAAGATGAAGGTGATCCTCCCAAGATTCGCCAAAGTCCAAGGTACACGCTCGTAGCATATCTTCTAACGTCTGAATGGTTCTTTATTATTGCCCGTCAGTTTGTGGATGATAAGCAGTACTGAATCTTAACTTGGTTCCCAAACTTTGGTGTAAGCTCCGCCAAAAATGGGAAGTAAACTGCGTATCCCGATCTGATACTATACTAACTGGAACACCGTGCTGCCTTACTATCTGCTTCATGTACATTTCTGCTAACTGCTCAGTAGTCTGTCCAACTCGGAAGGGAAAGAAATGAGCGACCTTCGTGAGTCGATCTACTATTACCCAGACTGCATTCTTGCCAGCCGGGGATCTAGGTAGACCGGTCACGAAATCCATCGTGATGTGCTCCCATTTCCATTCTGGGATAGGAAGCGGCTGAAGCAACCCTGCTGGTCTCTGCTGCTCGGCTTTCACCTGCTGACATACCAGACACTTGGATACAAATCTCGCTATCTCCCTTTTCATGCCATTCCACCAAAAGTACTGCCTGATATCTCTATACATCTTCGTTCCTCCTGGATGAATGGAGTAAATAGAACTATGAGCTTCGGACATAACTTCTTGCCGAAGGTCTCCACTCGGTACACAGAGTCTGTTTCCAAACCTGAGCATACCATCTTCATGAATCACTAACTCCTTCCTACGGCCTGATTCACACTCCGACCGCAACTTCTGAATCTGTGGGTCTCCTGCTTGTGCTGCCCTTATCCTCTCTACTAAGGTTGACTGAATCTGCATACTGGTCATTCTTCCTATATTCCTTGGCAAAACTACTTCGATTTCCATACTCTGAAGGTCTTCTAAAATATGCTTCTGCGAGGTCAAGATAAAGGCATTGTCTCTCCTACTCAGTGCATCTGCAACTATATTCGCCTTGCCTGGATGATACTGAAGATCCAAGTCAAAATCCTTCAGTAGTTCTAACCATCTTCTTTGCCTCATGTTTAAATCTCGCTGCGTGTACACGTATTTCAAACTCTTATGATCAGTATAGATCTCTACCCGATCTCCGTATAAATAGTGCCTCCACAACTTGAGTGAAAACACCACGGCTGCTAACTCCAAATCGTGAGTCGGGTAATTCTTCTTATGGTCTCGAAGCTGTCGAGACGCATATGCTATCACCTTTCCGTGCTGCATCAATACACATCCAAGACCCTTCCCAGATGCGTCACAATATACTGTAAAGCCTCCCGCTCCTACTGGAAGCGTCAAGATCGGGGCTGAGATCAATCTCTTTTTCAATTCTTCAAATGATGCCTGACAGCTAGCTGACCAAACAAACTCCACGTCCTTGTGCGTCAAACGCGTTAAGGGCACAGAGATCTTGGCAAAGTCCGCCACGAACCTTCTGTAGTAGCCAGCTAATCCCAAGAAACTTCGTACTTCTACAACCGTTCTCGGGACTGGCCAATGCTCTACGGCCTCAATCTTCTTCGGATCCACTGACACTCCTGCCCCAGAAATTACATGCCCTAGGAATGAAATGTGATCTAACCATAATTCATACTTGTCGAGCTTCGCATAAAGTTGATGCTCCCTCAATGTCTGCAAGACGGTCCTAAGATGTTTCTCATGCTCCTCTTCACTGCTGAAATAGACAAGAATGTCATCTATGAACACCACCACAAATTTATCCAAATACGGCAGAAAGATGCGGTTCATTAAATCCATGAATACTGCGGGGGCGTTGGTTAGTCCAAAGGGCATTACTAAAAACTCATAATGCCCGTATCTAGATCTGAATGCTGTCTTCGGTATGTCTTGCTCCCAGACTCTTACTTGATAGTATCCCGACCGAAGATCGATCTTGGAAAAGACGCTGGCCTTGCTCAACTGGTCAAACAGGTCATCAATCCTTGGTAGCGGGTACTTATTCTTCAATGTTACTGCGTTCAGCTTGCGGTAGTCGATGCACATCCTCGTCGACCCATCATTCTTGGGAACTAGAATCACTGGCGCGGCCCATGGCGATTTACTGTCTCGGATGAATCCCTTAGACTTCAACTCTTCTTCATGTTGATACAACTTATCCTGTTCTGACGGCGACATTCTGTAAACTCTGTCTGCAATAGGCCTCGTTCCAGGGTTCAACTCAATGCTAAATTCTACCTCTCTGACTGGGGTATCCCTGGGAGCTCATCAGGGAAGACGTCGAGAAAATCTTTGACCACTCTCGGAATCTGTCCTGGCTCTGACACTGCTGCTGAGATGACGCCTCCGGCCTGATTCTTCAAGGTTCGAGTAAAGATGAACTACTCCATCCCAGGAACGCTGAATATGACCCTACCTCCTCTACAATCAATTGTCGCATGACTGTCTCTCAACCAGTCCATGCCAAGAACAACATCAAAATTCCCCATAGGGAATTCAATCAATGACGCGGGCAGTAAATGCCCACACACCTCTACCGAACATGAAAAGCGCACCCTGCTAACTTCTACGAGCCCATTGCTGGTGAGTATATCCATTCTCTCCGGTAATACCTCAAACTCTAATCCAATCCGTGTAGCATATTGTGCAGAGATGAATGAATGAGTAGCGCCTGAATCAAATAATGCTACAGCGGGAAATGAGGTGACAAGAATTTTACCTGCCACCACGTCACTAGACGCGAGAGCCTCTCCCAAGGTCAATGTGAGAGCCTGGCCCCGCGAAGCCCCTTGTTGCGGCCTTCCTCGACCATACTGTTGTTGCCTCTGAGGGCCTTCGGCTTCCTGTGCCTGGCGAAACATCTGAGCCTGCGTTGGTAGACGCTGGGCTAGGGGCCTTACTGCTAATACTGGCCCTCCACTCGGGATTGCCACTGGAGCTGGCAATGCTGGAAACTGCTGAGCTGGCCCTCCTGGCCTCTGCATCATAGGACAAGTGGAAATACGGTGGTCTGAACTACCACACCTCAAGCATAAGCCATTCGCTGACCGACACACCTCCCTCGTGTGCCCTGCCTTCCCACAGAATGTACAGCCCTGGGGTGCTCCCTGACGCTGTTGCTGGTTCCTCGACTGCTGATGCCGAACTGGCGCTGTATTAGTTGACACGGCCGTCCTCCGCGGCGCTCCTGCATCATAAATACGTACACCGGGTGCTGGTGCCGATGTTCGCTGCATTGCTCCTCCTCCAACCTGGGAATGAGATCTCTTCTGACCTCCGGCCCTCGATGCCAACCTCTGCTGGATAAGCTCGTGCCTCCGGGCTGCCGTCAAGACAGCGTCAAACGTCTGGTAGTCGTGTCCTTCCACAAGCTGCAATAATTCCAAATGAAGTCCCTGCTGGAACCTCATAGCTTTCTCTGGCTCCGTTGCCACCATTGCTGGTGCGATGCAGAACTCTGCTGCATACCCATCTACGGTCTTGCCTGCTTGCTTGAGACTGATGAACTTCTGCTGGAGCTCATATCGAGCTACTACGCCAAAATACTTGGCCTTGAATCGTCACTGAAGGTGGTCCAACGAACAGGGCGTCTTGTACCAACTTCTTCTGATGCCCACCAGTCGCGGGCAAGATCCTGAAGTACCAGTTTGACCTGATCAACCTTCTCATCATCTGGAACCTTGGCTGCCACAAGAATGGCTTCGATGTCTTGAATCTATGCATCCGCAGTGATGGCATCCTCCGTGCCATCAAAATACCTCGGGTTCAAGCGACAGAACCTTCCTGATGCTTCCGAGTCAACCCCGACACTCCTCTCAAGAGCTAACTAAATCCCTTGGTTCTGCAACATGTTCTACTCCTGCTGCCGAGTCTGTTGCTGTTGGTTAGTGACAAGAAACCCCCGAATGATCTCCAGGAGTGTTACGGCGTCTGGTACTGCCGTCGATGCTGGTGCTGCAGGAGTTTCAATAACCTGCGGCTGCACTGCCTCTGGTTCCATTTTTGCTCGTGCCTGCACTGGAGAAGGTTCTCTCCCCTGTTGCTGCCCAGTCGAGCCATGCTCTTACTGCTCTTTCTCATGGGCTTCACCCGCTACTGAGAATGAAGCACCCCTATAGAGAAGAATATAAGATTATCAAGTCCGGACGAGGAAGATTTCGAGGATGCAAGTCAGGTTAGAGATCAAGGCAAGGACAGAGAATTCGAAACAAAATTTCAAGGGGAACAAGTTTTGATTGAGACTCCTAATAATTTACAATACCCCACAAGTCTGAAAATCAGACCTGCATAGGCCACCACTAAAACCTTGTCACGCTCCAGTACCAAAATACGGAGACGGACTAGGCCAGCTACTCCATATGAGGCACGTAACGTTATACGGCGATCGTGGCTGTCGAGAGACTAGGGGGTACATGCTACAATCAAGTCTCCTATGGTCCCACAGAGTTCTATGTCTCAATCAATCAAATCATATCAGCAAATAGATGAACATTAAAGATAAAGCAGTAAGGCGTCCCTGACGCTTCATCAAAATGATCATGAGAGACTAGCTTTATAATTTAGCTATCTCAGAGAGTCAGGAGTACAAAATTATACACAGCTGCAGTCTATTTAATTACAATCATGTACTGACACAAAATTTCAAGTAATCCGGCTAACAGGTGCCGGTGGCTAAACGCCGCAAAAGTATAAGCAGAAGTGGTGGAGAAGAAACCTACTCGAGTCTCCGAACTGCCATGCTCCTAGTATGCACCATGGATGTCAGGGAGGAAGATAGTGTCCTCTAGCTCTGCTACGAGATCTGGCCAAACAAAACCAGCGGGGTCAGCCCCAAATAGCAAGTACCGCCAAAGGGGCACAAGAGATAAGACTAAAAATCCAGTTAATAGAATGATTGATAATAGTAATACTTATGTTTCTATTATAGGGTAGCGCAACATCCTCGAACCCATATGGCACCCTTACAACCAAACAAGGACAAAAGGTGCCGCATGGAGTCGGGATATGTCGTACTCTATAACTTTCACATAAGTTAAAAGGTATAAACAATAAAATCTCCTGATCGTGACTTCGATCGATAGCCTATCGCAGCACAATAACCAACCCAACAATCAAACAAGAACATGGCTTGGATCATGTACTATGATAGACCATGTTTCTCATTCATTCACAGAAGTAGCACTCCATAATCAGAATAAGTCTTCCGTTCATAACTTCGGTCCACAGCCTATCATAGCACGATAACCAACCCAACAATCAAACAAGAACATGGGTTGGATCACGTACCATGATAGTCCGCTTCCCTCAGTTACTCACGGAAGGTAATAGGATACAAGCAAGTCGTTTTCACGGCCAATCAAGTCTACGAGTTTCTAGTGGGACGAGGTTATCCTCGCATCATGTTATGTAGAAATCCTCAGATCATATCTTTCCAGCAAAGCTAGCCCACCCAGGGGTTCGCGTAGACAGGTATGATTGAGCACAGGTCCCTCGCAAGGCCACCTTGCTAAAACATATAATATGTAGTAGGAATTAATCGGATACAGTCATCCACTCGTTGCAGATGACACAATATCCGTGGAGACCAGCCGGCGCGTCAAGACAGTATCTCAAGGCGGCTGGTGTAACACGATCTCGGGATTTTGCCCTCCCCATGCATCTAGTATATTTAGTTGCCTAATTTAACCCTAGGTGAAATCTTGAATTTTCATGCTGTGGCCTGCATGATTATCCTCCTAAGGTCGTACTTTAGTACGAGTACCCCAAAGAGGATCCATGTCAATCAGTATGTCAACATGTTCTACCCTCCTTAGTGTAATGCATCATAGCAAATACGCCACGTGGAGTTACGAGTCATTTGTCGAGCATGAACAAGAACTGGAACATTCAGGTACCTGTATCAGGTAGGAACACTTTGTTCTCCGGGTCACATTAGTGCTCATATCATGCTCGGGACAAAAGGCGTAAGGATATAAAGTGGGCATATAATATATATATATAATAGTAATAATAATAATAAGGTAACAATATAGGGCACAAAAGTCCATGCGGCTCAGGGGGAGTGAGTCCATGCGGCCGGGTCAATACTGGTTCATGCGGCTGGGACTACACGCTCATGCGGCTCAGGGAGCCCCAAGGCGCATGCGACTGGAAAGGCGGGTTCATGCGGACGAAGGGGTGTCAGCGTATGCGGTTGCGAGCAGATGAAGTCCTATGCGGCTGAGCATGGGCGATACATATGCGGCTGGATGATGGATGGGCCTTATGCGGCCCAAAATAGTAACGCATATGCGGCTGGGTGCAAAAAGAACTCATGCGGCTGAAAGCTAGCCGCATGAAGTCCATGCGACTCAAGATAACAGGGGCTCATGCGGCTGAGTCTGAACAAGGCTATGCGGCTCAATTACTTGCCGCATGAAGATTCATGCGGTCAAGTACTCAAGCAAGTCTTATGCGGCTAGGAAAGACTTTCCATGCGGCTGAGCTCGAACGAGTCTCATGCGGCTGGAAAGGCCATGCGGCCAGAGACTTGCCGTATGAAGATTCATGCGGTCAAGTACTGCTCTTCTTCTCCACTCGTCCGAGAAGAGGAGCCAAGCAACCATGGCTTCCAAGCTACACAAAACTTTTATCCGGAGCCCAAATCGGAACTTCCTTAGGTCAAAATGGGGTAGAACAAAATTCTCTACAACATGGAACCATCAAAACTTGAAAATAATGAAGTTTGCTAGATCAAAACCAAGAAGATCCGAAAAATGGTTAAAACCTAGATCTACAAAAATTAAAGCTTCAAAATGGAAAACTTCAAGTTCTAAACTAGTATAGAATAAGGAGAAGAACATATTTTGACAAGTAATTTTGTAAGAAAACATCAACAACATTTATGGATCCATCTCTTGAGCAAGTTGGTACTTGCCTTGGTTGATGGAAGAAATATTTGGTTGGTGGAGGAAATAAATGAGAGGAAGTAAATGAGAGGAGAGAGAATGAGTTATATATATAGATCTTGGACCCATGGGTTCATGATGAACCAAAGGGTTCATGATGAACCATTGGTGAACCAAGAATAGGTTACCCAAATGAGCCAGAACTGTAGGCCCAAATACAGAAAAATAAATTAGAAAATAATATTTTGTCGAATATTTTTGGGAAATGCATGAAGAAAGACAGCATAATAAATATAGTATAAATACAAGGTAAATACAATTTATCGGTTTACGTATTAAAATACGTATTCCAGGATCGGGGAGTGACATGCATGCACATTTCATTTCCATCCATTTCTAACCCCCAACATCTTATTTTTGTATAAATTGTTTATAAAGGTGATAAGAGTGCCTTGGTCCCTGGAGGCATCTACATTGGGACTCCGGCAATGACTACCAGAAGATTCAAAGAAGCAGATTTTCGGCTTACTGTTGACTACATTGATGAAGGAGTTCAACTCGCAGGATATGGCTAAGTCTTGTGTCAAGGGGACCGAGCTTAAAGACTTCATGGACTTTGCAGTCTCTCCAGACTTACCACTCAAGGAATCCGTATCAGAACTCAGGAGGAAGGTTCAAGTTCTTCCAAGACGACATTTACTTGAAAGTACTCAATTTAATGGTAAAAATTGAACATAAATCAATTTATTCCAATTTTTTGATCACCATTCAAATGAGATATTCCAAGACCATAAATGAAAAAAGAAGAAGATATGTTCCAGATTCTGACAAACCAAGAAAATGTGGCTTAAAATTAAACACATAAACAATTGCATGATACGGACAAATACTATTATTAAGAATGCTAGTAGACCTCTGTAATCCAGGTGTGGTTCAGAGCTAGGTCTCAGAGCATCGTGTTAATCAAGAACCAAGTGGACATGAGGTTTAATACAAAACATATGAAGGTCAAAAAGTACCTGCTTGGGACCTAAAGTAAAGGAAACACAATAGAAACTCTATAGAGCATTAGCTTGTTTCATTTCCATGTTCCAGTTTGTACAAGTTGAAAGAGTAAGCTATTATTCATATGTTCTTAAATCTTAACATGTTAAACTACTAGCAGTAGACTTCATTGGCTACAGTAAAGATCCAAAAGCATCATAAAACTTTTTAGAGATTATTGAAATAATTACCCGATGGATTAGAAGTGCTTCCTTGGCACCTACTAGAATGAACTTCATTATTAGACTCATCATCCATGTCAACTTCCTCTCTATGAACTTCATCTCTACTAGATGGAAATACATCTCCTGACATCATGAAACTAAAATACAAGACACATATGTCAAATAAGAACAGACTATAAGAGCATCAAATTTCAAATTATGTAAGCAATATTGTTTAAAAATAGGAGAGAGAAAAAGTAGTAGTACAAAAGATATTGTTAAACTTTTCCATTAGAAGTCAATATGGAACTACATAACATCAAACAATAATAACAAAGAAACTTATAATTCAATACAAGATAATCAATCTTCTTCATCTTCTAAATTATCAACAAATTGAGATAATGTAGCTTCATCGGCAGCTCCAATGAAAACAAACGGATCCTCGTAAGCATCGACATCATGACTTAATTTTTTTTGGAGATTCTAAAACAACATGCCAATTATCCCTGGTTTCATCTTTGCAATAGAAAACTTGGGTCGATTGAGAAGCGTGGATAAATGGCTCGTCCTCTTCACTTGTATTTCTCTGGAACCTTCCAAAATTGACAAAAACCAGATTTGTTTCAGGATCCACCACACATCCATTTACCTTGTCTTCTATACTCACCCAATCACAATAGAAGAGTGTTTCTTTGAAATCATAATAATCCAATTCTAGTATTTGTTTGACAATTCCTAATAAGTCATGTCATCATCTTTTAAATTGGTATCACTAACTCTTGATCTAAAAGTGCCTGTAGCCTTTAAAGCGACCCCACTATTTTGTGTGGTTAAATTCATTTCTGAATCAGCTGTATAAAAAATATATCCATTTACTGAATATGCATTATATGATAGAGCGTCAAAATTTGGACCATTCGTAAGCCTCTTTAAAGGACTCATCTCCTCTTTCTCGAGCTGTTGCCTTAACCAAGGAATATAATCCATGGTCTTCCTTGTTTGTTGCTTTCCTCGTTTTCCAGTAGACTTCTGATCCCGAATATATGCATGATATTTCCTACGAATACATAATAGTAATCATTAAATCAAATATCTATTGAGTATTTTTTTATATATACATACACACACACACATATATATATATATATACATAAATTTATATACAATTGTAATGATGTTTTACTTACTCCTCCCATTCAGTATTATCATCGTAATGCGACAAAACCCATCTACGTGCTTGTTCGTACTGCACACTAGACAAACGGTAGACTTTGCCCACTGAATTCACAGGATATGGACCTTCTTCATCATTATCATCAACGAATGTTCTCCCTCTTCGCCTATAGCTTTTATGTTTACCACCAGGAATGTACTCCATGCAATATCTCATTGCTTCTTCTAATGTGTATTGTTCAGCTATAGAGCCCTCTATAAAAGTCTTGTTCCGTCCATATCGTTTGTATGTTTTCATCATCCTAAAAATAACATAACTCTAATTAGTAAAACATCAAAGGAATAAAACATAAAGTAAGTAGTTTATTACATCTCTTTACCTCTCAAAAGGGTACATCCACCTATATCTGACAGGTCTGCAAACTAGCGCCTCTTCTGCCAAGTGTACGACAACATGTGTCATTGAAACAAAAAAAGATGGCGGAAAATATATTTCAAACACACATAATGTCTCCACAAGACGTTGGTGTATGTTGGAAAGCTCTGATCTAACAATAACCTTTGAGCAAAGGATCTTGAAAAATAATGATAGCTGTCGAATTGCAACACGCAAAGGTTTCTCTTTTTTAAATGCATGCATTAGAAACACCGGTAGTAATCCTTGCATGAGAATGTGATAATCATGTGACTTCAATCCTTTGAACTGGAAATCCTGCAAATCTATCTTATGTTTCCAATTCCCGCTGTACCCAATTGGAACCTTTAATTTACTCAAGGTTTTACAAATGATTTCTTTCTCAGATTGCGATAAAGAAAAAGGAGCCTTTGGCATAATTTGTTTTCCATTATCATTCACAAGCCACAATTTCTTCTTTATCTTCAATTCCTCTAGATCCTTACGAGCTTCAACTCCATCTTTGGACATACCTTTAGTGTTCATTATCGTCCCAAACAAATTTTCAGCCACATTTTTTTCTACATGCATCACATCCAAATTGTGCCGAAGATGCAGTTCCTGTTATGACAAATATATTAATATGATACTACATAAAAGCATACCATAAAAAGAAAAATTATTTGTTTAACAAAATAAATTACCTTCCAATACGGTAAATTAAATAGAATTGATCTCTTTGACCATGGAGTATTTACATAAGTGGATCGCTTCCTCTTCTTACCAATTAACTTCCCAAAATTTGTACGTATAGATTCTATTTTACTCAATAATTCTTCACCAGTCAAACGTTTGGGAGGCCTTCTATGTTCTTCAATTCCATTAAATTTTAACTTTTGCAATCTAAAATGATGTGTAGCATCTCTTATGGATCTTCTATGACCCATGTATGTAAATTTTTTCCCATACTTTAACCATTTAGAGTCTATTTCTTCACCACATACAGGACAACCATATTGTTCCGCTGTCCTACAACCTGAAATGTGCCCATAAGCAGGAAAATCATGTATACACCACATCATCATTGCTTGCAGGGTAAAGTTAGTCTATGTTTTAACATCATATGTTATGCTTCCTACAGACCACAACTCTTTGAGCTTCTCGACCAACGGTTGCAAATAAACATCAATATTATGTCCTGGTCCAGTTGGACCAGGAATCAACATTGTTAACATAGTAAATTCCTTCGTCATGCATAGAGACGGAGGAAGATTATATGGAACAAGCATGACAGGCCAACAACTATAAGAATTATTCATTCCAAAAGGATTGAAACCATCAGTTGCAAGACCAAGACGAATATTTCGTTTCTCAGTAGCAAACTCTGGCCATGTCACGCCCCAGAACCAGAATACTGGAGAGCGGGGGAATGACTCAGCCAGCTACGTATTACGGGTAGATGAATACCGTATAATACGATCAATGCTGTCTAACCAGACGAGGGGGTGCATACTACATGAAAGTCTTACTATAGTCATTTCACATCTATTGTCTCAATCATTCAAACAAGAAACATGAAATAGAGGACATGTAAGAATAAGCAGTAAGGCGTCCCAAATGCTCAGTCAAAATGTTCTTGAGATCTGGCTTTACAAAATATAGCCAGATGGTATATAGTAAAGTATACACAATTGTTATCAGCTGCAGTCTGACTTAATTACAATTATGCAAAAGTAAGTACGAGACGATCCGACTAATATGTCGGTGCCAAACGGCTAAGTATAAAGTAAATGACAAAACGAGCGGTGAAGTAAGGAAACCCACTCGAGTCCTCCTGCGATCATTCCCCTAGTATTGACCATCTTGGAGGCAGAAGTAAGCTGGATCCTCGGGGACTGGCTCTAAATCTGGCCATGCAAAACCAGAGAGGTTAGACCTCTAATAGCAAGTACCACAAGGAAGCACGATATGAAGGACTAAACCAGTAAGTAAGAGAATATAGTAAATAGATCTCTGCTTTCCACTAGGATTCACATAACATCATGACACTTCGAAGCAACCTCTCAACCAAACAAGGACAGAAGTTAGCCCGTCATGTCCTGACATTCTGATCATCTCAGTTAGGCAACAGAGTAGGTACAGTACACAAACAAATCATCTTGAACGGCCAATCAACTACTACGGCTTGCTATTGTGAGTCCCAAGTTATCCTGGAATTATGCAATTAGGGATTCCTCAGTTCTTACTATGTGCAAGCAAGGCTAGTCTATCCAATCAATCAATTGTGCCAATCATGTAGTTAGACGAGTCCCAGCGGGACGCCCGCCGTTATAGCATGTACAATAATATAAGCAGATACCGTTTCCTGCCCGTGTGACAGATTTACCGTATCTGTGGGAACCAGTCGGCCTGTCGGGCACTTAATAGTCCCAAGGGGGCTGCCATGTAAGAACTCGGGAATCCATTCTCTCCATGCCATCATTATTTTATTTAACTTAATAGTCTCTACGTTGCGGGAAGTTCCATGACGTGGATCATGGTCGTTCAAATGAGTACTTTCGTACGGAGTACGATATGCGCAACTCTACAACGATATCCGTGCGGCTAGGTTGTAGGTTTTATATAGCGTGATGCAACAATCAAGTCTAACCACGGAGTAATCATGCCTTGACCATAAAGTACACATGCTGTTTTTGTAAAATAGATAAATAAATAATTTGAAACCTGCATGTGACTGTATGCCAATATTCGGGATTGGCTAATCGAGTACAATAGTTCATTACATGAACGTGTCTCATTCATTTTATTCAATAAGACGACTAGCCAGTCTCTTAGTTCCAACTAGGAACGCATGATCAATTTTAGTAAAGATAACCATTATTATCAATGGTATCGAGGCGTGAAAGTCAATTAGTATTACATGGGATCGAGTCTGTAACTCCTCAGAGTCAAGTTCCAGTCAATCTGGGTATCCATGGATCAATCAAGACACATGACACATTCTACACAACAATCCATATTTATAATATTAACATGTCATGATTTTATCAAGTTCACGCCAAAAGGCGTAAGGATATAATAGAAGAATTATCATGCCATCATTAAATGAATAAGTTATAGAGCAAATAGAATACCCTGGTTAAAAGTCACGCCAGCAAGTCTAAGCTAAGGCCAAAAGTCATGCCAACAAGTTTAGTCGAAGTGAGCGTGAAAATGGTTCCTGTTGGCATGCACAGTGTGAGTGTAGAAAATGATAAGAAATCCACGCACGCACTCGTGGACGTGTACGTGACTAAAAATCCACGCACTCATGGATGTGTGCGTGACTGAAAATATACGCACGCTCATGAGAACGTGAGCGTGACAGAAAATACACGCAGACACGCAGAGACGTGTGCGTGACTGAAAATACACGCACGCTCATTAGAACGTTAGCGTGACTAAGAAATACACGCACGCAAACATGAGCGTGACTGAGAAATACACGCACGCAAACATGAGCGTGACTGAGACATACACGCACGCAAACATGAGCGTGACTAAGAAATACACGCACGCAAACATGAGCGTGACTGAGAAATACACGCACGCAAACACGAGCGTGACTGAGAAATACACACACGCAAACGCGAGCGTGACTGAGAAATACACGCACGCAAACGCGAGCGTGACTGAAAAATACACGCACACAAACGTGAGCGTGACTGAGAAATACACGCACGCAAACATGAGCGTGACTGAGAAATACACGTACGCAAACATGAGCGTGACTGAGAAATACACGCACGCAAACGCGAGCGTGACTAACAAGCAGTTCTACCACATGAACTCTCTGATCCAAAAACATGCTAAGTTGGTGGATTTAAAACCCATGAAGAGCCGAAAATACAAACTTAGATCTAGAGAAAACAAGCCACAGAAATCACATATGCCAAGCACTAAACTCTCTCAGGATCATGAGAGGAAGAGTAATGATCCATAAAAATGGATGGTTGAGAAGCAAGTTTGCACTTGCCTTCTCCTGCTGCTGGTAGGTGGTGGAGAGTAATGGGAGGAAGAAGAAGAGGTAATGGTGAGAATGAAGTTATGAGGAGAGAGAATGAGATGGAAGCTTTAAATAGAAAGGGTGGTGGTAGGTGGGTGTTTGGGCCGGGTTGAGCCATCATGAACCCGAAACCCTCCATGAACCCGAACCACAAGGCAAGACTAATAGCAGAGAATAACAACAAGAAATAAAATGCAGAAAAAATACAGGAATAAAATGCGGATAATTAATTAACATGAAATTAAAGGAAATTAAATACAGGATAATACATGATAAATACTAAAGAAATATACATGAGTTGTACGTGTATAAAAATACGCATTCTGGGAATGGGGAGTGACATCTCTACCCACCTTAAAAAAATTCCGTCCTCGGAATTTCAAATCCAAGCAGGTAGAAATATCGGAGCCAAACTAATACAAGCAATTCTAGTGAGCAAGCAATCATTTTACCATATCAAAAGCAAGTACTATATATGTAAACTCATCAATCCCCGATATCAAGTAGCTCTACCCATAAGATGACAAGCATGAAGCATCAGGACAATCAAGGTATACAGAAAGAGATATACCTTGTGAGTCAAACAGGTGTGGATACCGTGATCGGATATCATCCTCACGTTCCCACGTTGACTCTCCCAAGGGGTGATGACCCCAAGCAACACGAACAAGACTAATTGTTCAGTTCTTGAGTATCTTCTCTCTTCGGTCCAAAATAGACACAGGCTGTTCCTCGTAAGACAGGTTGGTACCAACAACCAGCTCAGAATGATCGAGGACGTGGCTTGGGTCCGATACATACCTACGTAATTGAGATACATGAAACACGTCATGCACCTCTCGTAACGAAGGTGGGAGGGATAAACGATAAGCAACATCGTCTATCCGATCAAGGATAACAAATGGGCCCACGTACCGCGGACTCAATTTCCCGCGAACGCCAAATCTAATGACCCCACGAGTAGGCGAGATCCGCAAGAATACGTGGTCCCCAACAGAGAATTCTAACGGCCTACGATGCTGGTCCGCCCAATGACGATGCCGATCCTGCGCAACTCGAAGTCGCTCTCTAATTCCCTTAACCACTTCAACCGTCTGAACAATCATTTCCGGGCCTAGTATCTTCCTCTCCCCGATATTATCCCATGCAAGCGGTGACCGGCACTTCTTACCATATAGTGCTTCAAATGGCACCATCTGGATACTGGCTTGATAACTATTGTTGTATGAAAACTCAACTAAGTGCAGGAGGCTCTCCCAAGACCCTCTAAAATCTAGAGTGCAAGCTCGCAACATGTCTTCTAAAGTCTGAATCGTTCTTTCTGATTGCCCATCCGTCTGCGGATGGTAGGCCGTGCTAAATCTTAACTTGGTACCCAGGCTATGATGTAAGCTCTTCCAAAAATGTGATGTAAAGCGGGTATCTCGATCCGACACAATACTAACAGGGACTCCATGCTGCCTGACTATCTGTTGCATATACAACTCTGCCAACTTTTCTGTAGATTGCCTTACTCTGAAAGGAAGAAAGTGTGCTACCTTCGTAAGTCGGTCCACTATTACCCAAATAGCATCCTTACCACTTGGTGATCTCGGTAAACCGGTCACAAAGTCCATTGTAATATGCTCCCATTTCCATTCCGGGATAGGAAGCGGTTGCAATAATCCAGCTGGCCTCTGCTGTTCTGCCTTCACTAGCTGACATACCAAGCAACGAAAAATAAATCTAGCTATCTCCCTCTTTATCCCGTTCCACCAGAAATGCTGCTTGATATCTTGGTACATCTTGGTCCCTCCAGGATGAATAGAATACTGAGAACTGTGAGCTTCTGCCATAACCTCCTGTCTGATATCTCCACTAGGTACACATAGACGTGATCCAAATATAAGTGTACCATCTTCATGAATTCTCATCTCCTTCCTGAGTCCTGACTCACACTCTGCCCTAAGTTTCTGAATCCTTGGGTCTTGTGCCTGAGCTGCCTTGATCCTGTCTACTAAGTCAGATTGAACTTGCAGACTTGTTAGAACTCCTATATCACTCGGAAGTATAACTTCGATGCCCATCTCCTGAAGGTCTTCTAAGATATGCTTCTGTGTTGTTAACATAAATGCGCCGCCTCTCCTGCTAAGAGCGTCCGCCACTACATTAGCCTTGCCTGGATGATTCTGAAGCTCCACGTCATAATCCTTGATCAACTCCAGCCATCTCCTCTGCCTCATGTTTAGCTCCTTCTGAGTAAAGATGTACTTCAGACTTTTATGGTCTGTGTACATCTCCACTCGGTCACCATATAAGTAATGCCTCCATAGCTTCAGAGCAAACACTACTGCCGCTAACTCCAAATCATGAGTTGGGTAATTCTTCTCGTGGTCCCGAAGCTGCCTAGATGCATATGCTATCACCTTCCCATGCTGCATAAGGACACATCCAAGTCCTTTACTTGATGCATCACAATATACTGTAAAACCTTCGGGTCCCACTGGCAATGTAAGAATAGGTGCTGATATAAACTTCTGCTTCAAAGTCTCGAATGATGCCTGATATTCTGCCAACCAAACAAATGGTACATCCTTCCGAGTCAAGCGGGTCATGGGTGCTGAAAGCCTTGCAAAGTCTGACACAAACCTTCTGTAATATCCTGCCAATCCCAAAAAACTCCGCACATCTGCTACGGTCTTGGGTACTGGCCAACTTTCTACTGCTTCTATCTTCTTGGGATCTACTGCTACTCCAGCTCCTGATATAATGTGACCCAAAAATGAAATATAATCCGACCAAAACTCATACTTGCTGAGCTTGGCATACAACTGGTTCTCTCTCAGAACCTGTAACACTTTCCTGGGGTGGTCTTCATGCTCCTCTTCACTAGCAGAGTATACAAGAATGTCGTCAAGAAACACAACGACAAACTGATCTAAGTATGGCATGAAGATGCGATTCATCAAATTCATGAATATTGCTGGAGCATTGGTCAAACCAAACGGCATCACTAAGAACTCATAATGCCCATACTTCGACCTGAACGCTGTCTTGGGAATATCTTCCTTCCGAACTCTCACTTGATGATACCCTGAACGAAGATCTATCTTGGAGAAAACTCTAGCTTTGCTCAACTGATCAAACAAGTCGTCGATCCTGGGTAGTGGGTACTTGTTCTTTACTGTCGTTGTGTTAAGCTTTCTGTAGTCAATGCATAATCTGGATGACCCATCCTTCTTTTCCACAAGTACAACTGGTGCTGCCCATGGTGACACGCTAGCTTGGATGAACTTCTTCTCCTTCAGTTCCTCTATATGCTGATATACCTTGGCCTGCTCTGAATCCGCCATTCTGTAAACCCGATCTGATATCGGTTTAGTTCCTAGTGCCAATTCTATACTGAACTCAATATCCCTAACCGGTGGTAGACCTGAAAGTTCTTCGGGAAATACGTCCAGAAATTCTTCAACTACCTTCGGAATCTGAACTTCTTCCATTGCCGCTACTACTCCCTGCTCCTGCTGAGTTGCCTCTGATCTGACTAAGGTGAACCGCTCCATGCCTGGAATATCAAAAGATACACTCCCTCTACGATAATCTATTGTCGCATGACTGTCTTTTAGCCAGTCCATGCCTAAGATAACGTCGAAATTTCCGACAGGAAATTCTATCAACCGGGCGGGCAAGGAATGCCCGCAAACTACAATACTACACGCTAGAATTACTCTACTAACCCCTACGAGCCTATTACCAGTAAGTATATTCAACCTCCCTGGCAATGTCTCAAACTCCATTCCTAGTCGTGTCGCAAATCGTGCAGATATAAATGAATGGGATGCTCCCGAATCAAACAATGCTACTGCGGGATATGAGGCGACGAGAATGTTACCTGCCACAACGTCTTCCGATGCCAATGCCTCCTCCAAGGACAAAATGAATGCCTGCCCTCGACCTCCTTGCCGGTTCCCATGCTGCGGCCTAACCTGATGTTGTTGCTGGCCTCTTCCTTGATGATGCTGGGGTGGTCTATGCTGGTGTTGCTGCATCGACGGTCCCTACTGTCGAAACATCTGAGCCTGCGGACGCTGTGCCAACGGCCTAACTGCCACTGCTGGTCCTCGATACTGGCCTGCCCCTGGTGCTGGCAGAGCAGGAAACTGCTGCCCTGGTCCTCCTGACCTCGAATTCATGGGACATGTGGTAACCCGATGGTCTGGATTTCCACATATCAGACACAGTCCATTCAATGTCCGACACATATCTCTAGTGTGCCCCATCTTCCCACAATAAGTGCAGCCCGTCGGGGGTTGCTGATTCTTCCTCTGTTGCTGCTGCTGCTGTCTGGGTGGTGGTGCTGGTCCTCGTATCGCTACATCGTGGATACGAATGCCAGTGGATGGTGCTGTTGTTCGGGGCGCTGCTCCCCCTCCTCCTTCAATCTGACTGTGGGATCTCTTCTGACCCCCAGTCCTGGTCGCAAGCCTCTGAATGGTGATCTCATGCCTTCGAGTTGCCGTCAATACTTCGTCGAAAGTTTGGTAATTGTGCCCCTCTATCAATTACAAAAGTTCAAGATGAAACCCTTGCTGAAACCTCATAGCCCTCTGGCTCTCTGTTGCTACCATCTCTGGGGAGAATCTACTCAATCTGCAAAACTCCGCTGTATAAGCATCTACAGTCTTGCCAGCCTGCCTGAGGCTGATAAACTTCTGTTGTAGCTCAAACTGTGCCACAACTCCATAGTACTTGGTCTTGAATCTGGCAGTAAAATCGTCCCAAGCCACAGGACGTCTGATACCTACTTCCTCTGATTCCCCCCAATCACATGCGAGATCCTGAAGTAACAACTTCACTAGATCCATACGTTCTTCTGCCGGTACCATAGCTGCTGTCAGAATAGCCTCCATATCCTTAAGCCATGCATCTGCTGAGATGGCGTCCTCCGTGCCCTCGAAACGGCGGGGGTTGTACTTGCAAAACCTGGATGATGCTCCTGAATCAGCCCATACTCCTCTTTCCAAAGCCGTCTGTAATCCTTGGTTGAGCAACACATTCTGCTCTTGTAGCTGAGTGTGCATGCGCTGTTGGGCCAACATCTGATGTTGCTGAGCAGCCATCATTCCTCTCATGATCTCCAGAAGGGCTGGTGTGTCCACTTGGATAGGTGGAACTGTCGGTGGTGGTAGAATATCCGGATACTGCGATTCAGCTGCTGGTTCCACTATCACTTCTTCCTGGGTAGCCTCTTGAGTTAGTACTGGCCCTTGTTGCTGACCAACCGGGTCAGGTTGTCCATGTTGCTCCTGCTGTTGTTGTTACTGTCCAGCTCTGACCGATGTGGTCGAAGTGCCCCTAAGAAAAGGGACAAGAGAACAATCAAACAACTGGACATGAAGGATCAATGAAGTCAAAGGATACCGGAATGTCAAGCAAGGGTTGAGAATAATGAATCATGAGATCAAGGGGGAACACGCGTGATTGAGACATCCTATAAATCAAAACACCCCATAAGTCTGAAATCAGACCTGCATGGGCCACCACCAAAACCTTGTCACGCCCCAGAACCAGAATACTGGAGAGCGGAGAAATGACTCAGCCAGCTACGTATTACGGGTAGATGAATACCGTATAATACGATCAATACTGTCTAACCAGAAGAGGGGGTACATACTACATGAAAGTCTTACTATGGTCATTTCACATCTATTGTCTCAATCATTCAAACAAGAAATAGGAAATAGTGAACATGTAAGAATAAGCAGTAAGGTGTCCCAAATGCTCAGTCAAAATGTTCTTGAGATCTGGCTTTACAAAACATAGCCAGATGGCATATAGCAAAGTATACACAATTGTTATCAGCTGCAGTCTGACTTAATTACAATTATGCAAAAGTAAGTATGAGACGATCCGACTAACATGTCGGTGCCAAACGGCTAAGTATAAAGTAAATGACAAAACGAGCGGTGAAGTAAGGAAACCCACTCGAGTCCTCCTGCGATCATTTCCCTAGTATTGACCATCTTGGAGGAAGAAGTAAGCTGGATCCTCGGAGACTGGCTCTAAATCTGGCCATGCAAAACCAGAGAGGTTAGACCTCTAATAGCAAGTACCACAAGGAAGCACGATATGAAGGACTAAACCAGTAAGTAAGAGAATATAGTAAATAGATCTCTGCTTCCCACTAGGATTCACATAACATCACGACACTTCGAACCAACCTCCCAACCAAATAAGGACAGAAGTTAGCCCGTCATGTCCTGACATTCTGATCATCTCAGTTAGGCAATAGAGTATGTACAGTACACAAACAAATCATCTTGAACGGCCAATCAACTACTACGGCTTGCTATTGTGAGTCCCAAGTTATCCTGGAATTATACAATTAGGGATTCCTCAGTTCTTACTATGTGCAAGCAAGGCTAGTCTATCCAATCAATCAATTGTGCCAATCATGTAGTTAGACGAGTCCCAGCGGGACGCCCGCCGTTATAGCATGTACAATAATATAAGCAGATATCGTTCCCTGCCCGTGTGACAGATTTACCGTATCTGTGGGAACCAGCCGGCCCGTCGGGCACTTAACAGTCCCAAGGGGGCTGCCATGTAAGAACTCGGGAATCCATTCTCTCCATGCCATCATTATTTCATTTAACTTAATAGTCTCTACGTTACGGGAAGTTCCATGCCGTGGATCATGGTCGTTCAAATGAGTACTTTCGTACGGGGTACGATATGCGCAACTCTACAACGATACCCATGCGGCTAGGTTGTAGGTTTTATATAGCGTGATGCAACAATTAAGTCTAACCACGGAGTAATCATGCCTTGATCATAAAGTACACATGCTGTTTTTGTAAAATAGATAAATAAATAATTTGAAACCTGCATGTGACTATATGCCAATATTCGGGATTGGCTAATCGAGTACAATAGTTCATTACATGAACGTGTCTCATTCATTTCATTCAATAAGACGACTAGCCAGTCTCTTAGTTCCAACTAGGAACGCATGATCAATTTTAGTAAAGATAACCATTATTATCAATGGTATCGAGGCATGAAAGTCAATTAGTATTACATGGGATCGAGTCTGTAACTCCTTAGAGTCAAGTTCCAGTCAATCTGGATATCCATGGATCAATCAAGACACATGACACATTCTACACAACAATCCATATTTACAATATTAACATGTCATGATTTTATCAAGTTCACGCCAAAAGGCGTAAGGATATAATAGAAGAATTATCATGCCATCATTAAATGAATAAGTTATAGAGCAAATAGAACACCCTGGTTAAAAGTCACGCCAGCAAGTCTAAGCTAAGGCCAAAAGTCACGCCAACAAGTCTAGTCGAAGTGAGCGTGAAAATGGTTCCTATTGGCATGCACAGTGTGAGTGTAAAAAATGATAAGAAATCCAAGCACGCACTCGTGGGCGTGTGCGTGACTAAAAATCTACGCACTCATGGATGTGTGCGTGACTGAAAATACACGCACGCTCATGAGAACGTGAGCGTGACAGAAAATACACGCAGACACGCAGAGACGTGTGCGTGACAGAAAATACACGCACGCTCATTAGAACGTTAGCGTGACTAAGAAATACATGCACACAAACATGAGCGTGACTGAGAAATACACGCACGCAAACATGAGCGTGACTGAGAAATACACGCACGCAAACATGAGCGTGACAAAGAAATACACGCACGCAAACATGAGCGTGACTGAGAAATACACGCACGCAAACGCGAGCGTGACTGAGAAATACACGCACGCAAACGCGAGCGTGACTGAGAAATACACGCACGCAAATGCGAGTGTGACTGAGAAATATACGCACGCAAATGCGAGCGTGACTGAGAAATACACGCACACAAACGTGAGCGTGACTGAGAAATACATGCACGCAAACATGAGCGTGACTGAGAAATACACGCACGCAAACATGAGCGTGACTGAGAAATACACGCACGCAAACGCGAGCGTGACTAACAAGCAGTTCTACCACATGAACTCTCTGATCCAAAAACACGCTAAGTTGGTGGATTTAAAACCCATGAACAGCCGAAAATACAAACTTAGATCTAGAGAAAACAAGCCACAGAAATCACATATACCAAGCACTAAACTCTCTCAGGATCATGAGAGGAAGAGTAATGATCCATAAAAATGGATGGTTGAGAAGCAAGTTTGCACTTGCCTTCTCCTGCTGCTGGTAGGTGGTGGAGAGTAATGGGAGAAAGAAGAAGAGGTAATGGTGAGAATGAAGTTATGAGGAGAGAGAATGAGATGGAAGCTTTAAATAGAAAGGGTGGTGGTAGGTGGGAGTTTGGGCCGGGTTGAGCCATCATGAACCCGAAACCCTCCATGAACCCGAACCACAAGGCTAGACTAATAGCAGAGAATAACAACAAAAAATAAAATACAGAAAAAATGCAGGAATAAAATGCGGATAATTAATTAACATGAAATTAAAGGAAATTAAATACAGGATAATATATGATAAATACTAAAGAAATATACATGAGTTGTACGTGTATAAAAATACGCATTCTGGGAATGGGAAGTGACATCTCTACCCACCTTAGAAAAATTCCGTCATCGGAATTTCAAATCCAAGCAGGTAGAAATATCGGAGCTAAACTAATACAAGCAATTCTACTGAGCAAGAAATCATTTTACCATATCAAAAGCAAGTACTATATATGTAAATTCATCAATCCCCGATATCAAGTAGCTCTACCCATAAGATGACAAGCATGAAGAATCAGGACAATCAAGGTATACAGAAAGAGATGTACCTTGTGAGTCAAACAGGTGTGGATACCGTGATCGGATATCATCCTCACGTTCCCACGTTGACTCTCCCAAGGGGTGATGACCCCAAGCAATACGGACAAGACTAATTGTTCGGTTCTTGAGTATCTTCTCTCTTCGGTCCAAAATGGACACAGGCTGTTCCTCGTAAGACAGGTTGGTACCAACAACCAGCTCAGAATGATCGAGGACGTGGCTTGGGTCCGATACATACCTACGTAATTGAGATACATAAATACGTCATGCACCTCTCGTAACGAAGGTGGGAGGGATAAACGATAAGCAACATCGCCTATCCGATCAAGGATAACAAATGGGCCCACGTACCGCGGACTCAATTTCCCGCGAACGCCAAATCTAATGACCCCACGAGTAGGTGAGATCCGCAAGAATACGTGGTCCTCAACAGAGAATTCTAACGGCCTACGATGCTGGTCCGCCCAATGACGATGCCGATCCTGCGCAACTCGAAGTCGCTCTCTAATTCCCTTAACCACTTTAACCGTCTGAACAATCATTTTCGGGCCTAGTATCTTCCTCTCCCCGATATCATCCCATGCAAGCGGTGACCGGCACTTCTTACCATATAGTGCTTCAAATGGCGCCATCTGGATACTGGCTTGATAACTATTATTGTATGAAAACTCAACTAAGTGCAGGTGGCTCTCCCAAGACCCTCCAAAATCTAGAGTGCAAACTCTTAACATGTCTTCTAAAGTCTGAATCGTTCTTTCTGATTGCCCATCCGTCTGCGGATGGTAGGCCGTGCTAAATCTTAACTTGGTACCCAGGCTATGATGTAAGCTCTTCCAGAAATATGATGTAAAGCGGGTATCTCGATCCGACACAATACTGACAGGGACTCCATGCTGCCTGACTATCTGTTGCATATACAACTCTGCCAACTTTTCTGTAGATTGCCCTACTCTGAAAGGAAGAAAGTGTGCTACCTTCGTAAGTCGGTCCACTATTACCCAAATAGCGTCCTTACCACTTGGTGATCTCGGTAAACCGGTCACAAAGTCTATTGTAATATGCTCCCATTTCCATTCCGGGATAGGAAGCGGTTGCAATAATCCAGCTGGCCTCTGCTGTTCTGCCTTCACTTGCTGAGATACCAAGTAACGGAAAACAAATCTAGCTATCTCCCTCTTCATCCCGTTCCACCAGAAATGCTGCTTGATATCTTGGTACATCTTGGTCCCTCCAGGATGAATAAAATACTGAGAACTGTGAGCTTCTGCCATAACCTCCTGTCTGATATCTCCACTAGGTATATATAGACGTGATCCAAACCTAAGTGTACCATCTTCATGAATTCTCATCTCCTTCCTGAGTCCTGACTCACACTCTGTCCTAAGTTTCTGAATCCTTGGGTCTTGTGCCTGAGCTGCCTTGATCCTGTCTACTAAGTCAGATTGAACTTGCAGACTTGTTAGAACTCCTATATCACTCGGAAGTATAACTTCGATGCCCATCTCCTGAAGGTCTTCTAGGATATGCTTCTGTGTTGTTAACATAAATGTGCCGCCTCTCCTGCTAAGAGCGTCCGCCACTACATTAGCCTTGCCTGGATGATACTGAAGCTCCACGTCATAATCCTTGATCAACTCCAGCCATCTCCTCTGCCTCATGTTCAGCTCCTTCTGAGTAAAGATGTACTTCAGACTTTATGGTCTGTGTACATCTCCACTCGGTCACCATATAAGTAATGCCTCCATAGCTTCAGAGCAAACACTACTGCCGCTAACTCCAAATCATGAGTTGGGTAATTCTTCTTGTGGTCCCGAAGCTGCCTAGATGCATATGCTATCACCTTCCCATGCTGCATAAGGACACATCTAAGTCCTTTACCTGACGCATCACAATATACTGTAAAACCTCCGGGTCCTACTGGCAATGTAAGAATAGGTGCTGATATCAACTTCTGCTTCAAAGTCTCGAATGATGCCTGACATTCTGCCAACCAAATAAATGGTACATCCTTCCGAGTCAAGCGGGTCATGGGTGCTGAAAGCCTTGCAAAGTCTGACACAAACCTTCTGTAATATCCTGCAAATCCCAAGAAACTCCGCACATCTGCTACGGTCTTGGGTACTGGCCAACTTTCTACTGCTTCTATCTTCTTGGGATCTACTGCTACTCCAGCTCCTGATATGATGTGACCCAAAAATGAAATGGAATCCGACCAAAACTCACACTTGCTGAGCTTGGCATACAACTGGTTCTCTCTCAGAACCTGTAACACTTTCCTGGGGTGGTCTTCATGCTCCTCTTCACTAGCAGAGTATACAAGAATATCGTCAAGAAACACAACGACAAACTGATCTAAGTATGGCATGAAGATACGATTCATCAAATTCATGAATATTGCTGGAGCATTGGTCAAACCAAACGGCATTACTAAGAACTCATAATGCCCATACTTCGACCTGAACGCTGTCTTGGGAATATCTTCCTTCCGAACTCTCACTTGATGATACCCTGAACGAAGATCTATCTTGGAGAAAACTCTAGCTTTGCTCAACTGATCAAACAAGTCGTCGATCCTGGGTAGTGGGTACTTGTTCTTTACTGTCGTCGCGTTAAGCTTTCTGTAGTCAATGCATAATCTGGATGACCCATCCTTCTTTTCCACAAGTACAACTGGTGCTGTCCATGGTGACACGCTAGCTTGGATGAACTTCTTCTCCTTCAGTTCCTCTATATGCTGATATACCTTGGCCTGCTCTGAATCCGCCATTCTGTAAACCCGATCTGATATCGGTTTAGTTCCTAGTGCCAATTCTATACTGAACTCAATATCCCTAACCGGTGGTAGACCTGAAAGTTCTTCGGGAAATACGTCCAGAAATTCTTCAACTACCTTCGGAATCTGAACTTCTTCCATTGCCGCTATTACTCCCTGCTCCTGCTGAGTTGCCTCTGATCTGACTAAGGTGAACCGCTCCATGCCTGGAATATCAAAAGATACACTCCCTCTACGATAATCTATTGTCGTATGACTGTCTTTCAGCCAGTCCATGCCTAAGATAACGTCGAAATTTCCGACAGGAAATTCTATCAACCGGGAGGGCAAGGAATGCCCGCAAACTTCAATACTACACGCTAGAATTACTCTACTAACCCCTACGAGCCTATTACCAGTGAGTATATTCAACCTCCCTGGCAATGCCTCGAACTCCATTCCTAGTCGTGTCGCAAATCGTGCAGATATAAATGAATGGGATGCTCCCGAATCAAACAATGCTACTGCGGGATATGAGGCGACGAGAATGTTACCTGCCACAACGTCTTCCGATGCCAATGCCTCCTCCAAGGACAAAATAAATGCCTGCCCTCGACCTCCTTGCCGGTTCCCATGCTGCGGCCTAACCTGATGTTGTTGCTGGCCTCTTCCTTGATGATGCTGGGGTGGTCTATGCTGGTGTTGCTGCATCGACGGTCCCTGCTGTCGAAACATCTGAGCCTATGGACGCTGTGCCAACGGCCTAACTGCCACTGCTGGTCCTCGATACTGGCATGCCCCTGGTGCTGGCAGAGCAGGAAACTGCTGCCCTGGTCCTCCTGACCTCGAATTCATGGGACATGTGGTAACCCGATGGTCTGGATTTCCACATATCAGACACAGTCCATTCAATGTCCGACACACATCTCTAGTGTGCCCCATCTTCCCATAATAAGTGCAGCCCGCCGGGGGTTGCTGATTCTTCCTCTGTTGCTGCTGCTGCTGTCTGGGTGGTGGTGCTGGTCCTCGTATCGCCACATCGTGGATACGAATGCCAGTGGATGGTGCTGTTGTTCGGGGCGCTGCTCCCCCTCCTCCTTCAATCTGATTGTGGGATCTCTTCTGACCCCCAGTCCTGGTCGCAAGCCTCTGAATGGTGATCTCATGCCTTCGAGTCGCCGTCAATACTTCGTCGAAAGTTTGGTAATTGTGCCCCTCTATCAATTGCAAGAGTTCAAGATGAAGCCCTTGCTGAAACCTCATAGCCCTCTGGCTCTCTGTTGCTACCATCTTTGGGGCGATTCTACTCAATCTGCAAAACTCTGCTGCATAAGCATCTACAGTCTTGCCAGCCAGCCTGAGGCTGATAAACTTCTGTTGTAGCTCAAACTGCGCCACAACTACATAGTACTTGGTCTTGAATCTGGCAGTAAAATTGTCCCAAGCCACAGGACGTCTGATGCCTACTTCCTCTGATTCCTACCAATCACGTGCGAGATCCTGAAGTAACAACTTCACTAGATCCACACGTTCTTCTGCCGGTACCATAGCTGCTGTCAGAATAGCCTCCATATCCTTAAGCCATGCATCTGCTGAGATGGCGTCTTCCGTGCCCTCGAAACGGCGGGGGTTGTACTTGCAAAACCTGGCTGATGCTCCTGAATCAGCCCTCACTCCTCTTTCCAAAGCCGTCTGTAATCCTTGGTTGAGCAACACATTCTGCTCTTGTAGCTGAGTGTGCGTGCACTGTTGGGCCAACATCTGATGTTGCTGAGTAGCCATCATTCCTCTTATGATCTCCAGAAGGGCTGGTGTGTCCACTTGGGTAGGTGGAACTGTCGGTGGTGGTGGAATATCCGGATACTGTGATTCAGCTGCTGGTTCCACTATCACTTCTTCCTGGGTAGCCTCTTGAGTTAGTACTGGCCCTTGTTGCTGACCAACCGGGTCAGGTTGTCCATGTTGCTCCTGCTATTGTTGTTGCTGTCCAGCTCTGACCGATGCGGTCGAAGTGCCCCTAAGAAAAGGGACAAGAGAACAATCAAACAACCGGACATGAAGGATCAATGAAGTCAAAGGATACCGGAATGTCAAGCAAGGGTTGAGAATAATGAATCATGAGATCAAGGGGGAACACGCGTGATTGAGACATCCTATAAATCAAAATACCCCACAAGTCTGAAATCAGACCTGCATGGGCCACCACTAAAACCTTGTCACGCCCCAGAACCAGAATACTGGAGAGCGGGGGAATGACTCAGCCAGCTACGTATTACGGGTAGATGAATACCGTATAATACGTTCAATGCTGTCTAACCAGACGAGGGGGTGCATACTACATGAAAGTCTTACTATGGTCATTTCACATCTATTGTCTCAATCATTCAACCAAGAAACAGGAAATAGAGGACATGTAAGAATAAGCAGTTAGGCGTCCCAAATGCTCAGTCAAAATGTTCTTGAGATCTGGCTTTACAAAACATAGCCAGATGTTATATAGTAAAGTATACACAATTGTTATCAGCTGCAGTCTGACTTAATTACAATTATGCAAAATTAAGTACGAGACGATCCGACTAACATGTCGGTGCCAAACGGCTAAGTATAAAGTAAATAACAAAACGAGCGGTGAAGTAATGAAACCCACTCGAGTCCTCCTGCGATCATTCCCCTAGTATTGACCATCTTGGAGGCAGAAGTAAGCTGGATCCTCGGGGACTGGCTCTAAATCTGGCCATGCAAAACCAGAGAGGTTAGACCTCTAATAGCAAGTACCACAAGGAAGCACGATATGAAGGACTAAACCAGTAAGTAAGAGAATATAGTAAATAGATCTCTGCTTCCCACTAGGATTCACATAACATCACGACACTTCGAACCAACCTCCCAACCAAACAAGGACAGAAGTTAGCTCGTCATGTCCTGACATTCTGATCATCTCAGTTAGGCAATAGAGTAGGTACAGTACACAAACAAATCATCTTGAACGGCCAATCAACTACTACGGCTTGCTATTGTGAGTCCCAAGTTATCCTAGAATTATGCAATTAGGGATTCCTCAGTTCTTACTATGTGCAAGCAAGGCTAGTCTATCCAATCAATCAATTGGCCAATCATGTAGTTAGACGAGTTCCAGCGGAACGCCCGCCGTTATAGCATATACAATAATATAAGCAGATACCGTTCCCTGCCCGTGTGACAGATTTACCGTATCTGTGGGAACCAGTCGGCCCGTCGGGCACTTAATAGTCCCAAGGGGGCTGCCATGTAAGAACTCGGGAATCCATTCTCTCCATGCCATCATTATTTTATTAAACTTAATAGTCTCTACGTTGCAGGAAGTTCCATGCCGTGGATCATGGTCGTTCAAATGAGTACTTTCGTACGGGGTACGATATGCGCAACTCTACAACGATACCCGTGCGGCTAGGTTGTAGGTTTTACATAGCGTGATGCAACAATCAATTCTAACCACGGAGTAATCATGCCTTGACCATAAAGTACACATGCTGTTTTTGTAAAATAGATAAATAAATAATTTGAAACCTGCATGTGACTGTATGCCAATATTCGGGATTGGCTAATCGAGTACAATAGTTCATTACATGAACGTATCTCATTCATTTCATTCAATAAGACGACTAGCCAGTCTCTTAGTTCCAACTAGGAACGCATGATCAATTTTAGTAAAGATAACCATTATTATCAATGGTATCGAGGCATGAAAGTCAATTAGTATTACATGGGATCGAGTCTGTAACTCCTCAGAGTCAAGTTCCAGTCAATCTGGGTATCCATGGATCAATCAAGACACATGACACATTCTACACAACAATCCATATTTACAATATTAACATGTCATGATTTTATCAAGTTCACGCCAAAAGGCGTAAGGATATAATAGAAGAATTATCATGCCATCATTAAATGAATAAGTTATAGAGCAAATAGAACTCCCTGGTTAAAAGTCACGCCAGCAAGTCTAAGCTAAGGCCAAAAGTCACGCCAACAAGTCTAGTCGAAGTGAGCGTAAAAATGGTTCCTGTTGGCATGCACAGTGTGAGTGTAGAAAATGATAAGAAATCCACGCACGCACTCGTGGGCGTGTGCGTGACTAAAAATCCATGCACTCATGGATGTGTACGTGACTGAAAATACACGCACGCTCATGAGAACGTGAGCGTGACAGAAAATACACGCAGACACGCAGAGACGTGTGCGTGACTGAAAATACACGCACGCTCATTAGAACGTTAGCGTGACTAAGAAATACACGCACGCAAACATGAGCGTGACTGAGAAATACATGCACGCAAACATGAGCGTGACTGAGAAATACATGCACGCAAACATGAGCGTGACTGAGAAATACACGCACGCAAACGCGAGCGTGACTGAGAAATACACGCACGCAAACGCGAGAGTGACTGAGAAATACACGCACGCAAACATGAACGTGACTGAGAAATACACGCACGCAAACGCGAGCGTGACTAACAAGCAGTTCTACCACATGAACTCTCTGATCCGAAAACACGCTAAGTTGGTGGATTTAAAACCCATGAACAACCAAAAATACAAACTTAGATCTAGAGAAAACAAGCCACAGAAATCACATATGCCAAGCACTAAACTCTCTCAGGATCATGAGAGGAAGAGTAATGATCCATAAAAATGGATGGTTTAGAAGCAAGTTTACACTTGCCTTCTCCTGCTGCTGGTAGGTGGTGGAGAGTAATGGGAGGAAGAAGAAGAGGTAATGGTGAGAATGAAGTTATGAGGAGAGAGAATGAGATGGAAGCTTTAAATAGAAAGGGTGGTGGTAGGTGGAAGTTTGGGCCGGGTTGAGCCATCATGAACCCGAAACCCTCCATGAACCCGAACCACAAGGCAAGACTAATAGCAGAGAATAACAACAAGAAATAAAATACAAAAAAAATACAGGAATAAAATGCGGATAATTAATTAACATAAAATTAAAGAAAATTAAATACAGGATAATACATGATAAATACTAAAGAAATATACATGAGTTATACGTGTATAAAAATACGCATTCTGGGAATGGGGAGTGACAGGCCACATCCTATCTATCTTCTTCCAAGAAGGAGAATCTACTGGGTGTCGCATGTGTACTACTATCTTCTACACGAGCATGCCATGTCATCTCCTCAGCTATCCATGGTATACTATACATACGTTGCAACCTCTGGATTATTGGAAAGTATCTAAGCTTCTTCATCGGCAACTTCTTGTCTTTTTTTTTTGAATTTTCTTCTGGTTGCCACCTACTTTCACCACACTTGGGACAATTATTCTTGTCTGCATTTTCTCTCCAATAGAGTATGCAATCATTAGGATAAGCATGGATAATCTCATACTTCATTTAGAAAGGCTTAACCATAGCCTTAGCTTTTTGAAAATTTTTCGGCAAAGTGTTCCCATTCGGTAAAATCTTCTTCAAAAATTGCAAAAATTCAGTAAAAAGAGCTTCAGAACATTGGTGTCTAGCTTTCATGCTTAACAAATCTAATATTGAGGATAATTTAGTATGTTGACCTTCACAATTAGGATATAAAGGTTCCATTGCATCCTCCAACTTATTGTTGTAATTAGTGTCTTCCGGGAGATCAGCTTGAACATGAGCATCATTTTGTTGATCAGATTCATTCAGGCATTCGTCGAGGACATTAGGATCAACACGTCTAAATGTGTCATTGAACAAGTCTGCCATTCTTGGAAAGGCATTTTCTGTACTAGTTGATGAACTAGGAGCTTGAACATTCACACCTATTGTAAGAAGTGGTTATCCATGATTGATCCAAGTTCTATATGACTTGTCCACACCATTGCAAATCAAATGCTCAGCAATAACATTTAGTTTTTTTTTACATGAATTGTAGTTACGACATTTATCGCACGGACAACAATACCAATCATTTCCACCCAATTTATCTTTTGTGAACTGAATGAATGATGCAACACCTTCAAAGTATTCATCTGACAACTGAGGTGCATCCATCCATGCCTTACTTGGGGGTATTGAATACATCTACCAATAAATAAATATATCATCAATAAAATAGAATAGAATAGAACATATTATCGTTACAGAGTTTGCATATAACAATAAATTCACAGGACTTGGAAACAAAATAGACCACAAGAAACTATAAAAATATCATCAATAAAATATAAAGATATCTTCAAAAAAATAGAATAAAACATATTATAGTTAAAAACTTTACTTACAACAATAAATTCACAGGACTTGTAAACAAAATAGACCACAATTGCCAAAAACAACTTTACAGATTTCAGATTTGATGTTCAGATTTCAAATTTAATGTAAATAAATTAATGAAAACCTAATAAAACACATTTGTAAAACCAATGTTGCATACTCCTCCGCAGGAGCTCGTATCCGTGGTCGAGTCAGGTCCGACGACGCCCTCCACCTCTGTACGGCTGCTCGTCGACCGGCGATAAAGGTGGAACTGACCCGACGACAGTTAGAAGAGGTGGAGGGCGCCGTCGGACCTGACTCGACCATGGATACGAGAAAAACCATAAATCATAAAGAAAAAACTTGAGTAAAAACATAAAGGTGGAACTGACCCGCCTGCTCGATCAGTGACTCGACCACGGATACGAGCAAAAACTTGAGTAAAAACACAAATCATAAAGCAAAACATAAAGGTGGAACTGACCCGCCTGCTCGATCAATGACACACAAAACATAAAAAAAATAATACAAAGAAATTCCAAACCTAGATTTAGAGTAAAAACACAAAAAAAATTTCCAAGCCATAATTCAAGTGAAAGAAAAAGATGAAAAAATAATGATTACTTACAGTGGAGAACTCCTTTAGATTTGATTGAGGATTTTTTTATGGTTTTTGATGCCCTCTTTCTGCTTCCTTTAGATTGAGGAAATTTTGTGAGAGAATAGAGGGAAAGATGAGAGGGAAAAAAAGTGTGCTGAATGAAACGGCGCCAAGTTTAACAAGATATATTGTTAGGGATTATTTTTGGATAGGGGTTTTTTAATTGGAACGACGGTTTAGGTCCGTCGAAAATAAATCTACTGTCAACGTCTGTCGTTTTTGACAAACCTTAAGTGTCAAAAATGAGATAATTTGGTGTAGTGAGTAACTAAGGCTTGTGATAATCCTAGTTAGCTAATGTAGAAAGCCGTAGTCACTGATTGGCCGTGAACGATTGTATGGTGTAGATTCAGTGCTCGAATATTGCAAGCATGATCGCATGATTGTCACTTTTTAACAATAAAAATCAGAGGCTAAGTTCTGTTCAGGTGAAGGGTTACAACCCCGGTCCTTGTTTGGTTTAAGGGTTGTAACTGGCTCCCGGAGCAGTTCTGTGTCCTCTCTTCGTTTATTCTCTTATTGCACCCCACGTCATGCGCGTCATGTTTCACTTTACCAACAAGATTTAGAGACGGAGTTCTATTCAGGTGAAGGATTACAACCCCGATCCTTGTTTGGTTTAAGGGTTGTGACCTAGCTACTTGAATGGTTTCCTCATACTCTAATATGACTGTTGTTATTTTTTATTATCAGGCTCTTTCATACTTACTTTTAATATTTGTTTCTGATATGCTGGTTTTAGTTCTTAAGTGAAGCCTCCTTTGTGGCACCTGCTCTTTCTAGGATTTGACCCAGCTGGTTTTGTATGGCCAGATTTCGGAGCAGCTCCAGAGGATCTACCGACTTTCCAGTCCGATGGTGACCACCAGACGTAACCAGGACAACGAGTGGGTTTATTTTTTTGGCTCTCCCACTCTATTGTAAAATTATTGTTTTGAGGCGTTTAGCCGGCGAGCACCTGTTAGCTCGTATTGCATACCTTATTTACTGTCTGCCTACGGACTGTAGCATGATTGACAAATCCTAGGGTTGATCATGTATTACTGAACTCTTGCTAGTCCTCGCATGTTGTAACGACTAGCTTCATGATCAGCTGAATATGTAATGTCCGGGACGCCTTTCTATTGTATATTTGGCGATCTTACATCTTGTAACTTTACTTGCTTGCTTGAGATTGAGACATTTAGGCTTGTTATTGACCATAGGAGACTGATGGATTGTAGTTAAACCCTCACGTATCTAGACAGCCGTGACCGTATAGCGAGGTGGGTTGCACTTTAATATACGTAGCTGGCTATGTTCGCCCCCGCTCTCCAGTATTCTGGTTCTGGGGCGTGACATTACTAACACGGAGAATGACCATTCTCCGTGTAAATTAATACGGAGAATGTCATTCTCCGTGTTAAATAAAATGGAGAATGCCATTCTCCGTGTAAATTAAAACAGAGAATGTCATTCTCCGTGTTAAATAAAACGGAGAATGCCATTCTCCGTGTTAAATAAAACGGAGAATGGCTATTCTCCGTGTAATTTGGCACGGAGAATGGTCATTCCAGTGTTAAAACACAGGAGAATGGCCATTCTCCGTGTTAGAAACACGAAAAATGTCATTCTCCGTGTTAAATAAAACGGAGAATGCCATTCTCCGTGTTAATTTACACGGAGAATGGTCATTTCCAATATTAAAACATAGGAGAATGATCATTCTCCGTTCTAAATTACATGGAGAATGGCCATTCTCCGTGCTAAATTACACGGAGAATGCCATTCTCCGTGTTAAATGACACGGAGAATGGTCATTCAAATGTTAAAACACAGGAGAATGGTCATTCTCCGTGTTAGTAACACGGAGAATGCCATTCAACACGGAGATCCGTGTTAGTAACATGGAGAATGACATTCAACACGGAGAATGGCATTCTCCTTGTTAAAATGCAGGAGAATGACTATTCTTCGTGTGATATCGACGGAGAACAGTTGACAGAAACCTAATTTTTTATTTTTTGTTTTGTGGGAAGAAATTTGACATGAATAAAGATTCATGCGTTTTTGTTCTTCTTTCAAAACGATGCTAACTCTTATGGAAAGGAAGAAGAAGAAGATGAGTGATGATCGGAGTTCGACTGAAAAAAGTACGGTGAACTACGAACTACGAACGATCTTTGCGATCTCTGCTGAAGACGAGAGCAATGGAATTCAGATCTCTCGTGAAGAAGAAGAAGAAGAAGAAGAAGAAGAAGAAGAAGAAGAAGAAGACGACGAGAATCTCAATCCAAATCTTAGTTTGTGCGGAGGGGTAGTTATGGTATTAATTTTGTAAATACAGAGTATCTAAAGGGAATCTTGGAATACTTAACGTGAAAATATATAATTCTGGGCATTTCATAAAATCCATCCTGCGGGTGGGTTTTTCATAAAAACTAACCACAAAATTGGATTTCTCAGCAATTTCCAGATAATAAAATTATTAAATATGGCAGAATATTAGTAGTTACAATTATCTTTTTTTGACGAGGATAAAAATGAAATAAAATAATAAAATATCTCAAAATTTATCGATTTGGGGTGTTTATAAAACCATCCAAAATTGTAAGGATTTTTGAGCCGATCAAAACCATTGCCTCAAAAAAAAAAAAAAAAGAAGCAGAGATTTTTATAAACAATCGGTTCAAAAATACTCCAGAACCGATAAAAACACCGCGAAAACTCTAGCTATCTCTTTACCTTAAATTCGATGTTTATTCTGCAACATGATATATAAGAGAAGTGTCTTTTCATTTCGAGATCGACGGTATCGACATTATCGATGGTTTCGGATCGAATTATTAAATTATTTTGGTATCAAAAAATAAATAATTATTAATATATTATTTAAAAAATTATTTTATATACTTGGTCATACTTTTTGAGTATTTTATGTGTTGTTTCTTAAATAATGGAAATGTTCCATACCGATTCCTGATTCCGATACACTCCTTTTCCCAATTTGGACGCAAGAACCTTGAGTGGACACGAGAATAGGCTTTGTAATGACATTAGAGTAGCCCATGGCCATGATTGGAGTCACAGAAGCAAGAAGCAAACTTCGACAACTCAAATGCCAATTGCATTTATGAGTGGAGGTGAAGGTTGATTGCTTTGCCTCGGGATTTATTTATGTGCCCCTTTAAGCATAGTTACGACACGATCGGATCGATATCGATACAGTTTGACATATCCTAATTCAATATCGATCGCTATGGATATTGATCAATACCTATGTTGGAATATTTTTCTAGTCAATTTGGCAGAAAAAGATGAACAAAAAGATCAACCAACAAGGACGTAAAAAACCTAATAAAAATGTAAAAGCATATAAATGGAGAAAAAATTATTTATCGTAAGCAAAATAACCAGCAATTGTGACTATTAAATTTTAAAACTATTAAGAAACACACAAAATAATTAAAAATATGTCTAAATTTACAAAATATTTTTTCTAAATTTAAATTTTTTTATTAACAGTTATTTGCTTTTCGATATCCAAAAATTTGATACTCCGAACCGAAACCGTTGATACCGCCAATCCGATACTTATAGGAATGGTCAGATATTGATTCCGATATCGCTACTGCGAACCTTTTCCTAAAGTTGGGGGAAAAAGACATAAATATTGTCGTAAAATCTTGGGATTTATTTATGAGTAGCATATATTCGGTAAAATAAAAGAATACATCTAAATTGATGAATAGGTTGATACTAGAATCTTCACAGAGGAGAACTAAAATAAGAAAAAAAAATATTTATAATATTTAACATTCTAAAATCCTCTGCAGTTTTTACTGATTTCTAACTAACTAACTGTTTCCTGAGTCTTAAAATTATTCTTGCCAATTGGAATTCTTTGAAAAAAATTCGGTATTTTTAAGCTGCAAGCATATATTATATTGAAAATTTTGTGCAAGATATTTATTGTACCATATCGATTCATGAGATGAAAAACATAAATTAAATTGCGGAAACGTACCTGAATCCATTGCTAGGCTTGATGGATCTTGAAGCGGTCATCCTTTTATGGGGTTCGATCTTCCAACTTGCTACGACCCTTAATGACAAAAAAGAATCTGAATACTTTGTCCCTCTCTTTCTGTTGATGGGGATGCAGAAAAGAAAAAGAGAAAACCTATCTTTTGGTGGTCGTATAAGTTGGGGACCATAACCCTAATGAATACATATATTTATATGTTTTGATATTTTTAATTTGACCCCTCATCAAATTAGATTTATCTTCGGTATCTACACATTAATTCCATGACAATTATACCCTTAAGCCAATTTTTCAAATAAACCACTTTAATTTGGCTTAATTATTTAGATAGCCCAACACAATTAATTTTACATGTGTGGCCCATATTATTGAATAATTCCAACATTTTGGTATTTTTTAGGTGCAAGCATATATTATATTAAATTTTGTCTTTGCTACCTTTTTCAATTCAATTTTAGCATTTTGATCCTCCAAAAAAAAAAATCAATTGAAGGAAAAAAAAAATCACGAGATTATTAATTAAATGTCGAGATTATAAATTAACCCAAGATTTATGACCCGGGTCCCATTAAAAAAACAAAGTTATGAAAATGTTTTTCCTTCTACATTCTCCCCTCCCTATTTCTTTCTCTCTATATGGGTTTGCCATGACAATTTTCTTTTTTCCTATTCAAATAGCCCCACATTATTTCAAGCCTCATGATACTTATATCAATATCATACTCTCTTTGTTTTACTAATACTACTATAGGATCTTGATTATTACTAATGTTCTTTTGTGTTTACTTTCTGGCCACGTTTGGTTCATGAAATCAATATATTTAGAAAGAAAGTCATTATTCTATTGTGTTTGGATACCAAAGAATATAATTATAAAATTAAAAAAATTATTCCATAATTGTTAATCATCTCCACTATCCTACATTTTTTTTATTTTAATTAGTGCATCACCTATTCCCCCATAATGTATGAATTATAATTATCGTAACCCTCAAGAAAATGGCTGATTTTTTAGTATTGTTGGGTAGTGCTAATTAAAATAACAAAATAAAAGATAGTAGAGATATAGTTAGCAATTGGGAGATAAATACAAATAACTCAAAGGAAAATTAATTTGCAAGTAAAATAAGGAAGAAAATGATGATTCACTTTCCTAACCCCAATTATTCACTCTCCCTTCCAATTTCCGAACCTCCTTTTTAATAAAAATAATTTTCAAGGGAAATCAGTTTCTTTTTTTTCCATTCCGCAAACTAAACAAGTCCGCTATGTATCAAAAAGTTTTTTTTTTTCTTTTTTTCCCGAGAATTGCAAAATTGTACCTATTATAGAATGCTGCCTCTGCCCATTAGATATGGCATTTACTAATGTTAAATGCCCTCATCAGAGCTGAATGGGAGATAATTCATATAGCCAACCTCAAAAACTTGGGATAAAAGAATTTATTGTTACTTTGTATGCTTCTGTTGATTAAGACTAATCTTAGCTCCGCAATGTCACTGTTTGTTATACTTTTTTTTAGGTGTCATTTTCTCCGAACTGGCGAGCAACATTTATAGAAAATTCGAATCGTGCCCATCCCTACGGGACCCTCCGTTGTATCCAACGGACTACACCCCCACGGACATGTTCGTTCTACTGTAAGGTGGTGTTGGGAACAAAGCGCGAAAATCGTTCCCCCAAACCAGAAAGTCCTGCGAGAGAACCGAGCAAAAGAAAACAAACAAAAAACGCCAAACACAATCGCAGATACAAAGATTTTTGACGTGAAAAACCCTTGCGGAAAAAACCACGAGACGATCGGAGTCCAACTCTGAGGAACCTCCACTAATATAATAAAGAGAATACACCCTCTATAAGCTCCCCCCGATCCAATATGCATCACCACAACTCACTTGAAAGAAAAAATTTTTTGATTGCGGAATTCGAAGAACAAGAGATGCCGAAAAATTATTCGAAGCAATCTCTCATTCACAATAGTTTTTAATCCTCTCTCTCTCAAAGATTGTAAAGCACTCTTGTTTTGAGATAATTTTTCAACTAGCATGCATCACCCTTTTAAGCCCTTGGTAATCTATACATGGAATGCCAATATATATAAAAACTTACAATATGCATCAATCATATATTTAATGGAAATCCAATCATAATTGGCTTGCCATAATTGGAAGTCCAATTATATGGAAAGCTACTATATGAATGGTCCAATCATATATATATGATCAAAGTAAATATGGAAATCCAATCATATATTTCCTTATCATATATATTCCAAAATAGGATCCATGCACTTTTCGAGCTTCTCCGACACACGGATGACGCTCGTCGCACTCCGGGGTATTCTCCACGTAGGTTGGAAACGCCACCCACTCCAACATGTGGGTCTTTTTAACATTATTGGAGGCATTATATGCCAATAAAATTCACTTGAGTAGTACATGATCAACAACTCACTTACTTTTAAAAGGGGACGTTTGGATAGCTGTAACTCTTTAAAAGTGGGACTTTTAACATGTTATAATTATAATACAAGCGGTGTCATTTTCAAAAAAAGTGTTTGGACGGATGAGTTTTTATCTGAGTTTCATATCAATTTTGTTTGGATGCTAACATGAAAGTGAATGTAGGAATTGAAAGTTTGGAATTCTAAATTTGGATGGCAACATAAAAATAAAAGGTTTACAAACGTGCCAATTGAATGTATAGATTATTGTATGCCAAAACCTTTCTTGTCTATAGCCAGCTTAGGACTTGATATGAGGTTCATGAGGCGTGTCACGTCCCGACCCGGACAATTGGTCGTCCTCGCATCGATTTATCCGAATCATTCGTTCTCGCTGGGCATGATGTCGTACGAGTCTGGATTTGCACTCGTACAAGACAAGATGACAAGTTATTAAATAATTATCTTTGATTTGATATTAGCAGCGGAAGAAACAGAGTATACGAAATAATTCTCTTTATTGATAATTGAACTGAGATTACAAAGGCTTTCAATAGCCCAACTGAATTTGCCAGATTGGCTACAATACTCAGGTTCTCTCTTGCCCACAAAGGATTTCACCGTTCCATACATCATGTCTTCTTTATCTCGGCCGCATCATCCTGCTGTAAGTCGAGTGTCAATGCGGTCGCATGCCTTAATATGCTTCGATATTCCATGCCTCAGCGCGTTCAAGCGAAGCTCCGCCGCGAGTAGATCATTCCCTGAACCTGCAAGTAATCTGGTGGGAGATCATTACTAATCCTCTCACATACTGATCAGAGACCCACTTTACCTAAACAAAATTAAGTAGATATATTGGATTATGCAGCATACAATTTAGTGATCTTTCTATCATTGCCTTAGGATCAGTTCATGTCATATTCGAAAGCAGTAAAGCAGGTTATCATGGCAATCTTGTTATCGATGATTAGCATAAGCAAGCAGGCAACCAATAGTACTCTCGTGTTGTTTCGTGACTTCTTACCAACATCGATGCACTCACCCTTGCACCGACGCAAGGTGAATACGCCTACCATATTTTTCTATCGTGTTATAAGTGCTCAATGTGCAGGATCTATGTGTTTCTGCACTTTTGGCCTACCGTTCCTTAACTATATGAAGATCATTGGCGTATTCGCGCCAGAATGGACTAACTTGTTTCTCTTTTCTTTTCTTTTCCTTTCTCAAATCGGATAACCTGACGTCCTTCCCGTACGGGTTTGCTGGCCCAATATCGAAAGGACGTCGAACTTACCATCAATTACAACTTATCACATCACTAGCAGATCGCAAGTCATGCCCAAAAGATGTGCACCAACAATGCTTAACATCTCTCCTAGGCCGAACGGTCCCGGTGTCCCGGCCAATAACTCGTTCGAGGGAATCATATCCCACCCGTGCACGGACAATATCTCAAGTCCATTCGACCATTAAACGCGCGTCAAACCCATACAACCAAACATAGTATTGAGTCCGAAACTCAGACTTCACGTCGTCTTATAATTCTCTTTCTTTCAATATTCTTACTCTTTCTATGTTCTTGCATTCTTTGTACGATTTTATTCTTCGTTTCAATGATCAACAGTACCATGCCTCAACTCAATGTTCGTCAAACGAACGACCCGAAGGTCCTGAACATCGTGCCACATTCGACAGTTCTGTCATATTCATGCCACAAATGTTCACTTTGCAATGAAGCCATCTTTTATGATTCTTGTGCACGTCCGCACGCTTTGACACAATTGTTCTCTATTCTTCGAGTCGTGCATGCGATGCACGCCACGATATCGTATTTCCATGTTCTATGCCTTAGTGTTCAATGTTCATGACTCATGTACTAGGACACTCGCCTCAATAGTCTTTCAATGTGCTAGCCTTCTAACTCGTGCGCGAAGCTGAAGCACTTGTCGATACAGTTATTCCATGTTCTTATGGCTTGCGTACAGAGGCGCTCGCCTTTGCGATATATATTCAATGTTCAATAGCGACTCGTACATTTGATGTATGTTTCATTTTAATTATTCTATCTAGTGTTCGACACGCACTATGTTCATCTCTCGATCGAGCCACGCCCGTGATCTCGATAGGTTAACAAAGCATACAACGATATATTTTACTTAGGCATTGAAGGAGTAGGAAAGAATGGTCAAAGTCCCCCCACCTTAAGTCGATACGCCTTGTCGTTTTGTCGAGCCGATGCAGCTCTATTTTATAACTTTGTTGCACGACCAACTCTTCTGACTTAGCCATTCGAGCACTTCATACTTCGTTGAATTATCCGACCGATTTGGCTTACCGTGCCTATGCCTCAGTCTGTTGCGAGGTGGTGATTTGGTTTTGCGGACACCATTACAAATAAGATAAAAAGTCAACCTCTTATATTTCAGCGTAAATGTATAGCCTGCACACGAAACCAACTAAAATCAATATCGATTCGATTTTTTAGAATCTTCGAACCAACTTAATGCTTTCTCTCGAACCAACTTAACACTTGCATCGAACTTACTCGATGCATTCCTCAGGTCAACATAGCTCTTTGCGTCGATTCACTTCGATACATATTTTGGGTCAACGCAACTCTTCGAGTAATGACTCATCGTAATGCACCGTGCGAAACGAATCATTACAAGGCGGTTGCTTCATATGCAAAATTTTAGAGGGCGTTAAATTTATTTTATAATATTTAATGTATGTAAGTCTAAACAAAAATTTGACAGTCTTATTTTAATTCGTTTAGCCGCATAATAAGATTTTTTTATTGGATATCTAAATGTTATGTACTAGAACCAAAGATAAGTTCGTTAGTCAAATTAGAAAATGAGTGGTTGAATTTTTTTTATTATGTAAACTTAATATTCTTTTGTCTCCAAAATAAGGGGAAATTTATGAAATGTCCAAAAATTGCAAAAGTTTTATGTAAAACCTACAGCAAAATAACATTTCATCGCGTGCCCAAAATTATCTATTAATATATAAAAGCGGGTTCGAATGACCTTTTTGCCCTTCCTTATAATTTTTTTTTCCAAACAAACTCGAACCCTGCTATTCAAAAACAAAAAGCAAAAAAATGTTTCGTACTCTCTCTTCTTCGATAAGACGATCAGTTTCTCCTCCAAAATCTAGGGTTTCTCCAAAAATCTTCAAACGTTCCTCCAAAATCTAGGGTTTCTCCTCCAAAAAATTTCAAACGTTCCTCTCATTCGAGACATTCGCACAATGTCGTCACAATCGAAGACATTACCAAATCAAGAAGCAGATTATCAAAAAGAGAGTGACGGAGAATCATCATCATCATCAAATCCAAAAGGGAATGACGGAGGATCAAAGAAACGGATAACTAAAAAAGTTGCATGTAAGGAGAAGAAGCCTGCTATCCAAAAAGAAGGTATAACTTTAACTTATTTTCATGATTCGTTGATCATTCTCCGTGTTAAATGTCACTAAGAATGGTCTTGATCATTCTCCGTGTAATTTAGCACGGAGAATGACATTCTTCCTGTAAAATTACAAGGAGAATGTCATTCTCCGTGCTAAATTATACGGAGAATGTCATTCTCCCTGTTAATTTTACAGGGAGAATGACATTCTCCGTGCTAAATTGTAAGGAAAATGTCATTCTCCCTGTAAAATTAACACGGAGAATGACATTCTCCCTGTAAATATACAAAGAGAATGTCATTCTCCCTGTAAATTTACAAAGAGAATGTCATTCTTCGTATAATTTAGCACGTAGAATGACATTCTCCGTATAATTTAGCACGGAGAATGACATTCTCCTTGTAATTTGACGAGAATGACATTCTCCGTGTTAAATTATACGGAGAATGTCATTCTCCTTACAATTTAACACGGAGAATGACATTCTCCGTGTAAATCTAACACGGAGAATGACATTCTCTTTGTAAATTTACAAGAGAATGACATTCTCCGTGTAATTTAACACGGAGAATGTCATTCTCCTTGAAAATATATCACGGAGAATGTCATTCTCTTGTAAATTAACAAGGAGAATGACATTCTCCCTGTATTTTAACACGGAGAATGACATTCTCCGTGTTAAAATACAGGAAGAATGTCATTCTCCTTGTTAATTTATAAGGAGAATGACATTCTCCGTGTTAAAATACAGGGAGAATGTCATTCTCCTTTCTAATTTACAGGTAGAATGACATTCTCCGTGTAATTTAACACGGAGAATGACATTCTCCTTGAAAATATATCACGGAGAATGACATTCTCCTTGTAAATTAACAAGGAGAATGACATTCTCCCTATATTTTAACATGGAGAATGTCATTCTCCGTGCTAAATTATACGGAGAATGACATTCTCCTTATAAATTTAACACGGAGAATGACATTCTTCCTGTAAATGTATAAGGAGAATGTCATTCTCCGTGTTAAATTGTAGGGAGAATGTCATTCTCCGTATAATTTAGCACGGAGAATGACATTCTCCTTATAAATTTACAGGAAGAATGTCATTCTCTGTGTTAAATTAACACGGAGAATGACATTCTCCCTGTAAATATACAAGGAGAATGGTCATTATCCCTGTAAATATACACGGAGAATGACATTCTCCGTATAATTTAGCACGGAGAATGTCATTCTCCTTGTAAATTATACGGAGAATGTAATTCTTCGTGTAATTTAACACGGAGAATGACATTCTCCGTGCTAAATTATACGGAGAATGTCATTCTCCGTGTTAAAATACAGGGAGAATGTTATTCTCCTTGTTAATTTACAAGTAGAATGACATTCTCCGTGTAATTTAACACGGAGAATGACATTCTCCTTGAAAATATATCACGGAGAATGACATTCTCCTTGTAAATTTACAAGGAGAATGATATTCTCCGTGCTAAATTATACGAAGAATGTCATTCTCCTTATAATTTAGCATGAAAAATGACCATTCTCCTTGTATTTTTACACGGAGAATGACATTCTCCGTTTAAAAGTAAACGGAGAATGACCATTTTCTTATATCAATGGATAACAGTTATCATAAACCTAATTTATTGTTTATGTTTTGTTTTTCTTGTTTTGTAGAAAAAAACCACTATCAGGAATAAGGATTCTAGAGTTTTCCGTGCTACTTTCAAAACAACTCTAGAACTTATGGAGGTTGTCACTGTAAATGGCGGATGTTTACCTGAGCCAGTCATTGAATCTTTAAAGAATATCGGTTTCTGGAACTTAATTGAGATATTCTACAAAGGCAGAGTTGAGACAAAAGAATTAGCGAAGGCAACAGAAGGCCTTGAGAACTTGATAGGAACTTACAGGGAAGACAAGAAAGGTGTTGGTTACTTTCAGTTGAGCAACACTGTCCAAATAGTGCCAAGCGTCGATGATGTGGCAACCATCTTCGGTCTACCGCTTAGGGAAGAAAGCGAGACTGATTTTAACTGCAGAAAATTGGTAATGGAGACACAGAAACAGCCACCAGCACCAGAATCTTTTAACCTGTGCACAATGCATTTTACAAGGTTGTTGACTAATTCCAAGGGCACACAAGCAAAAGTCAGTAACCAGGAAGTGAAAAATAAGGCACACAAGCAAAAGTCAGTAACCAGGAAGTGAAAAATAAGTTCTTCGAATTATTACAGAAGCTTCGTAATGGTGATGAGACTGCTAATCCAGATGATTTGGCAAAGCTGTTGATCTTCCACTTGTGCCAAACTGTATTCTTCACTAAAACTGGCGGTTCAAGTTTGCCGTACAAATTCTTCACGTTGGTGGACAGCATAGAAGCTATCAACAGTATATGCTGGCCAAGGTTAATACTGGAATATGTCATGGATAGTATAAAAAAGAGTACAAGTAAATGTGTGGGAGGGGATTACTCCGATGTTTACTCCAAGATGGAAGGTTGTACAATATACTTCCTATATTGGTTTGCAGAACATACTACCCTTCTGGAAAGGAAGTTTGAACCAATTACAGATTACCCAAGATTTTTCACATGGGATGGGTACAGAATCTCAACCTTCCTCGGGACCGAGTACCCCCAGGAAATGGATTCTCCGTACATATTTAAAAACTTGGTCATATCTGTTGGACAAGAAGGAGGACACCTGGAAGGTGAGGAACCTCTAGAAGAAGACATTCCACAAGAGGGAAGGGGAGAGACAGGGGAAGAAAGGATACCTGGTGTTGAGGTTAGTGCCAAACAAGTCAAAATCAGCGACACAATTAGTGGCTTGGCACTGGAATTGGAGGAATTAAGAAGACAGAATTCTGATCTTCTGGCGCAGAATGAAAAGCTCCTCGAAAAGATTAAAGAGCTAGAGGCACAACTCCGTGCAGTCAAAGCTGATATGGAGAGCTCGGCACATGAACTAGTGGAAATCAAAAGACAGAATTCTGATCTGCTTGTACAAGAAGCCCATCAACGTGCAATCAGAAGCACAATAGATGGTTCAGTGAAGCAATTGGAGGATTTGAGATCACAAAACCTTGAACTTTTCGATGATAATGCAATGCTCAATGACAGAGTTAAAGAGCTAGAAGCACAAGGTAAAATCTTCTCTTTTTTAAATTTATGATTTGTCATTCTACAAGTTTTATTACAATAGAATGACATTCTCCGTGTCAATTTACCACGAAGAATCTCATTCTCCGTGTCAATTTAACACACAGAATGTCATTCTCCGTGTCATTTAATACGGAGAATGATATTCTCCGTGTTAAATTAAAACGGAGAATGGTCTTTTCCATTGTTAAATTGAGAAATCTTTAACTTTTTTTAATTCACATCGTACCTTTCATTCTTGTTTGTTTTATAACAGTGGAAATAACAGAGCAGCTGCGACAAGCAAATAACAGGCTTGTTCAGGAGAAAAAAGAGCTTCAAGAGAAGATTGAATTGTTGAATGAAGCAGCAATTGAAAAGGATGCAGCACAAGGTAAAATCTTCTCTTTTTTAAACTTGTGATTTGTCATTCTACAAGTTTTATTACAATAGAATGACATTCTCCGTTCAATTTAACACGGAGAATGACATTCTCCGTGTCAATTTAACACGGAGAATGTCATTCTCCGTGTCAATTTAACACACAGAATGTCATTCTCCGTGTCATTTAATACAGAGAATGATATTCTCCGTGTTAAAATACAGGGAGAATGTCATTCTCCGTTTTAAGTAACACGGAGAATGACATTCTGCTTGTTACATGTAGTAGAATGAACAATTCTCCGTATATAATTACACGGAGAATGACATTCTCCGTTTTAGATTAAACGGAGAATGTTAAATCCTATTGTCACACGGATAATGACATTCTCCGTTTAAATTACACCTGAGAATGACATTCTCCGTGTCATTAGTACAGGGAGAATGACATTCTCCGTGTTATTTAACACGGAGAATGATATTCTCCGTTTAAATTAAAACGGAGAATGCATTCTCCGTGTACTAATGACACGGAGAATGTCTTTTCCATTGTTAAAACTGAGAATGTTCTTTACCTTTTTTTTTCATTAATATCGTACCTTTCATTGATTTTTGTTTTATATCTGTGCAAATAACAGAGCAGTTGAGACGAGCAAATAATAGGCTCACTGATGAGAAAAACAAGCTTCAAGGGGAAGTTGAATTGTTGAGTAAAGAAGCCATTGAAAAGGATGCTGTAATCAATAATCAAAAAGCCATAATTGATGTATTGCAGCTTACACAGCCTCAACAAGTTCCAAAAAAACAACCTGACAAACCTGTCGAACCAGAAGTATGCAAAACAGTATTAGGAAGGGGGGGGGAAGAGGAGGCCAAAACCATCAGATGTAATGACTAATGATAATTTTACTCCCCAAGGGAAGAATACAACAAAAAGGCAGAAGCTTAAGGACGATCCGAAGCCAAAACCTCAACCCAAACCCAGAGCAAAAAAAAACAATAAGAAGGATGATTCAACATCCAAAGAAGAAGCCAGAATTACAGAACTGGTAAAAAATGACGACATACTCAGGGAATGCGAGGACCTCAGACTTTGGAATGAGGCAGATGAAGAGCTGAAAAAGCTTTACAAGGACCTCGTATTCAAAAACAAGATGGCTCCATTGTATGTATTCTTCTATATTCCTTTCGTCTTTTTTTTACAATTATTTTTGTCCATTTCTATTGATTTAATCTAACTGAACTAAATTTATGTGCAAGAATCTTGTATATTATTCTGCTCCAAGTCAAAATAAAGTTGAAATTATTCTGACATCATTAGACATGCAAGACATATTCAACTACCAAGACATAGAGGCTGCTATACTAAACATAATAATAATGGTGATGAAAGAAGACCAAGAAAAATCAAGAAGTGAACCACAATCAAGTTCACAAGAGGTGCAATATAAGTGGTCTGCATTTATGTTGCCCCACACATTGGTAAGAATCAAAACTGAAACATCCCTCCTATTCATGTGTACACTGATGAAACTAACTAATGTTATTATGTCTTTGTTTTTTGGAAAACAGTCCATCATTCGCAATGCTCGTGTTGAAGATGCAAAAGCCGGTGCCATTGAAACTTTCAAAACAGATATCGATAACCTAATCATGGGTTTACAGGACGACATAGAATGGCTATTCATTCCTGTCTTTGATGATCGTGTAAAATACTATACACTCCTGACATTCAACTTCAGCTCGTACGAGTGGGCACACTACAACTCCTTGGTGCAAAACACGTACGAATCGAGCAAGGCAGATGCAGAATATATGAGGGAGGTCTTAGAGCCTATTATCAGGAGAAAAATTGACATGATGAGGCAAAAATGCAAGGCGATGATAGAGTATGAAAGCACAAATACGAACTTTCGTTCAAATTGCCCACAACAAAAAGCACCCAACTGCCTCTTGTACACAGCATATTTTATGAGGTGCTTGATGATTCATCCGTTCACAATACCAGCAAAAGGAAAGGAAGATGACAAAATTCACAATAGGATTACAAAAATTAGGTTGCAATGGCTTAAGAGGTTGCTTAAAAGTCCAAATACAAATGATGAACACATTATGAAAATGACAATGTAAAACACATTATGAAAATGACAATGTACTAAGAAAGAATTATATATTACATTGTTCTGTATATATGAAAATGAAAATGCAGTTATATTCTTCTATGTCTGTGTCTGTGTCATTTTGTTACATCTGCTCTGTATTATATTACATTGTTCTGTATATATGAAAATGCAGTTATATTCTTCCGTGTCTGCGTCTTTTGGTTACATCTGCTGTCTTGTATTACATTGTTCTATATATATATATATATATATATATATATATATATATCATTTTTCAATGACCATTCTGTGTCAAGTTCACAATGAGGAATGGTCATTTTAGTCATTTTAGTTTTAAAACACTGACGATGGTCAATCTCCGTGTTAAGCAAGACGGAGAATGCCATTCTCCGTGTTTTAAATGGAGAATGGTCATTTTAGTTTTAAACTACACAGATAATGTCATTCTCCGTGTTATTTAGCACGGAGAATGTCATTCTCCGTATTTAAAACGGAGAATGGTCATTCCATGCATGATAGACCATTGTCCATTTTAAAATTACACTTGTAACAACTATTAAATGCCACCTTCTTTATTGGGGGGGTGGGCAGTTGAGTAGTTTACAGAATGAACCTATTAAATGAGATTCATTATGCTGACTATTAGGTTCATCTGCATTTATTGGACAGTATGTCCTATATAAAGGGCTTTCTTGAGGAGCAAACTCCATCATCTTCATAGCATTTCCATTATGTACGACCCTGACTTAGTTTTGAGAGGAGAATGGCCTGGCATCAGTTGGCTGTTGGGTGTGGATCTCTTCGTTCAAAGTAGTTATGTCCTTGTAGAAGAACACGTTGTAGTGAATCTCGAGATGCATTGGAAGACCTTGTTCGAACCTGAACAACATCTTGGCAGTCCTCGTGCTTTGTCAAAAAGTTGGGGTGTCATGCTATGCCCTTCTCAGACACGGTCTAGCATTCCCTTGGCAGAGCCACAAGTTGTGCTTTGTTCTGCTCATTCCGGCATTCGGGATTGCGGGTAAAGGAAAGGAGGAATACGCTTCGATGCTATCTTCTGTGAAGATAAACCCTCTCGTATGTGCACCAAGATGAATAAGGGTTGCACTTCTGTGAAGATAAATCCGCTTGTATGCTTCTTTAGGCCTTTCTGAATTTGTAATAGATGCTTTCTTTAAGAACAATATGAGTCTTTGTAATAGATCTTTTGTAGAAGAACAGTATGAGTCTTTCTGAATCTGTAATAGAGCTTTTGAACACATATTAAAGTCTTTCTTAATCTGTAATAGAGCCTTTGAACACATATTAATAAAAGAACTTCTTTCTATAATTTCTGTTTCAATTTCATTTTTCTCTGTCTGTATACTTTGTAACATCTGCGGTGCATTCTATAATAAAATCACGAATAATATGACATTCAAAGTACAAATGAGAATGTTCATTCTCCGTGTTAAATTAAAGTACACATTAGAATATAACATTTTCTGTTTAATTAAAATGATAATGCCATTCTCCGTTTAATTCAACACGGAGAATGTCATTTTCCGTGTTGAATTAAACGGAGAATGGCAATTATAGTCTTATAGCGCATGAGAATGTTCATTCTCCATATAAGTTAAAACGGAGAATGGATTTTCCAATATTGAAACGAATGAGAATTCCATTCTCCGTCCTGAATTACAAGAAGAATGGCACGGAGAATGAACATTTCCATTCGTTATAATACTTAGAATGCCATTCTCCGTCCTAGATTAACACAGAATGAGATTTAACACGGAGAATGACATTCTGTGTGTCACCTAACACAGAATATCATTTTCCGTGTTATGTGACACGGAGAATGACATTCTGTGTTAGGTGACACACATAATGTCATTCTCCGTGTCACCTAACACGTAGAATGGCATTCTTCTTTCAAATCCATACGGAGAATGTCATTATTTGTTTTAAATGTCATTCTCCGTTTTAAATCGAAACGGAGAATGTCATTCTCCGTGTCACCTAAAACGGAGAATGGCATTATCTGTGTCACCTAACACACAGAATGTCATTCTCCGTGTTAAATTGAAATGGAGAATGACATTCTCCGTGTCACAAAATACGGAGAATGTCATTCTAAGTGTTAAAACGAATGGAAATTACATGGCGAATGACATTCTCATTGTTAGAACAAATGAGAATGCTATTCTCTGTGTAATTTGAAACGGAGAATGGCATTCTCCGTCTAAGAATGACGGAGAATGGTCATTATGCATTCAAAAACTATGAAACATTAGATATAAAACAAACAATTGATGTCAAAATTGTAAGAAATGTATGAAAAAAATAGTTATATAAAGGAAGAATATATGTATATGTATTAACGAGGGGGGCACTTCCTCCTCGACCACCGTAGAAGCACGTGGGGGGAGAGGGCAAGTACTGCGATTGTGATTACCTAATTCAAGACAATTATGGCACCTAACCTTCCTCTTCTCTTTTCCCTTGTTTTCATAATTGCTCTTATAACGGTCCACCTTTGGTCGGCCGGGACCCCGTTTCGGAACAGGGGGTAGGACCAAATCAGTTGAATTATTTTCATACTGTTTTCCAGAATCTGGAACTGGACGAATAGCACATGAATATAGCTTCTGGTAGAAATCTGATGCCCAATACTGCTCTGTAAAATCGTAGACAGATTTGCCTGAACTAAATCTGATGTATTGGATTGCATGGCTGCATGGAAATCCATATACCTTCCATCTACGACAACTACAATGCCAATCAAGAAGATTCACCAAGTGGGAGGAAGTATCTGCCATCACCTCAAACTCGAAATCACCAGACCGATATACCTTATAAGACATGCCATCATCTGTAAGCTGCTTCAGCATATTCTCGACGTATGGAGTCAATATGTTATTGAAATCACTTGCATCCTTGTGGCGATCTGAGATCATCTTCATCATCTTTACTCTGATGACATTTACAAGTGCTGAAATAGGCATTTTCTTCTCAGCCTTTATCCATGAATTGAATGACTCTGCACAACTAGAAGCAGCCTCGCCGTATCTACATCCCGAAAAGAATGCATTTGACCAATTTTCAGGCTTTTGTTTATCCATCCATTTCACAACATGACCACAATTCAAATCATAAATCTTCTTAATTGCTTGTTTATACCCACATTTATACAGGGAAAAAAAAGACTAATTAATAAAGATGGAAATCAAGGAACAAGCACATAAAAACAAGGACCATTCTCCGTTTAATTTAACACGAAGAATGTCATTCTCCGTGTATTTTTAAACGGAGAATAACACGGAGAATAGCACGGAGAATAGTCATTCCTATTGTTAGAACGCATGAGGATTGTATTCTCCGTTCTAAACTGACGGAGAATGACATTCTCCGTTCTAAATGACACGGAGAATGACATTCTGTGTATAATTTAAAACAGATAATGTCATTCTCCGTGTGAATTAATACGGATAATGACATTCTCCGTGTTATTTACACGGAGAATGTTCATTCTACTTGTTAAAATAAAGGAAAATGCACAGAAAAGCTGCATATATCTGTCTCATTTACACACCTGGAGTTAGAGCATATACTGCTTGCCTCCAAGCTTCAAGTATATGCGGATACACTCTTTCATTTCCTTTCTCCTTCAGTGGTATGTTATTCTTCATGTGATAATAGTAATAGCTATGGTAAGCAGTAGGGAACACTTTGGGAACTTCAGAAACTAAACCAGTGCCTTGATCTGAAAGAAAAACGATACGCCTACTACATCCAACAACATTCTTGAGATTTTTAAGGAACCATTCCCAATTGTCACCATCTTCGTCCGAGACTATACCGTAGGCAATAGGGTAGAACTGTTGGTTACCATTCTTCGCTGTAGCAGACATCAAACACCCTCTAAACCTCCCTGTAAGGAAAGTCGCATCCAAATATAGCATCGGGCGACAATATTGAAAACCTTCAACAGAAGTCCCATAAGAAAGAAAAAGCCGCTGAAACCTCATTGACGTATCATCTTTCTGAAAGTCGATAACGGAACCAATATTGGTTTCCTTTACCTTTTCGACATACCAACACAAGTCGCTGTAAGCTCTAACATTATCTCCATACATTTCTTGGTGCACCAACCTAATGCCATGGTATGCCTGCCCGTAGGTAAGAGATAAACCGTAGTCAACCTTGAATTCATCAACAACTAATTTTGCCGACTTTTAGGATCCATCCGAACAATGTCACTAGCCAAACTTTTCACAAACTTTGCTGAAACAACTATATTACCTTTATCCATATAACCAGCTCTACAATTGTGTTCTCCCACATACATCTTCACCTCAAAAATTTGATTATCTTTCGAAATGGATATAGCATGAAAGCTCCATAAACAAGCATGGGTCTTGTAATTCTTGCAGCAAACGGTGTACCTCCCCGGCTCAGATTTTAGAATATGGAATGGATGACGAGATTCAAAACATACCTTCCTAACAGCGTGCCTAACTTCTTCAACACCATTTAGGAAAATCTGACCAACGCCTGTAATTGATCCAGGCCACATATCCGATTTTCTCTTCTTCACTGTCTCAATTGAGCCCTCATAAAATTCTACTACTCGTTTATCCTTTACAGTAGGAGAACATCTACTACTCAAGGAACTAGAAGAGGAAGACAAAGGTTCCATAGGAATGCTTTGACAAGGAAAAGATGTCCATGAAGAACATGGAGGGTATACTTGCTCCACAAATAGATCAAAGCTCACGTCATGGGTACCATTGAAACCCCCAACCAAGGACCGAAGCCAAAAATCACTGTCAACATACAGTTCAGTCCCATCAGAATGCAAAAAACTTGAAACGAAAGGAAAGTGGATCCAAAGAAGTCCATCGATCACACACTTGATGCTTTAAAAATTCCACGGTACTTTTATGTGTGATACGGCAGGAAACTATGTCTCTCTTGAAACAAAGATTAACTAAACAGCTTGAATCCATTACCCCCTGATAACATAAAAACAGAAGAGATCACAAAATAGGACAACACATATTTCTGACATTCTCCGTATAAAACAGACGGAGAATGATCATTCTCCATCTAAAACAGACGGAGAATGATCATTCTGAATGGAAAATGTTCATTCTCCGGTCAATTCTAACGGATAATGGTCATTCTCTATAATCGTTGCTCAGTTAATAATCTTCATAACAAATTCAAATTCAACAAAAAATTTGCGACGGGACGAAAATGATGTATGAATTTCTACATATCTAAACTCTCACCTTATTTTAAGATCTATAAAAAGAAAATAAGATGATCTTCTCTCCACAATTGACCTAATCGCCGAAAAACTTCAAATCACTCCACGAAGAAGAAGAAGATGACGATGATGATGAGCGAAGTTCGACTGAAGAAAATCATAGTGAACAACGAACGATATTTGCGATCTCTTCTGAAGATGAGAACAATAGAATTCAGATCTCTCGTGAAGAAGAAGAAGAATAAAATCGCAATCCAAATCTGAGTTTGAGAAATCAGAATCATAAATATATGACCAAATTTGCGCGAAGGGGTATTTTTGGAACCATACAAATGACAATAGAGCATCTAAATGGAATCTTATAATATTTAACGCGGAAATATATAATTATGGGCATTTCATAAAACCTACCTGCGGGTGGGTTTTTCATAAAGTCCAACCCCGAAATTGGGTTTCACAGCAATTTCCAGCCAAAACGGGACGACCGATATTTGAGTGACTATGTGATACCTTTGAGGAAGCGTTTAATAGTCTTAAGTTTTTTTTTTTAAAATTTTATATTATCATCATAAACTATACCAAGAATTATTACCTTTTTTTTATTTGTCTGGAATGTCAGTTTTATTTTTGGCTTCGAAAATCTTCAATTTTATTAGTATTTTATTATAATATATATTATTTGAAATATTATATTTTTTATTTTATTTTGTGAATTTTGTGTTGATAATACTATTATATCATCGTCGATGGAAAAAAAAATTATACGAACATTAAACTTTGAGGACACAACTTTTAGAGTTCGTCTCATATCTCAAATCTAAAATTTGATGCTGTCTATAGCTTGATTAGTAATTTGGCGCCAACAGAAACAACGTTGGTTAAAGATTAAAATCTTACAATCCTTTTGTTGAGCTCTGATGCTTCATAGCCGACTCCATTCTGATAGCTCTCTTTTGTTGAGCTCTGATGCTTCATAGCCGACTCCATTCTGATAGCTCTCATGCTTCATGGCGTTGTTCTCTTCGAAGGAGTGGTTGTAGGAGGAGCCAGAGGGAGCTCACATATTTGATTTATTAATGTTGTTCTGATAAATGCTCCACTGTGTTCTTTTTTATTGACGACTTTGCAAGTATGTTGTTGTGGAAAGAAAAAAAAGAGTTTGTTGTGCACCATTTTATTTCTTTATTATTTGAAAGTTCTACTTGTTAAGCTGTAGAGTAAATGACCCAGTTACGGACTTGTTTGGTAAAATAGATTTGCATTTGGATTTGAATTTGAAAATCCAAAATTTAAATCCAAATTCAAATCATGAATTTACAAATCCAAATCCAAATCCAAAACTCCAACTCCAACTCCAACCAACATAGGATTTGGTAAATTATTAATTAGCTATTATAATTATAATTATAGTTATAATTAATAATTATTATTATTATAATTAATAAAATAATAATTAATTAATTAATTAAGATATATGATGTTATAAATTATTTATTAGCTATTATAATTATGATTAATAATAAATTATTATTATCATTAAAAATAATAAAAATAAATTGTTAATTAGCTATTATAATTATAATTAGTTATGTTAATAATTAAATTATAATTATAATTAATAAAATAAATAAATAAATAATTAATTAAGATATAATGATGATTAATAAATTATTTATTAGCTATTTATTATAATTATGATCAATAATTAAATTATTATTATAATTAATAAAATAATAAATAAATTATTAATTATCTATTATAATTATAATTATAGTTATGATTAATAATTAAATTATTATTATAATTAGAATAATATTATGATTAATTAATGACGATTAATAAATTATTAATTAAAATTTTAATGATGATTAATAAATTATTAATCTACTATTATAATGACGATTAATAAATTATTAATTAAAATTTTAATGACGATTTAAATTATAATTATCTACTATTATAATGACGATTAATAAATTATTAATTAAAATTTTAATAATATATTAATTATTAAATTATTAAAAAGTAAATTATTAATTCCATGATAATTTATGATAACTAATTATTAGTTATTTTTTTATTAAAATAATAACTAATTTTAGTATAAATTTTTTAAAAATAATAATAATAATGACTAATTTTTATTTAACTGTTATCTAATTTTAATTAACTATAAATTAAATATTTAAAATAGTAATGATGATTAATAAATTATTAATTAAACTATTATATATATTAATTATTAAATTATAAATTATTAAATATGATTATAATTGTGATTAAAATATATTAATTATTTATAATAAAATAGTAATTAACAATTGTTAATTAATATTATAATAAGACTAATAAATTTTTAATTATGATTATATTGGATATAACTAATAAATTATTAATTAAGATTACAGTTATAATTAATAAATTTATTAAATTGTATTAATAAAATTATAAATTATTAATTAAATTATTATAAATTATTAATAATAAATTATTAATTAATAAATTATTAACTTAGATTATAATTATGATAACTAACTATTAGTTAAGTTTTTATTAAAAACAATAACTAATTTTTATTTATAATTTTTTTAAAATTATAGTAATGACTAATTTTTAATTAACTATTAGTTAATTATGAATAAAATAAATTATATATTTTAACGAAATTATTAAAAAATAAATAATTTTTTCTCCCAAATCTAACATATTTCTTTCAAATCCAAATTTGGATTTGGTCATACTTTTCATATCCAAATCAACATAGGATTCCATGGATTTGGCTCCAAATCCATAAAATTCTAAAATTTAACTCCAAATACGGTTTACCAAACGGGCCCTAAATTCTAGTAGAATTTTCATCAATATCGACTAATTTTCACTATTGAATATCCCAAATTCTAACATCTAATTTGCAATAGCGAATGCCAAATAATTCTCATATCTTTATCGAGTTTGCAGTATCGATATTAGAATCGGTATCGAATCCTTCCTATTAGTAGCAGTATCGGCATATTGAAAGTATCGGTGGTTTCGAATCAAGTATCATTTTTTTTGGTATTGGAAAGCAAATAATTATTAATAAAATATTAAAATTTTAGGAAAAAATATTTATACATTTAGTCATAATTTTAATTATTTTCAATGTTGTTTCTTAGTAGTTCGAATTGAATAAAATAGCAGTCACCAACATTTTTTTCTTTACATGTTTTTACAATCTTACTGCGCTTTTACGTTCCTAATTGGTCTTTTTCGTTCTTTTTTTTTTTACATAATCGAAAGAGAGACCCTTAGGGTCTGCTTGGATTGAGGGTTAAGAGAGTTAAGTGAGGGGAAGTTAAGTGGGGGAGAAATAAAATCATACTCGGTTTGACGGTGGGGTTTAGGAGGGAGGGTTATAGAGGGTTAAGTGAGGGTTTATTTTACCATCTTTTGTCCAATTTTTTAATCCCCCAAATCGGAGGGTTAACGAGGGAGATTGAGTGGTTTGTTTAAAAAGTCATAAATACCCCTTATTTGTTTATAAAATATGATTATTTTTCCTTTTTTTTTTCTTGTTTTCAACATGTTAATCCGTAACTTCCTAATTTGTGAAGATATTTTGACGAGTTCTAATCAAAATTTCAATCAATTTAATTTTATTACATATGTAATAATGTTATTTTTGGTAACTATTATATTTTTATTAATTCTACTATCATTCAAAACCTTCAATTTAAACAAGAGTTATTAAACACCATTCACTTAACTCTGGTTCCAATCCAAACAAATTTATATATTGACTCTACTTCTCCTCACTTACTTTTTTTTTTTTATTTAACTCCACTTAACTCTGCTTATTTTTTTCCCTCAACTCAAGCAGACCCTTAATGTTGATATCAACCACTATCCGTCGCTATCGGATTAGAACATGCCAAATCTTATCGGGATCGATCGAATGATACTGACATTTTTTAATTGATTGGCCAATAATATTTGATGGGAACTTTTAATTAACCGTTTGTACACTTCACCATGACAAGAAAAACTTTGTCAGGTGAAGTCCAATGTCACCATATAGAACCTGGACAATATTTGGAAATCAAAGTGGAAGAGAATATCCGACGACAAATATAGCTGGAGACTTACTGGCACGTTGTATCAGTTCGAGAACAAGATCTAAGAATTTTTCAGCGGATGTGTGTGACAAGAACGTCAACATAATGGGTGGAGGAGAATGTCACGTACAATATTTTTCGTCCCATTGAGATGGAAGTGCATAACCCTCGTCTTGTTGGAAGCTTTCTGAATTCTCCAAAATGTGTTGAAGGCTCGTGAAGTCTCTATAACCTTTTAGAAGTTCTAAAATTTTCTTTACAAATATCTGTGACCTAAAATATTCTTATAAAGTTCCAGGATTTTTTTTGTAAGATCTTTGAGGTCATATAAATAATGTGAGACTCATTTGTTTCTCACAACCAAAATTTGTAAACATTCTTCAATTTGATGTTATTAGAGTTCCTTTACATGTAAAAGTTGTAGTATTATATGTTCATTTACATGCTTCCATTTTTACTTGATTTTAATAGGGTTCCTTTTTTTTTTTACTCTGAATTTAGTTTTGAAGCTTCTGTTGAGTCGAAAACTTGATATGTATGAATCGATCAGTTCATTCATATCCTTGCCACATTCCTTGTGAAAAATAAATTTCTGACATAGATTTATGGTATCAATTTGAGACTAGATATTGTGTAAATTAGATGGTTAATATTTTTCTTGGAATATGATGTTAGCAAGTTGGCAGTATTGGTATTCGAATTGGTATAGGATCCTTCCCATTAGTATCGGGATCGTTGTATCGACATTATCGACGGTTTCGGATCGGAGTATTAGATATATTTTTATCGAAAACACTAATTATTAAAATTTTATAAAAAATATTTTATACATTTCGACATAATTTTAAGTATTTTTTCATGTATTGTTTCTTAGTAGTTTTGAAATTAGATGAAATAATAGTTACCCTTTCCAATTGGTTTGCATGTGATAGATTGGTTTTCTTCTTTTACATACTTTTAAAATCTTACTATGCTTTAACACTCTTATTGATTGGTCTTTTTCGTTGAATTTTTTTGTCGAATTGACTGAAAAAAAACGCTTAATCGGTATTAATATCGGACGGTATCGGATCATGATATGTCACCCGTATTGATATTGACTGTATCGGTTAGGTATCGAATGATACTGCAAACTATGATTGTCAGTATGAGAGGAATATATAAACATGATGGATTTGCATCCAATCTGTGACATTATGTTGACCATGGATCTTAGTTCGGTAACAATTTGTCTTTGATTCTTGTTAATTGGCCAATCGGAATTATGGGTGAGTGTTTAGTTTATTCGGTTTCAACCAAATATGAAAAGGGAAGACGAACAAATAGAATTCTAAAAATTCTAAACCGAAGCCGAAACAATTAGTATAACCGAAGTCGAAGAGAACCCAACTGATATTCGATTCGGTTTATTCATTGTATTTCAAATCTGGATCCAAAGTTGATCTGTTGTTAAATTTCATAATTGGACTTTAAAACACATATATAAATTATTGTTTTCAAAATAAAAAAAAATATTTTCAATCATAAAGTATGCATAAAATTGAAAGTATTTACATAATCGTGTAAGGCTTATTTGGGTTTCGGTTTTGGATAGAAATCGGGCTGAGTATTTTTCTAAAAATAGAATCAATCTCTTATTAGATTCGGTTCTCGGTCCAAATCGAATAATGCCCAAGCCAAATCGGAATGGTTGGAGAAAGTTTCAAAATAAACTTTAGGTTTTTTTTTTAATGAAAATTGTGTTGAAACTTAAAAGCAGTTGCGGATCCAGGATTATAAAAGTGATGTGGCGCCATCTTAGATGGCGCCCAATTTTTTTTTATTTTTTTTTTTTAGAGTGTGGCTTAGATGGCGTCCAATCTTTTTTTCCTAACTTTTTTTTTTGATAGTTACGTGAGAGAGTTAGATTTTATCATCTTAAATAAATTTAACTCTTTATATACAATTTTATCTTTTTTTTAAAATCTTAGATATTTATTTAAACTTAATATTAGAAAAAATATGTTTAAAAAAAATATTCAAAATCTTAAATAATTTTTCTCAAATCTTAGATATAACTTGAAATCGTAATAATTTTATCAAACAATTTTTAAATCATGTCAATTTAAGCTAAATTTAAAATAATTAAATAATCGTAATCTATTCATAATTTATTCAAAATCTTAAAATATTCATAATTCATAATTCATATCTTTTTTTCTATCTTTGAAAATTATGTCAATTTAAGCTAAATTTAAAATAAATGGTCAAACCCATAGAAAGAGATCAATTTTCATAGAAAACAAGGACAATCAAACACCTAAATTAATTTCTTAAATCTTTTTCCATGAATTTTTTTTACAAAATTAATTCAGTAGGAAAACAAATTATTAGGATTTCAACACCCAATATTTTTTTTTCTAATATTATATTTGAAAGAATATCTAAGAACTTATCTTTATTTTAAATTTTATTTGAAAAAACTATGTACGATCTCAAATTATATCTAAGATTTGAAACAATATTTAAGATTTTAAATTATTAATTTTAACTTATCTTTAAGATATTTTTTCTAATATTAGATTTAAGTGATTTTTCTAACATATTTTTTAAATATTAGATTTAAACAAATATCTAAGATTTAAACAAATTAAAAATAAATTGTAATAAGAAGTTAAATTTATTTACGGACGAATAAATCACTTTCTCACGTTAAAGATAAATTTATTTTAATTTTTACAATTATTTTTTAAATATTTTGGTAATATTAGATTTAAAAATCTAATATTTAAGATTTTGAATTATTTTTTTAAACATATTTTTTTCTAATATTAAATTTAAATAAATATCTAACATTTAAAAATTATTTTAAATATTTTTTCTAGAGATATTTTAAAATTGTTTGATAAAATTATTACGATTTCAAGTTATATCTAAGATTTGAGAAAAAATATTTAAGATTTTGAATTATTTTTCAACATATTTTTTCTAATATTAATTTAAATAAATATCTAAGATTTAAAAAAAAGATAAAATTGTATATAAAGATTAAATTTATTTAAGATGATAAAATCTAACTTTCTCACGTAACCATCAAATAAAAAAGTTAGAAAAAAAAATTGGGCGCCATCTTAGATGGCGACACACTCTTAAAAAAAAAAAAATTGGGCGCCATCTAAGATGGTGCCACATCACTTTTCCTATAAATATTGAAAACTTCTCATCTTTTATATAAATATGCTAAATTTCATCACTCTATATAAAATTTTCTCAAACTTTTTTCCATGTGTAAAGAGAAGAAAGGGGGGCCATGTCTAGTCCGGATTTGTGAAAAAGAAAAAGGGGCCCAATTAAAACTCTCTTGCAGAACTTTCAATAGTCTGATTATCTGCCACTCCAGATGAGGGCAAACTAGTCTAAAGTATCTGATGTGATCTAGAGCTCATCTCATTTAGGTTATCTCTCGTATCTGTCACTCCAGATGGAAGTTTTTTTTTTTCTTTTTCTTTTCTTGCTTAAAAGTGTTGTTGTAATCTTTCCCAAGATATTACTTCAATTTTTGTTTTTATTTAGAGTTTCATTAGTAAGTGTTATTCCATATAGTTTATATTATACATTGTCGTGGTGAAATTAGAGTTGGTATCATTTAGGTAGCAGAACAGGCCCACGAATAAGTTCCACAAGACAGGATTTGGACAGCCCCTTTCCTTATGACAACGTTTCGGGTTCAGCAAAATCCTACAAAGTTCAGGATGCGGATGACCTCTCCGTACCGACCTACAATAAAAATTAAGGACAATCAAATTAGCTTCGGTAGGACGGTCGATTCCATCTGACCGGTCATGCATTTAAGATTGATCATAATTATTTTCATCAAATATCAATCAATGACCCACCAACATAAATAGCAAAGAACAAGTAAGAATTGACAAGACTATCACTCCATCAAATATCAACCATTGATCCAAATGCTCGAGTAGGGGCCAAAACTTTAAGACACGTTTATTGTGCCGAAGTCGCTTTCGCAAGTTGTAAAATGCATCAAGTTCCTCAACACAACTGGCAAACACTCGGGCTGATCATATCTCTGCCCAAAATTCGAAAATTGACCTGAACTGAATCGATATAAGCTAATCGGTTAGGATTCCTACTGGCCGTCCTCTCGGGTGGCATGTCTCCCACTTAGTATAGTTCAAGTGGCTAGTGTGTGTATATATATATATATAATATATATATATATATATATATATATAATATCTATATATATATATATATAATATATATATTGTTAGATTTTCTTCACAATTTTCACTTCTAAAAACTGCAAAATAATAAACTTAGTTAAATGTTACCGGCCTTCAGGGAAGTCGCGCACGAAGCACTGCCTTAAGAGATAGTCCGGTCTATGTGCAGACTGGATCCGAACGCTCCTAGTGGTAAAATCCCCGGTCTACCGGAATCTCTTTGCCGCACACGACTTGGAGAGGATGACCCCGACTTAGCTCTGCCCAGAGCAACAACGAAGAACTGATTTTCGAGAGCAACGAGAAATTCGAGAGAGTTTTTGTAGAGGAGAATTTTTTGTGTGTCTAAAGGTGGAGAATGGAGCTCAATATATAGGCAACTCTATATCCCAAAAAGAATGATGTTTAATGAGAAATCATTGATAATTGAAAGCTATTAAAAAAAAAATTAAAAAAAATTGAACCGTTGGACATATGCCAACGTTAGGAAAACTTGATTTTTTTTTTCTTTATTGTACAGCTATACAACAATCCCCTCCAAAAATCAAGTTCCGAGTAAGGAAAGAAAAGAGTAGAAAATATCTGGGCAGATTTATACTATGCATAAATGAGATGGACTACAGCCTTGAATCTCACGTAGTGACTATTGTCTTTGTCTGAAGAAGAGCTTGATGGACTACGCCTTGAATCAGTCTTCTTGAACCAGATTCAGAAAATAGCACACATAGTACGCTAGAGGTACTTGGTCTATCGGGTGGTGCGTTAGATTGGCCATGCACACTTTTACACATTCATGAGAGTTGTCTAGGATCGTCCTGTCCTATAGTCGCGGCTCTCACGACCTCTCATATAGGTAAGTCCTTAAGGGTTGGTGATAGGAATCAACCCTGCATATTATGCTTGGACTTATTAAGTTTAAACTCAACCTATCCATATCACAAAAGGAACACTGTCACCATAGGGATGGGGTATGAATGTACACATGTACAGCCTCCTGGGCTTTTATTTTAAAGAGAATTTAATCTCAGGTCAGTGTTCCATAATAGTCACCTAGTCCAGCTTGTTTCTACCCATTGAACCGGCTTCTTGGGATCTCCAGTCAGACTCGGTTGGGTTGCCACGCTGGTGACTATACTATGGGCTTAACCCCATCCCCCTCGATGATTCTAGGATCAATGTCCTAGACAGACCCTTCGTCAAGTGGTCTGCAAGGTTCTTTTCTGACTTTATAGTCAAGAACCACATATTTGCCCAATAGGCTCTTTATTGACTTGAAGCGCAGCTGCAGGTGCCTGTTCATCTTAGCATTCACAGAATCATGCTTTAGTAGTTCTATAACAGATTTATTATCACAGTTTATAGAAATTGCAAGAACAGATGAACAGAAATAGGTATATGCATACAATTTCTAAGCCATTCGGCCTCTGTACATGTAGTATCCAAAGCTATCATTTCAGAGTCCATTGTACTTCTGGCTATGATAGTTTGTTTACATGATCCCCAGGAGATTGCAGCTCCTGCTAGGATAAAACATATCCAGTAGTGGATTTCACATCATGTGAATCAGTTATCCAATTTGCATCGGATAACCTTCTATGATATCAGGGTGTCTAGTATAATGAAGTTTATAATCTAGAGTACCCTTAAGATATCTAAATACTCTGTCTAATGCAGTCCAATATGACTGATTTGGGTTACTAGTATATCTACTTAGTCTCCCAATAGCAAATGCAATATCAGGTCTGGTCCTATTTGTTTATACATAAGGGACCCAATCATTTGTGAATATCTATGTTGTTCTATAGGTGATCCTTCGTTCTTCTTGAGAACAACATTACTGTCATAAGGGTAAGGGCAGTTTCTTGTCAAAGTACTCAAACTTCCTTAGCATTTTCTCAATTGAATGTGCTAAGGATAGAGTATAGCGCCTCTTCCTTTTTGACACTTGCATTCCTAGAATCAGATTTGCCTCACCTAGGTCTTTCATATCAAACTGATTAGATAAATAATTCTTAATATTATTTATCAATTCCAGTGAAGATCCTAGAATAAGGATATCATCAACATACAAGCATAAATACACACTTTCATTGTATTTTAGAATACAAACATTTGTCATATTCATTTGGCACAAAACCAAATTCTACAATGACTTTGTCAAACTTGTTTGCCATTGCTTGGGAG
>JANAVB010010000.1:421934-479434 GCA_029216955.1 Iris pallida
ACTTGTCATACCATGCCATGTACAATAGTCATTCCAAACATATTAAGTAAAATCAAGTTCATGACAAAAGGCGTAAGGATATAAAATGGGCGTAAAATATCTAATAAAATATCAATATACAGGACTATAGAAGAGCCAAGCTTAAGGAAAAATAAAACCAAATCTTCATGATTGGACAAATTGTGCAAGGGTCCCTGGGGTCGGGTTGCGCAGGATCAAGTGCGCCAGGAGGCCAACTGCGCAGGAGTGAGCTGCGCAGAAGTCGGCTCGCGCCGAGTTGGTTGGCGCAGGGGTCAGATTGCGCAGAGAGGGATGGCGCAGGGTCCAAGTTTCGCAGGACAGACTGCGCAGGAGCGGACTACGCAGAAGCGGACTGCGCAGGAGCGGACTGCGCATGGGTCAAGCGCGCAAGGGGAAGGGAACGCTGGGCTAAGAAAGCACCAGCACAGTTCAGCTCAGCGCATGCGCTGGCGGGGGATGCGCAGTTCACCAAAGGGTGAGCTGCGCAATCGGCCTTGCGCTAAGAGCGCAGGCCGAGAGGTCTGCTCCTCCAACCCGAGAAGAACTCCAAGAACTCCAAAACTTCAATTCTTCATATCTTTGTCAAATCAAAGCTAATCTAGATTTCCAAAGTTCTAACTTGAGTAAAATTGAATTCTCTTCCACATGGATGCATCAAATCTCCAAAAAACATAACCAAATAGATCAAAACCATATAAATCCGAAAATAGTAAAAACCTAGATCTAGAACAATGGAGACTCCAAATCACAAAATGTCAAGTTCTAATGTTGATCACCATGGCCTAATCTAGCTAATGGACAAATAAAAAGTGGTTCTCATGTGGTGGCAAGGTGCACTTGCCTATGGGTGGAGTGTTGTGTAGAGGAAGGAAGAAGAAGATGGAGAAATAAATGAGAGAATAAAGAGGGAGAGGAAAAGTAGGTGGAGTTTTAATGAGGGTGAGTTGTGTTGTGTTGAGGGTGGAGTGTAGGTTAAAGTGCTCCAATGCATGTTAAACCAAACCAAACCAAATCAAACCAATTCTCCTCCATAAAATAAACCAAGCCAGGTAAAACCCAATCACGAGAACCAAAATCTGCAAGTCAAGCCAATTACAATTACATACCAAAATTCGAGAAAATAAATACATGTCTGAAATACATGCAAGCTTGACAAAAACGTATTCCGAGATATGGGTGTTACAACTCTACCCACCTTAAAAGAATTCCGTCCTTGGAATTTAATTAAGAGGCTAGAGAGACAAGGACAAGCTATATTAATCACAGGCAAGCTATAACCAGACAAGCAATCAGACAATCATACATGCAAGCAAGGGATGGAAAACATAAGGCATAAGGAAGACATTATACCTTACGAGTCAACAGGTATGGATATCACGATCGGATATATCCTCACGCTCCCACGTTGACTCACCTAGAGAGTGATGACCCCAAGCAACACGGACTAAACTAATATCTTGTTCTTGAGTATCTTCTCTCTCCGGTCCCAATATAGATACGGGCCTCTCCTCAACGAAAGGTTGGTACCAACAACCAGTTCCGAATGGTCTAGGATGTAGCTCGGGTTTGGGATGTACCGTCGTAATTGGGATATATGAATACATCATGCACCTCACTTAACGACGGCGGAAGAGCAAGATGATAGGATACATCTCCTACTCGCTCCAGGATATCGAACGGCCCTATATACCTAGGACTAAGCTTTCCCTGTACGCCAAAACGAATGACGCCGCGGTTAGGCGAGATCCTAAGGAATACATGGTCGCCGATAGCAAACTCTAAGGGTCGCCGATGAGCATCGGCCCAATGCGCGGCGATCTTGGGCAACTCGAATGATCCCTGACTCTTCTGACCACTTCAACTGTCTGGGCAATCATTTTGGGACCGACATCTGCCTTTCTCCAACATCATCCCGCTAGCGGGGATCTGTACTTCCTTCCGTACAGAGCCTCGAATGGTGCCATCTGGATGCTGGCCTGGAAGCTATTATTGTACGAGAATTCCATAAGATGTAGGTGATCTCCCATGACCATCGAAGCGAGGGTGCAAGACCTCAACATGTCTTCAAGAGTCTGGATAGTGCGCTCTGACTGGCCATCTGTCTGCGGATGATATGCCGAAATAAACTGGAGACGAGTTTCCAAACTTTCTTGCAAGCTACGCCAAAAGTACGATGTAAACCTTGAATCTCGGTCCGAGATGATATGACAGGCACACCGTGAAGCCTGACAATCTGCTGAGGTACATCTCTGTAGCTGAGCCGTTGACTGTCCAACCTGAATGGAAGAAAATGAGCCACCTTCGTGAGCCGGTCAACTATAACCCAAATAGCATCTCGACCAGCCGGGATCTAGGAAATCCAGTCATAAAATCCATGGTCATATGCTCCCACTTCCATTCTGGAATCGGCAAGGGCTGAAGAAGTCCAGCGGGCCTCTGATGTTCAGCTTTAACCTGCTGACAAACCAAACACCGAGAGACAAACTGGGCTATCTCCCTCTTCATGCCATTCCACCAGAAGTGCTGACGGATATCACGGTACATCTTCGTGCCACGGGATGAATAGAATACTGCGAACTGTGAGCTTCTGCCATGACTTTCTGTCTGATATCTCCACTAGGTACACAAAGAGAGCCTGTCGAAGTGTACCATCTTCATGAATGCATAACTCTGGCCTTCTTTCTGCCTCATACTCTGCTCTGAGCCGCTGAAGCTTGGAATCTGTAGACTGTGCCACTCGGATCCTCTCAACTATGCGGACTGAACCTGTAGACTGGCCATCAATGCCACGTTGGAAGGAAGAACCACTTCAATTCCCATATCTGAAAATCTGCCAATAACTCTGGTTGCGCCGTTAGAAATAAACTCGGCTCTCCGCTCAACGCATCTGCTACAACGTTGGGACTTCCCTGAGTGATACTGCAAATCCACATCGTAGTCCACCAATAGCTCAAGCCATCTTCTCTGTCGTATATTAAGGTCCTTCTGGGTGAAACATACTTCAGCTCTTGTGATCAGTAAATATCTCCACTCTATCTCCGTACAAGTAGTGCCGCCAAAGCTTAAGTGCAAACACTACTGCTGCCAGTTCCAAGTCGTAGGTCGGGTAATTCTTCTCATGGTCACGAGTTGGCGTGATGCATAAGATATTACCTTTCCATGTTGCATCAAGACACATCCCAATCCTCTGTCTGAAGCATCGCAATAAACTGTGAATCCTCCATCCCATCTGGAATGTGAGAATGGGAGCCGTTATCAAACCTCGCTTCAACTTCTCAAATGATTCCTGGACACTCTGCTTCTAAACAAACGGCAGATCCTCATGAGTCAACTGGGTCATCGGCGCTGAAATCCTTGCAAAATCTGAAACGAATCGCCGGTAGTAGCCGGCCAATCCAAGGAAGCTGCGAACCTCTGCCACTGAACTAGGTACTAGCCAAGACTCGATAGCCACAATCTCTGGGGTCCACTTCCACTCCTCCTCGAGTAATGATGTGACCCAAGTACGAAATGCGATCAAGCCAGAACTCGTATTTACTGAACTTGGCGTACAACTGATGCTCTCTAAGCGTCTGAAGGACGATTCTGAGATACTGCTCGTGCTTGCTTCGCTCTTACTGTAGACCAAGATATCATCTAGGAATACGATCATGAACTGATCCAGGTAAGCATGAAATGCGATTCATGAGGTCCATGAATACTGCCGCACATTGGTCGCTCCAAAGGGCATAACAGGAACTCCCAATGTTCATACCTCGATTGAAAAGCTATCTTCGGGATGTCCTGTTCTCTGACTCTGATCTGTGTATCCTAACCGCAAGTCTATCTTCGAGAACACTGAAGCCCCTTTAAGTTGATCAAACAAGTCATCTATCCTCGGAGAGGGTATCTGTTCTTGATTGTCACTGAGTTCAAGGTACGATAATCTACACATAGTCTGGATGTACCATCTTTCTTTTTCACAGAAGCATCGGGGTCTCCCCAAGGCGATCCACTTGCACGAATGAATCCCTTGGTCCTGAGTTCTTCAATCATCTTGTACAAAATTTCCAACTCTAAAGGCGCCATTCTGTAGACTCGCTCTGATACTGGTGCTGTCCCGGAGATTAAGTCTATAGTGAACTCGATCTCCCTCTCTGGCGGCATCCCTGGAAGTTCCTCTGGAAAGACATCTGGAAACTCTTCAACTATCCGGGCAACTGCACTGCTGCTACTGCCATCCGCAACTGGGGATGATGTCTCCACTGCTCCTCTGAAAATAGGCTCTGGCTCGCCTGGAATGCTAAAAACAACTCTGCCAATGGCAGTCTATCCTAGCATACTGGTTCCTCAACCAATCCATGCCGAGGACTACATCATAGTCTGCCATTAGGAATTCTATAAATCTAGCGGGGAACTCTCTACCGCTAACTACGATCCGACACGAGAAAAATACTCGATCTACTCCCACAAGACCATTACCAGTAAGTATATTGAGCCTCACTGATAATGACTCGGGCTCTAATCCTATCCGTGTCACGAATCGTACAGACATGAATGAATGCGATGCACCAGAATCAAATAATACTGAAGCTGGAAAGGAGTTGACGAGAATAGTACCTGCCACTACCTCACTTGGTGTAACTTCTTCTTCCATAGCCATCATCATGGCCTGACCTCTAGCTGCGGGTCCCCTCTGCTGGAAACCTCTCTGCCTGCTCTGCACTGGAGCCTGGGCACACTGCTGCTGGAATGCCTGGGCCTGAGGCAACAATGGCCTTGGGTACTGCTGCTGCTGTATGGGTACGGGTCCCCTAACCGATGGACTGGTTAGGTTGGAAGAGGAAGAACTACCCCTATTCGGACAGGCTCCTATCTTGTGATCTGTCGCTCCACAAGCTAGGCACAATCCTTGGACCCTACGACAATCTGCCACTACATGGCCTGGCTTTCCGCAATGTGAACATCCCATTGCGGAAGTCTGCTTCTGCTTCTGCTGCTGCGGGTACGTCGGGTCGAATGTTGAACCGACGTTACTGAGGCCGCCCGCCTCGGAGTTCCGATGGTCAATCCCCTAGCTGTCGGGGCTGGAGCTGATGATTGGTGCATCTGACTGTGGGACCGCTTCCTGCCTCCGGTCCTATCCACGATCCTCTGGGAGGTGTACTCATGCCTCCTAGCTGCCCTCAATACTGCATCGAACGTCTGGTGCTCGAACTGCTCGACTGCCAACAAGATCTCCAAATGCAGTCCCTGCTGGAACCGCTGGGCCCTATCAAACTCGGTCGCCACCAAGGTGGGGGCAAACCTACTGAGTCTAGAAAACTCAGATGCTAGCCATCGATCGTTCTGCCTCCTTGCTTCAAGTTGGTAAATCTGGTCTGTAGGTCGTACCGAGCCACAGCATCAAAATACTTCGTCTGGAATCTCTCTCTAAGCACTGCCCAAGCAATGGGTGCCACTAATCCCATGGCTTGCGCTGCCCACCAACTGCGAACTAAGTCCAGCAACTGTAGGCGTACCACCGCCACCTTCTCATTCTCAGGTGTTCTAGCTGCTTCCAAACCACCTCGGTATCCTGAAGCCAAGCGTCCGCGGCAATCGCATCTTCACTGTCGTCGAAGAAGGGAGGGTTCAGGCGCTTGAAGCTGTTGTCCGCGCTGTTCCCTGGATGACCGCCTCTGGTCAAAGCATCTGCCACAGTCTGGTGCAAGGCGTCTCCTCTGCGATCTTGAGAAGTTATCAAGGCCCTGATGAGACCTACCAAGGTGCCATCATCCGGCTCAGCAGGCTGAACATGCTGAACTGGGGGCTCTCCTCCAGGAGGTATAACTCGGAAGGCAACTCCGGAATACTGGGCTTGATCTCCAGGTTGCTGCTGGTCCACATAAAGTGCTTCACCTTGCTGATCGGCGGGGTCAGGTACAGTGCCGCTGAAGAAGACGACACAGGGAAAACAATAAGGAAGGACCAGGACAGATCAATGATACAAGCATGTGATCAGGTCAAGATTTCCAGGATTTGAAAATACGGGCGGAGATCAAGGGCGAATACTGATTGAGACATCTATTCGGTAAACCCTCACATTTCTTGATTGACAAGACCTGCATGGGCCACCACTTAAACCATGTCACGCCCCAGAACCAGAATACCGGAGAGCGGGGGCGTACATAGCCAGCTACGTATATTGAAATAGAATACATCTCAACTATACGGTCACGGCTGTCTAGATATGAGGGTTTACTACAAGCCAACAGTCTCTTAAGGTCAAGCCTACTGTCTCAATCTCAAGCAAATAATATAATCACAAGATGTTTGACCACCAAACATACAATAAAAGGTATCCTAAATATTACATATCAGCTGATCATGAAGCTAGTCGTACAAAATACTAGGACTAGCAAGAGTTAAGTCATACATGATCAACCCTAGGATTTGTTAATCATGTTTACAGCCCGTAGGCAGACAGTAAGTAAATGTGCATCGAGCTAACAGGTGCTCGTCGGCTAAACGCCTCAAAAGAATAACTTTACAATAGAGTGAGCGAAACAAAATAGAAAATCTACTCGTAGCCCGGGTTCCTTCTAGTCGCCACCATCGGGCTGGAGGTTCGAAAGATCCTCGGAAGCTGCTCCGAAATCTGGCCACACAAAACCAGCTGGTCAAACCCAGAAAGAACAAGTGCCACAAGGGAGGCCACGAAATAAGAACAAAAGCCAACATATCAGAACATAAGAAAATAAAAGAAAAGTACAAGTAATAAAGAGCACGTCAGGACAATAAATGACTAGGGATGTGAAACCATTCTGGAAACCAGGTTCAACCCGTAAACCAAACAAGGACCGGGGTTGTAACCCTTCGCCTGAATATCTCCTTGTCCCTACCCAATTATTGTTAAAGCAAGTAAAACAATCACGTTCAGGAGTACCAGGGTACAGGACTAGACAAGACTTAGACAGGGCTAGACATCATCCATTCACAAGCGGCCAAGTAATTACTACGGCTTACTACTTAACTAACCAGGATTATCACAAGCCTTAATTACTAACAAGATGCAATGAGAATTTCCCAGTCCCAAGCCCTGCAGACTATCCAGTTATCCTTCCGCGGGTTGAGAGTATGGTTGGGTACATCGCCCCGGAGACGATATACCCTTAGGTGACTTAGAGGGTGCAACACATGACAGTGCGCTGGAAATGTGCTCTACTCGTCGGCAAGCTACAAGTCCAATTAAGAGCGCCCAGAAACAAGATTGCCTATGACTGGAAATTTTTTATGAACTATAGTTAGTCTCATTAGCCTAATCCATGTTCAGTACGAATCCCTGACCGTGGGAAACCAGGGAGTCACGTCCTAGACATGATGCAAGACAAGACAAGTGGATTGCACAAGCAAGCAAGCAGGAACACCCACAGTGTCAAGTTGATTATACGAGTCAAGTTACAAGTTACAAGTCAAGTCAAGAGGGCGCCGCCACGGGCCACTATCAAGTTATCAAGATAACATGTCAGGGTACTTGTCAGGAGTGCGCCACGACGGGCCACTATCATGTCAGGTTGGTCATGTCAGGAGTGCACCACTACGGGTCACTATCATGTTATACTAGTTACTTGTCATACCATGCCATGTACAATAGTCATTCCAAACATATTAAGTAAAATCAAGTTCATGACAAAAGGCATAAGGATATAAAATGGGTGTAAAATATCTAATAAAATATCAATATACCGGGCTATAGAAGAGCCAAGCTTAAGAAAAATAAAACTAAATCTTCATGATTGGACAAATTGCGCAAGGGTCCCTGGGGTCGGGTTGCGCAGGAGTCAAGTGCGCCAGGAGGCCAACTGCGCAGGAGTGAGCTGCGCAGAAGTCGGCTCGCGCCGAGTTGGTTGGCGCAGGGGTCAGATTGCGCAGAGAGGGATGGCGCAGGGTCCAAGTTGCGCAGGGACAGACTGTGCAGGAGCGGACTGCGCAGAAGCGGACTGCGCAGGAGCGGACTACGCATGGGTCAAGCACGCTAGGGGAAGGGAACGCTGGGCTAAGAAGCACCAGCGCAGTTCAGCTCAGCGCAATGCGCTGGCCGAGGGGATGCGCAGTTCACCAAAGGGTGAGCTGCGTAATCGGCCTTGCGCTAAAAAGCGCAGGCCGAGAGGTCTGCTCCTCCAACCCGAGAAGAACTCTAAGAACTCCAAAACTTCAATTCTTCATATCTTTGTCAAATCAAAGCCAAATCTAGATTTCCAAAGTTCTAACTTGAGTAAAATTGAATTCTCTTCCACATAGATGCATCAAAATCCCCAAAAACACAACCAAAAGATCAAACCATGTAAATCCGAAAATAGTAAAAACCTATATCTAGAACAATGGAGACTCCAAATCACAAATGTCAAGTTCTAATGTTGATCACCATGGCCTAATCTAGCTAATGGACAAATAAAAAGTGGTTCTTATGTGGTAGCAAGGTGCACTTGCCTATGGGTGGAGTGTTGTGTAGAGGAAGGAAGAAGAAGAAGATGGAGAAATAAATGAGAGAGTAAAGAGGAGAGAGAAAAGTAGGTGGAGTTTTAATGAGGGTGAGTTATGTTGTGTTGAGGGTGGAGTATAGGTTAAAGTGCTCCAATACATGTTAAACCAAACCAAACCAAATCAAAACCAATTCTCCTCCATTAAATAAACCAAGCCAGGTAAAACCCAATCACGAGAACCAAATCTGCAAGTCAAGCCAATTACAAGTACATGCCAAAATCCGAGAAAATAAATACAGGTCTGAAATACATGCAAGCTTGACAAAATACGTATTCCGATATGGGTGTTACAATTTCTCATACGTACCTGTGAAGTGTTACGTTCTGTGCACCTTCTGTGAAAGGTAGCACTTGTAGGATTTTACTACGTACCTTCGGTGAAGTGTTACGTAATAACGATTGTTTGTACAATTGTTATGATATTTCAGTTATCCATCAAAATTGTGCCTCGGCAATAACAATCTCAAAGCTTTATTGAGAAGATGGATAATTCTCGTGCTTCGCTCATCGATACCGGCTTTAATAAGTTAGAAAAATTCGATGGCAAACACTTTCAGATATGGAGACGAAAGGTCACTTTAAATCTTCAAATCATGAATGTTGATCACGTGCTGTCAGAAGAAGAACCGATCGTTCCAACCACTGGATCTGCTGCGGCTGTGGCCGCTGCTACGACCAAGCAAGCGAAGTGGAAGAGAGAAAACAGTATATGCAAACTACTGATACTCAATTCCATGGAAGACTCTTTGGCAGATTCCTACTCCAAGAAGACATCTGCCAAAGAGATATGGGACTCCTTGGAAAAGCTCTATGAAGATGACGAAAACCGGTCCAAGATCTTCATGGTAGAAAAATACCACAAGTGGACCTTCGAAGACGAGAAGGCGATGCTGCCCCAAGTAAAGGACTTTCTGAAGTTGCGTCAGAAACTAGAAGACGAGAACATGCCCCTCGTCGACAAGTTTGTCGTTGGAGGGATCGTTGCAAAACTTCCTACAGAATGGAGCAACTTCTATGCAAGGATGCATCGAAAGAAGATGAAAATTAGCTTGGAAGATTTCTTGCAAGAGATTCATGTTGAGGACGAGATGCGCTCTCAACAGAAGATGGATACTCTGTCCAAACAAATGGCGAAGGCAAATCTGGTTCAAACCAGAGAGTACCAGGGGAAGCAAGCTGCTTCTTATCGCAAAAAGAAGGACTTCACGAATCTGAAAGTGAAGGGTCCTGCTTTCAAGCAGCAGAAGTCCAAGTCCCATGTGACTTGCTTTAATTATGGCAAGAAGGGCCAAAACAAATCCGAATGCAAGTCCAAGCCCAAAGAACAAGGTGAGCCTAGTAAGGTTTCTATGATTACTAATCTAGTTGCCATGATAGCACAGGTTGCAACTGTAGGGGCTGACTTGGACTGGTGGATAGACATTGGTGCGACCTGCCATATCTGTTCAGACAAAGACTGGTTCGTCTCTTATGAGCCAACTTCAGAGAAGGTCATAATGGCAAACCAGGCACAAGCTGAAGTACTGGGGATCGGGACGGTGGAGCTGAAACTCACATCGGGGAACACTCTGACGCTTCAAGGTGTGAAGCATATTCCAGTAATTGCTAAGAACCTGATCTCTGGAAGTCTGCTCTGCAATGCAGGCTTGAGGATGGACATCAATGCTGGCCAGTTGGTGATATCCAAGAAGGGTACATTCTTCGGGAAAGCTTTCCAAACTGAAGGAATGTACAAGATCAGCTTGTTGTAACCCAGCATGATAATATAAATGCAATCACTTTTTCTGATTATTCTTTTGAGTTGTGGCATAATAGGCAAGGACATGTTCATTGTAAAAAGATTAACAGAATGTCTAGTCTAGGACTTATCTCTAAGTGTGGGGGTAAGGTAGAGAAATGCGAAGTATGTGCTCAGACGAAGATCACAAGAAAACCCTTTCACAGGGTCCATCGAAGCACAGATCTTCTGGAGTTGGTTCACTCAGATATCTGTGACTTCAAATAATTCTCTACAAAGGCCGGGATGAAGTATTCATTACTTTTATCCATGACTTCTTAAAGTATGCTTTCGTCTACTTGCTCAAGTCTAAAGACGAAGCATTCGAGAAGTTCAAGGAGTTCAGGGCCGAGGCTGAACGGCAAACTGGACAACAACTCAAGAGATTAAGGAGTGATCGAGGCGGGGGTATCGGTCTCATGAATTCTTATCATTCTGCAAAGAACATGGAATCATCAATGAGACAACGGCTCCGTACTCTCCTCAATCCAACGGAGTAGCAGAAAGGAAGAACAGAACGTTGACAGAGATGATGAACTCCATGCTGTTGACTGTAGGTCTTCCAAAGTGTTACTGGGAAGAAGCTGCACTAACGACAACGTTCATTCTGAACAGAGTGCCATATGCAACTTCCGACATAACTCCTCATGAACTCTGGTTCAAAGTCAGACCTAACTTGAATGTCATTCGAGTGTGGGGGTGTCTGGCTTATGTGAAGCTCCCGGATCTGAAGATTCAGAAGCTGGGGACAAGGACTACGAAGGCGATCTTCTTGGGGTATGCCGAGAAGAGTGATGCTCGGAGATTCCTTGATATCGAGTCAAACCATATCATCGAATCTCGCGATGCTGAATACTTTGAAGACAAGTTTGCTAAATACAAGAATATTGTTCCCGCGGATCTTCCAGAGAATGATGAGGGTACAAAGCAGACAGAAGTCTTTAATGAACCAGTAGTCCAAGATGAAGCTGTCATCAAGGAGACACCAGCTGAACCAGAACTCGCTGAGCCGTCAACTAAGCGAACGAGGAGGCCGAAAGACTTCAGAGATGACTTCGTCATCCTCATGTGGAAGCAGATCCGCTTACCTATGATGAGGCGATGAAGACCAGAGATGCTGTATTCTGGAAGGAGGCGATAGACAACGAGATTGACTCAATCACCTCCAACAACACATGGGTATTGGTTGGCCTGCCAGAAGGAGCAAGACCCATCGGATGCAAATAGATCTTCAAGAAGAAGATGAAAGCAGATGGAACCATTGACAAGTTCAAGGCCAGGCTAGTGGCCAAGGGGTTTGCTCAGAAGCAGGGGATCGACTACTTTGACACTTATGCTCCAGTAGCTCGGATGACAACCATCAGATTGTTAATTGCTCTAGCAGCATTACACAAGCTGGTGATACATCAGATGGATGTAAAAATGACATTTCTTAATGGCGAGCTGACCGAAGAGATCTACATGCAACAACCAGAAGGTTTTGTCGTCAGAGGTCTGGAAGACAAAGTCTGCAAGTTGATGAAGTCTCTGTATGGTTTGAAACAAGCTCCCAAAATGTGGCATGAGAAGTTTGACAAGGTGATAAGGTCAAATAGCTACAGGGTCAGTGAAACAGACAAGTGTGTCTATACGAAGTTTGCTGACGGAAGAGGAGTAATCGTATGTCTTTACGTGGACGACATGCTAATCCTAGGTACGGATTTAAGCTGCGTCACAGAGACAAAAAAATTCCTCTCGACCAAGTTTAGTATGAAGGACTTAGGGGATGCCGACGTAATCTTGGGGCTCAAGATCATCCGGACAGGTACTGGAATAGCGCTGTCACAATCTCATTATATTGAGAAGATGCTTACTTGCTACGGGTATCAAGATCTTCCTTTTATTGATAAACCATACCGGAGTGATCAGAAGCTGGAGCCAAATTCGAGGGAAAGCGTCAGGCAGTTGGAGTACGCTAGCGTCATCGAAAGCTTGATGTACGCTACTACTGCCACAAGGCCTGATATAGCTTTTGCAGTAGGAATGCTGAGTCGGTTTACTAGCAATCCAGGTGTTGAGCACTGGAAAGCTGTGAAGCGTGTTATGAGATATCTCAAGAAAACTCAGACATATGCACTTTTCTACAGCGAAGATCCATCAGTAGTAGAAGGCTTCAGTGATGTTAGCTGGTGTTCAGATATGGAGAGCGAGTATTCCACAGGTGGATTCGTATTCGCCATGGGCGGAGCTGCTATATCGTGGAAGTCGAAGAAGCAGACTATGTTATCTCGCTCCTCCATGGAATCTAAATTCTTTGTATTGGATGCTGCTGCAGATGAAGCAGAGTGGCTTCGGAAGCTCATGTATGATCTTCCGGTGGTTGGGGCTCAGATACCGGCAATACCGATATACTGTAACAACCAGGCGGCAGCAGCAGTGGCATCAAATGAACTCTTCAACGGAAAAAAGAGAACGTGCGGTTGAAGCACAGAGCAGTACACGATCTTATCAAGAGGTGTTATTGTAGTGATTGATGTTCGGAGTCAGGAGAACCTGGCGGATCCGTTCACCAAGGGCCTCAAGCGCCAGCTGGTCGATGACACAGCTTGTAAAATGGGCTTGAAGGCATTCTGATATTGTGTTATTACATTCCTACCATAAAGTTTTATGCTATTAGTTCAAAGAGAAATCTACTAGGCATCTAGCTTTTGGTTCAAGGGATGACTATTAACCAGAAGAATATCAGGAACGGTGGGTACTTGTCCTATGTGACATGGAGATGTTACGGACCTACAACCACTGTTGTCTACTATTGTTTTCTGCAAAAAATTGATCATGTGGGAAGGTTGACTTAAATGCCTTAATGAGTTCTCAGGCAGAGTGAATGCCTGGAGTGCTTTACAGGAAGCACGGTAGCGCAGCACTACAAGGAGTGTAACTCTATGCTACAGTGGGGTGACTCCACCATGAGGTTCCCAGGTAGGGGTAATGCCTCGACTTTGCAAGCCAAGTCACAGCGGAGTAGCACCGTAAATAGGCAGGTAGCCTAATGCTGTATGATAATCATAATAAAGAGAGGTAGACAGCACTACAAAGAGGACGATGTCCTCATGTTACAGTGGCATGACGCCACAAAGAGGTACCAGGTAGGGTAAAGCCTCGGCTTTGCGAGCCATATCATAGCGGCGTAACACCGTACGGAAGCGCAAGGCTTCATGCTGGGTAGTTTGGCACTACAAAGAGGCCTGTGACCTCATGCTACAGTAGTATGACACTACGATGAGGTACCCGGTGGGGTAAAGCCTCGACTTTAAGCCATGTCATAGCGACGTAGCACCGCAAAGAAGCGTAATGCTTCATGCCATGACTCTTTATAAAGAACTCACCTATAGTGTATGGACAGAGATATCAGGCCGTCTCTTGAGGGTAAACTTGTAGACGCCCAAAATTATACACTGAAACTAGGCTGGCACAAGGCCTTCAATGTGCAGCCAGAAGCACAGTTGATGTCATTATGTGAGTAGGAAGAATTGCAGTTATGATGCAGAATTCAAGGCGTAGTCCATTCTTGTATCATGCTGTTATTTAACCTATACGGGAAGATTCAAGTCGTAGCGACATCTCTCCTAATGCATGATGGGCAGTCACTGTGGGGAACGCTCAACCCATATATTGAGATATGTGGGGGATTGTTGGTGTTTTTGCCTTTGGACTAGAAAAGATAGTCCCACATCGGCTACACTAAATGGTGAGTATCTCAATATAATGCATTGCTTGTGTTGAGGTGTGCACATGAGGTGTAGTGGGGCACAAGTTTGTGCCATATGGACGTATTTTCCTAGAAGGAAAAAGGATTAAATCCAATAAGGATGCAAGTTAATTTTGTTGTACGGACTCGGACTCGGACACTGACTCCAGGATGTCTCGTGCATGCACGGGAGTGTTCGGGGGGTAGGCGTGGACTGGAACACTTTTATGCTGATTGTGGGATGATCTAAAATATCAAACTCTATTTTTGAGTATTGGTATTTTAGTTCCACATCGGATAGGAGAAGAGGTGAAGTCTCAACTCCACTCTATAAATAGAGCCCCTTGGCCTCCTTTGAGAGATGCACCAAGAAGAGAGTTGAGGGAGTCTGTTAAGTCCAGAAAGCCCGTTCAAGTCTCAAATATTGATTTACGAGCGTTCCAGAAGTTCTTCGTGAACTTGCTGGTTCCTGGAAGCTGTTCGTGCTCATGTGGGGCGAATAAAGCTTTGAGCAACGGTGGTTCATTCACTCCAGCAGGAGTTATCTTATCTTCGCCAGTCATCTTCTTAATTAGATCTGTCAGGATTCTATTAACGCACCTTCGGTGAAGTGTTTGCGTTGATATTATTAGAATTCTGTTTGTGCACCTTCTGTGAAGGGTAGCACTTGTGGAATTTCTCATACGTACCTTTTGTGAAGTGTTACGTTCTGTGCACCTTCTGTGAAGGGTAGCACTTGTGGGATTTTACTACGTACCTTCGGTGAAGTGTTACGTAATAACGATTATTTGTACAATTGTTACGATATTTCAGTTATCCATCGAAATTGTGCCTCGGCAATAACATCACTGTCCAGGTAAAAGAATTCGAAAAGAAGGACCTTCCAACAGACCTGCCAACTATACTTCTTCACCTCAACTAGCCCATCTCCATTATAGCTATATCGCTGTTAATGTTGTTGATTAGCCCAGAAAAAGATGTGGCTTCCGTCGAAGACTTGTTTGTTGCGCTCTCTCCAAACATGCCAACAACGGACATAAGTCTCAATCTTGCCTTCCGATATATCATCAATCCTTGGTTTCACAAACCTCTTATTTCTTCAACCACACTCAATAAGTCTTCATACCGCCTACTGCCAATTTGTATATCCCTTCTGTATTGTTGCCAAATGCTAGCCGAGAAGGGGCAGCGGAAGAACAAATGTCCCTCGTTTCACAACCTCCATTACACAGAGCACAATTAGTATTTGGTAACTGAACTCCAAACCTGCTGATCCTCTACTTGGTGAGTAATCTATCTCGAATAGCCTTGAGTAAACATAACTTCATCTTTACGGCCGCCCCCTCTATCCAGACTACCTCCATCCAGGGGACCCGCGGGAACACCATTCTAAGTTTCTCGTACGCTTGACGTTGTGAGAACTCTCCTGTTAGTGTACCATCCCATATCCATCGGTCTTTACTTCCTCCAACCGCAAGAGCAACTCCTTTGATCTCCTCCCCAAACTACTGCTCAACATGTCTGTCCGTGATACTCCATCCTCCATTGCTATAATACTACTTACTGGAATATCCCTTCCTACTAGTTCATAAGTTGGCCAGCCAAGGCGCTTGATAAAGCTTTGCTTGTTGAGCCACGGATCCTTCTAAAGGTTTGTCGATCGCCCGTTTCCCATCATTCTACTAATACAAGATCGCATCGTCCCTCTCTGAGCAAGGATTTTTTTTGAAGGTAATCGAATAATTGTTATTCTTCTTTATCACCCAGTAGTTTTCTGCGCTAGTGTACCTTGATCGTATCTAGGATGCCCACATAAACGTGCCCACCAAAAAATGCCATGCCGGCTTTAATGTAGCTACTTTTCGTAGAGTAGAGAGGGATCTCAGCCCGATTCCTCCTTCCACTTTAGCCATACAGAGCTCGTCCCACACTATGGCATGAATACCTCCTCTCCAAACGAAATTAGCACATAGTCTTTCAACTGCCTTCATGGTTCCGATTGGTAGGATAAAGGCTTGTAGCCAGTATGTAGTAATAGCCCAGATAATGGATCGAACCAACTCGATACGACCCCCAAAGGAGAGGAGTTGTGACTTCCATCCCTCCAGCCGACTCTGAACATAACTAAACAGACCCATACACTCAGAGCTACCGGCATAATTAATAGACAAAGGGAGACCAAGATACCTTACGGGGAGTTGCCCTTGCTGCATACCAAGTACCTCTGCCCAGTGGGACTGCCATGGACAATCTTTGTTAAAGTAAACCTGGGACTTCTCCTTGTTCAACGCCAGCCCCGTCCCCTTTTGAAACTCCTCGAAAACCATCATTAAGGTGGAAATTCCTCTATCTTTGGGCTCCATGAAGACTAATAAGTCGTCTGCATATACAAGATGAGAGACTATAGGCTCGATTCTGCAGAAGAGGGGTGTAATGGTCTTCTTGTGTATCTCAACGTCAATCAGGCAAGTAAAATATTCCATTACTACGGTAAAAAGATAAGGCGATAAGGGATCTCCCTGTCGGATACCTCGACTACTGCCAAAGAAATCGAATGGCTGACCATTAATTAGAATGGAGAAGGTCGACGTGGTTATGCACTCTTCAATCTGATCTACCCACCAGTTGTCGAACCCCATACTCCTTAATATTTGTATAAGAATTGTCTATCCACCGTATCGTAAGCTTTCCTCAGATCCAGCTTGATGCAGCCTTTCTTTCCCCCGGCCTTATTGAAATCTCTAATCATTTCATGCACGAGGAGACAGTTGTCATGTACGAGGAGACAGTTGTCAGCAATTGAGCACCCTTTGATAAATGCGGCTTGATTTACCGAAATGAGTTCCTGTATGATCTCCTGCATCCTGTTACACATAATATCAGTGATAAATTTATAAACAAAATTAAAACAAGCGATTGGTCTAAAATCCCCTGGCTCCGATGTGCCTTCCTTCTTTGGGACGAGCACCAAGAAGGTGTAATTGAGCTCTCGAATAAGCCGTCCTGTCTCAAAAAAATCATCCACCAGTTTGAGAAGCATATCCTTCAGTTGCTCCCAGAGTTGCCTAAAGAATGCCGCGTTGAAATCGTCCAGCCCAGGCAACTTGTTTGGGTCTGCCTTCATGACTACCTGCTCAATTTCTTCCATCATCACTCTCTTTCGAAGCCTTGCATTCACTTCTTCTGTTACGATTCTCTTACAAATTGCTTCTGTAGGCACTTCTTCATTGGAACCTTGACTATAGAGATTTTGATAGTAAGCAACTGCAGCCTCCTATATGCGATCAGCTTGGATGATCGGCTCTCCATTCGTATCTAGTAAAAAGGCAACCGAGTTTCTATACTGCCGCACATTAATGATAGAGTGAAAGAACTTTGAGCACCGATATCCGTCCCTGAGCCAGTCGCATTTTGCTCGTTGCTTCAGGTACACTTCCTCTTGAAATCTAAGCTTACGGACATCCTCCTACAACCGGGCTTCTTGCGCCGCCAACATCGAATCAAGCAGAGCGCTCTATAGAAGGTCTTGCACCTCTTGAAGGCATTTGACCCTCTTTTCGAGAACTTGTTATGACCCGCTCCCGAATAATCGGATACGAGTCGGACACGCCCAGCCTTCGTCAATGGACACGACGAAGTAAGCTGTACAATACTAAAGAAAACTCAAAGTCACAATATAATGTAAACAACACAGCTTTTATAACGTTCCCAGAAATGATCACCAATATCCATCAAGTCTTTGATACAAAATCAGCCGGAGACAAATCCGATCAAATGAAATAAATATACAATAATGAATATCCAAGATACAATTTCCAGAAAATAAAATAAAAAGAAAAGCTGCAATATCCAATGCAATCACAAGCTCCATGTAATCTTCCACTCACCTGCACCATATCCTGTCAGGAAAAGAGCAAAGTACAATCCTGACCAGACAATATACAATATAATCTGTAGTACAGAATACGAGCTGAAACCAGAATACCAGAATACCAGAACAGGAAATAAAACTACGGTACCAGAGATGAAATATAAAAACTATAGGCAATGGACGACAATCAATATGCTAGACAATGAACACGGCTATTAATGTACAAGGCAATGAATCACGACAATCAATATGCAATTGTGACAATTTGAAATATTAAAACTAATGTGTGACCGTCTTAGGAGCAATCAATCAATGAGTCAATGAGTCAATCAATTCTATAAGGTACGGCTTCATCGTACGTGAAGTGTACGATTAGGCTATCCACAATCCTATGTTGGGTGTGGTCACACAAAAGCTAATATTTCCCCCAATCCCCGCAATAACAATGACGCACAAGCAATGAACAAGGTACAAGGTAATCGTGTGTATCTCGTGTCCGATATGAGAACAAGGCACATGAATGTAAGACAGAAAATAAGGTACAAGTTAAGTCAGTGTACTTGTCTCGGTTTGGTTGCACGAGAGTAGTACTTGTAATGCCCCAGTCCCAAAATACGTAGGACAAGGAACGTAGACATGCCAGCTGTATTTATACGAAGTATACTCCAATATATGGAAGCCTCGTATGAATACATAAGCTGTAAAATGCAGTAGATCCATAACTAATCTCATCCACGCAGAATAAATGAATGAAAGACATCATATAAAGATAATGAATTGTCTTGATACATTATGTTGGGCGGAGACAAATCCACTACCAACAAATAAAGGGAAAATACATAAGAAAAAAAATGATTTGGCGAGCGAAGCGAAGACGATCCAAGCGCAATCATCCTCGAAGAAATAGCGATGAACACGGCTAGAGCTAGAACACCTGCAAAAGATAATAGCACACACCTGGCAAGACAACCAGGTCCTCAGAGGGACGTAACAAGACACATAATATCATGCCATAAACTGAATAAAGTTAGCTCAACAGAAAATATATGTGACTACACAAATAAAGGTCCTTAACCATTCTAGGTGAAAATGTAATTTGAAGACAACGTTCCACACAAGGGCTCCCGAAGCTAGAAATACGACACGTTAGCGTTTCAACCAAGTCACTAGTGGCGTCTAGAGAAAAGTAAATGCACGGCCCATTAGCACTCGAACGAGAACTAAGGGGCGTCTAGAGAAAAATAAATGCACGGCCATTAGCTTCTTGGGTGAGTCACTAACGGCAGCTAGAGGAAAGTAAATGCACGGCACATTTGTGTTTCAACCGAGGCACTAGTGGCATCTAGAGAAAAGTAAATAAATGCACGTCCACTAGTCTCTAGACTGAGTCACAAATGGCATCTAGAGAAAAGTAAAGGTGTGAAAGCCCCTGCGCCTAATAACTGTCTCCACCCTCCCCATGCACTACTCGTGCTGAATCCACACCACGATATTTCTAATAACCACTAAGTCTTCTAGACAACTATAACTATTTAGCAGTTATTGCCTATCGCACGGCATGTGCGCACCGATGGCCAGTCGATACGTACGTCCGAGATCTATATGAGACTCGTGACTCGTGATACACAAGTGTCGGGCCAATGAATGTGACACAAACAAGGGTGGTCCCTTAACTCTAAGCCATATGCAACTAAAATATAATAATTTGCAAGTACAATTTATATTTTCTAAAAATAAGTAAAAACATGCATAATATTGAGCAAGAAATTAAACAGTGAAGGTAAGGTGTCTTGCCTGGTAGGACGCTTGGTGTGCTGCGAAGATCAATGTGGCACGAACTGCAACTTCGGTGCAACCACTATGCAAAGTGGCCTCTGATGATGGCACGGACTGTTTCATTAGGCCCGGGATGGTCGGAATAATTAAGGTCGACATAGGGTAGGCTTGAATTGGTGAGGGAATATGAGTAATGAGATTTAGTCATGAAGAATTGATTGAAGGGATAATTATATAAAGTAAAATATATATAACTATTTTGGAAAAATATTATATATAGGAACTATATTTTTAACTAGTTGAAATGATTTAGATAAATATTTAGAAATAAAAATAAAAATAAAATCTTTTAGAGTTAATAATACAACAATAATTTTTGTAGGTTAAGATTCATATATCTAAAATACCATAAATAATATATATATTTTTATTTTTATTTTTTTAGGCCAAAACAGAATTTGTCAAAATACACTTTTTTGAGATATATAATAAAAACAATATACCTTTAAAGGGTGTCTAAACCAACTTTTGAGAGTATATGTAGGCCAAGCCCAAAAATATGATTTTGGAATTATTATTTATGTACGTATTTAATAAACAAATAACTAAAATAATAGAAAAATATTTGTACAGCAATACATACATACATTAATTCAGCAAATTAAATTAGTAATAATACTAGTGATTAACAATAATCATAATAATCATAAAAATAATAATAATAATAATGATTTACAAAAAAAAAGAAAAGAAAGAAAGAAATAAATAAATGAAAGAAAAACAAAAAAAAATAAAAAAAAATCAAAACTGGTTCTCCTCTCGAGGAGAACGCTTCCCAAACAAAAAAGAAGAAAGAAAACCGCCATAGAGAGAGAGGGAGAGTTCGAGTGAGCAAGAAGTCGAGAGAGAGAGAGCGGACGACACGTTCGGAGCTGCGCCGATGGCGGTGCTCGCGCGCGTCAGGCGGCGGAGCTGATGGGGCGGCGCGGTCAGGAAGTTGTCGGCGGTCGCGAAGGGAACAGATGGTGGTCGGCGCGCGGTAGCTAGGTTGTCGGAGAGAAGGGAAGGGGTCGGCGTGACGGGGGCGACCGGCGGGAGAAGGTTTGGGGGTTTGGTCGCTTGGCCACGGCGAGCGGCGGAGGGTTTGACGGGAGGCGGAGGGAAGGGACGAGCCTGAGAGAGAGAGGCGGCGGAGCTCTCTCACTCCAGCGGTGGTGGAGCGGAGGGTTCGTCGTCGGGCTTGGCGTGGCAAGGGAGTCGGAGGGATGGAGAGAGGTGCGGTGGCGGCGAGCGAGCACGCCGCGGCGGAGGAAAGGAAGCGACGGCGGAGAGAGGATGGTCGCGGAGGAGCGGCAGTGAGGTCCTAGGGCGGTCGTCGGTGGGGCACGCCAGATGAGGCGGAGGAGATGGGTTTGGCCGGTGTGAGGCGGCGCTCGCGGTGGCGGAGGCCCAGGAAGGCGGCGGAAAGAGCGGCCACGGTGGTTTGACTCGCCGACGGCTACCGCGAGAACTGTGCGCGCCCTGGCGGCGACTCCAAAGGCACGGTGGCGGTCGCGCACGGCTGGGGTGGCTCGGTTAGTTAATTATATCTTTTTTTTCTCTTTTCTTGGTTTGTGGTGGTTCTGGGGGGAACGGCCGGCGATTGCCGTGGTGGCGGTAGTAGTTTGGGTGGTGGATTTGGGCTGTTACTTGGTGTCGAGGCTAAAGGTGGTAGGGGACGTTTGTCGGAGCAGACGGGGGTCGGGGCTTGGAGGTGGTTGCGATGATGACGGTGGTGATGTCGTGGGTGGTTCTCAGGGGGATGGCGGTGGTGTTGGTGGTTGGGGGGTGACGGGACAATAGGGTTGGTCGGGAAGGGAGGAGGAGACGGTGGCGATGGTGGTTGTGGCTGGAAGTGTCGGGATGGTCAGGGTGTTGGCACTGTTGTTGGCGGTGTTGGAGTCAAGGAGGAGGCCGTGGATGGTCGGGCTGTCTGTAGCAGTGGCGGGGGTTGCGGTGTCGGGGCTCTGTCGACAGATTTTAGGATAGGTTTAGGGACAGGTATTTGATGGTGTCGGGGGTGTCTAACACAAAAAAAATCTGTATGTTGTAAAAAAATGGAATAAGATATCTGGATGGGGGAACATGGACACGATACACGTGGGTCGGGAAATTTGTGGAAGATGAATTGTGGAGACAAATAATATAGAGGAGTACCTGCCTATTTATAGGATGTGGGAATTCCCATTTGGATAGGATTATGAGTAGTTTAAAAAACCCAATTAGATAATTCATCTATTAATTTAAAACCAAATCCAAATCTAAATACAAATACAAATCTAATTTAAATCAATTCCAATTTAAATCTAATTAAATTCTTGGTTTAAAATCAATGAGACAATTCAAATTTCAAACGTTTCACTATTTAAATAAATCCATAAATTTAAATCAAGATTTAATTCGCCATAAAAATTTTAAAGTATTTTTTTTCTAAAATACTAATAATATTAATTTCAAAAATAATAACTATTTTTAAATATCTTTTCGAATAATAAAATATTTATATTTAATAATTTTGAAAATAAAAATATATAAATTTAATTTAATGTACCTCATATGCAAGGAATATAAAATAGTTTTCTAAATTACCACTAATAAATAAATAAATAAAGTAATAAGATTTTGGTCATCTCAATAGACAACTTTAAGCAAAATACAAATACAATAATTATTATATATATTATTTGAACTATAAAATAGAAAAAAAATGTTTTTCAATAAATATGTACGCTCGCACATATTCGCACTCGACGAGCAAGAAAATAAATTTCGTGCGCGACGTACAATACGACTACGGGCGTGTAATACAAAAAAATTAAATCAGGACTAATTTAATAAAAAATATTTTGTAGAAATTTAGGGGTTTTACATCCTATCCAACTTAAAAGAATTTCGTCCTCGAAATCTAGAATTAGTAGGGGTGAGAGGACACAAGGGGGTATCAATGGGGATCCAACGATGACAATGTTTTCACAAAATTATGTCGTAAGAAATCGCGATCTAGATCGTAGAAATACGATATGGTCACGGGTAAAGAATGAGGGTCACGATTTAAGAGAACGAAATAGATTCACTTAATTAAGCGATTAGTGGATCATGGTAGAAAGTATAGGATCGAGAATGAGGACGAGGAGTTTAGGATGGAGACATAGCAATATCGGGTGAGAATAGTCATAGTCGATAGGAAGGCTAGAGGGAGTTCTAGTATAACGCTTTCGCCATCCTAAAATAGGTGAAGGCGAAAGAAATATAGAGTTCGAAGGTGGCGTTTATCGAATACGAATACGTGATTCAAAGACGATTGAATAATTTTAAAAGAATTGTCAAGGCAGTCGTGGATGGGATTGTAAGGGCCAAGTTTAATTATGTCCCCATCCACGTAGAGTAATAGACAAAAGCGAACCAAAGTGCACTTGGTTGATCAGACCATTATGCACCGGTTCTGATTAGACAATAGGCTAGTGAGCGCTCAATAGCATATGTCATAAACAAACTCGATAAAGAATAAGCTTGTAAAAACTAGGCTACATTAGCATCATTAGTCAAAACGGTAAATACATAGGTACGAGAGATTAAGATTTAAAGAAGGTAGAATGATTCTAAGTCATACAGTTGTCCTATAGTCTTCTAGTCCAAGTCCTTGGTTGGCAAGATGGGTTAGGTCCTTTAGATTCCAGAATCTAAATAAGCTTACTAATATAGGTCACTAGGCCAAAGTGGTTGCTAGTTTATAAGGTATTCTACCCAACTTAAAGAATTAAACTAATGGTGTTTTGGGACAACTGACTACTAGGGTCAATCTCTAGCAAGCACGAAGGGAAGATAAGAATAGGGATGGAAGGAAGCAAGCAAGATGCAATTGATGAGTTAAACGGTAGATAAAATCAAGGAAAGAGGTCAAGTATGTGGATGAGATCCTAGACTTCTAATCCTATACGCAGGCTTGCTTGGTAGGTAAGGTGACCAAACAATTTATCTGGACCTGCATGGGCCACCACAAAAACATGTAACGCCCCAGTCCTAAAATACGTAGGACTAGGAACGTAGACATGCCAGCTATATTTATACGAAGTATACTCCAATATATGGAAGCCTCGTATGAATACATAAGCTGTAAAATGCAGTAGATCCATAACTAATCTCATCCACGCAGAATAAATGAATAAAAGATATCATATAAAGATAATGAATTGTCTTGATACATTATGTTGGGCGGAGACAAATCCACTACCAACAAATAAAGGGAAAATACATGAGAAAAAAAATGATTTGGCGAGCGAAGCGAAGACGATCCAAGCGCAATCATCCTCGAAGAAATAGCGATGAACACGGCTAGAGCTAGAACACCTACGAAAGATAATAGCACACACCTGGCAAGACAACCAGGTTCTCAGAGGGACGTAACAAGACACATAATATCATGCCATAAACTGAATAAAGTTAGCTCAACAGAAAAATATATGTGACTACACAAATAAAGGTCCTTAACCATTCTAGGTGAAAATGCAATTTGAAGACAACGTTCCACACAAGGGCTCCCGAAGCTAGAAACACGGTACGTTAGCGTTTCAACCAAGTCACTAGTGGCGTCTAGAGAAAAGTAAATGCACGGCCCATTAGCACTCGAACGAGAACTAAGGGGCGTCTAGAGAAAAATAAATGAACGACCACTAGCTTCTTGGGTGAGTTACTAACGGCAGCTAGAGGAAAGTAAATGCACGACACATTTATGTTTCAACCGAGGCACTAGTGGCATCTAGAGAAAAGTAAATAAATGCACGTCCACTAGTCTCTCGACTGAGTCACAAATGGCATCTAGAGAAAAGTAAAGGTATGAAATCCCCTGCGCCTAATAACTGTCTCCACCCTCCCCATGCACTACTCGTGCTGAATCCACACCACGATATTTCTAATAACCGCTAAGTCTTCTAGACAACTATAACTATTTAGCAGTTATTGCCTATCGCACGACATGTGCGCACCGATGGCCAGTCGATACGTACGCCCGAGATCTATATGAGACTCGTGACTCGTAATACACAAGTGTCGGGCCAATGAATGCGACACAAACAAGGGTGGTCCCTTAACTCTAAGCCATATGCAACTAAAATATAATAATTTGCAAGTACAATTTATATTTTCTAAAAATAAGTAAAAATATGCATGATATTGAGCAAGAAATTAAACAGTGAAGGCAAGGTGTCTTGCCTGGTAGGACGCTTGGTGTGCTGCGAAGATCAATGTGGCACGAACTGCAACTTCGGTGCAACCACTATGCAAAGTGGCCTCTGATGATGGCATGGACTATTTCATTAGGCCCGGAATGGTCGGAATAATTAAGGTCGACATAGGGTAGCCTTGAATTGGTGAGGGAATATGAGTAATAAGATTTAGTCATGAAGAATTGATTGAAGGGATAATTATATAAAGTAAATATATATAACTATTTTGGAAAAATATTATGTATAGGAACTATATTTTTAACTAGTTGAAATGATTTAGATAAATATTTAGAAATAAAATAAAAATAAAATATTTTAGAGTTAATAATACAACAATAATTTTTGTAGGTTAAGATTCATATATCTAAAATACCATAAATAATATATATATATATATATTTTTATTTTTTTAGGCCAAAACAGAATTTGTCAAAATACACTTTTTTGAGATATATAATAAAAACAATATACCTTTAAAGGGTGTCTAAACCAACTTTTGAGAGTATATGTAGGCCAAGCCCAAAAATATGATTTTGGAATTATTATTTATGTACGTATTTAATAAACAAATAACTAAAATAATGGAAAAATATTTGTACAGCAATACATACATACATTAATTCAGCAAATTAAATTAGTAATAATACTAGTGATTAGCAATAATCATAATAATCATAAAAATAATAATAATAATAATGATTTACAAAACAAAAAGAAAAGAAAGAAAGAAATAAATAAATAAATAAATGAAAGAAAAACAAAAACAAAATAAAAAAATTTAAAACTGGTTCTCCTCTCGAGGAGAACGCTTCCCAAACAAAAAAAAAGAAAGAAAACCGCCATAGAGAAAGAGAGGGAGAGTTCCTGTGAGCAAGAAGTCGAGAGAGATAGAGAGAGCGGGCGGCGCGTTCGGAGCTGCGCCGATGGCGGTGCTCGTGCGCGTCAGGCGGCGGAGCTGATGGGGCGGCGCGGTCAGGGAGTTGTCGGCGGTCGCGAAGGGAACAGATGGTGGTCGGCGCGCGGTGGCTAGGTCGTCGGAGAGAAGAGAAGGGTTCGGCGTGACGGGGGCGACCGGCGGGAGAAGGTTTGGGGGTTTGGTCGCTTGGCCACGGCGAGCGGCGGAGGGTTTGACGGGAGGCGGAAGGAAGGGACGAGCCTGAGAGAGAGAGGCGACGGAGCTCTCTCACTCCAGCGGTGGTGGAGCGGAGGGTTCGTCGCCGGGCTTGGCGTGGCAAGGGAGTCGAAGGAATGGAGAGAGGTGCGGTGGCGGCGAGCGAGCACGCCGCGGCGGAGGAAAGGAAGCGACGGCGGAGAGAGGATGGTCGCGGAGGAGCGACAGTGAGGTCCTAGGGCGGTCGCCGACGGGGCACGCCAGATGAGGCGGAGGAGATGGGTTTGGCCGGAGTGAGGCGGCGCTCGCGGTGGCGGAGGCCCAGAAAGGCGGCGAAAAGAGCGGCCACGGTGGTTTGACTCGCCGACGGCTACCGCGAGAACTGTGCGTGCTCTGGCGGCGACTCCAAAGGCACGGTGGCGGTCGCGCACGGCTGGGGTGGCTCGGTTAGTTAATTATATCTTTTTTTTTCTCTTTTCTTGGTTTGTGGTGGTTCTGGGGGGAACGGCCGACGATTGCCGTGGTGGCGGTAGTAGTTTGGGTGGTGGATTTGGAATGTTACTTGGTGTCGAGGCTAAAGGCGGTAGGGGACGTTTGCCGGAGCAGACGGGGGTCGGGGCGTGGAGGTGGTTGCGATGATGACGGTGGTGATGTCGTGGGTGGTTCTCAGGGGGATGGCGGTGGTGTTGGTGGTCGGGGGGTGACGGGACAATAGGGTTGGTCGGAAAGGGAGGAGGAGACGGTGGCGATGGTGGTTGTGGCTGGAAGTGTCGGGATGGTCAGGGTGTTGGCACTGTTGTTGGCGGTGGTGGAGTCAGGGAGGAGGCCGTGGATGGTCGGGCTGTCGGTCGCAGTGGCGGGGGTCGCGGTGTCGGGGCTCTGTCGACAGATTTTAGGATAGGTTTAGGGACATGTATTTGATGGTGTCGGGGGTGTCTGACACAAAGAAAATCTGTATGTTGTAAAAAAATGGAATAAGATATCTGGATGGGAGAACATGGACACGATACACGTGGATGGGGAAATTTGTGGAAGATGAATTGTGGAGACAAATAATATGGAGGAGTACCTGCCTATTTATAGGATGTGGAAATTCCCATTTGGATAGGATTAGGAGTAGTTTAAAAAACCCAATTAGATAATTCATCTATTAATTTAAAACTAAATCCAAATCTAAATACAAATACAAATCTAATTTAAATTAATTCCAATTTAAATCTAATTAAATTCTTGGTTTAAAATCAATGAGACAATTCAAATTTCAAACGTTTCACTATTTAAATAAATCCATAAATTTAAATCAAGATTTAATTCGCCATAAAAATTTTAAAGTATTTTTTTCTAAAATACTAATAATATTAATTTCGAAAATAATAACTATTTTTAAATATCTTTTCGAATAATAAAATATTTATATTTAATAATTTTGAAAATAAAAATATATAAATTTAATTTAATGTACCTCATATGCAAGGAATATAAAATAGTTTTCTAAATTACCACTAATAAATAAATAAATAAAGTAATAAGATTTTGGTCATCTCAATAGACAACTTTAAGCAAAATACAAATACAATAATTATTATATATTATTTGAACTATAAAATAGAAAAAAATGTTTTTCAATAAATATGTACGCTCGCATATATTCGCACTCGACGAGCAAGAAAATAAATTTCGTGCGCGACGTACAATACGACTACGGGCGTATAATACAAAAAAATTAAATCAGGACTAATTTAATAAAAAAATATTTTGTAGAAATTTAGGGGTTTTACATCCTACCCAACTTAAAAGAATTTCGTCCTCGAAATTAAGAATTAGTAGGGGATCCAACGATGACAATGTTTTCACAAAATTATGTCGTAAGAAATCGCGATCTAGATCGTAGAAATACGATATGGTCACGGGTAAAGAATGAGGGTCACGATTTAAGAGAACGAAATAGATTCACTTAATTAAGCGATTAGAGGGTCATGGTAGGAAGTATAGGATCGAGTGTCACGCCCCAGAACCAGAATACTGGAGAGCGGGGGCGGACATAGCCAGCTACGTATATGAAATGGATTCTATCTCGCTATAACGGTCACGGCTGTCTAGATACATGAGGGTTTACTACAAGCCAACAGTCTCCTATGGTCATGAACAAGCCTAGTGTCTCAATCACAAGCAAGTAAGTAAATGTTACAAGATGTAGATCATTAAATATACAATGATAAGGCGTCCCAAATATTACATATTCAGCTGATCATGAAGCTAGTCGTTACAAAATGTTAGGACTAGCAAGAGTTTAGTCATACATGATCAACCCTAGGATCTGTTAATCATGTTACAGCCCGTAGGTAGACAGTAAATAAAGTACAATCGAGCTAAACAGGTGCTCGTCGGCTAAACGCCTCAAAATAATATTTTTACAATAGAGCGGGAGAGCCAAAAATAACCCACTCGTTGCCAGGGTTCCGTCTAGTGGCCACCATCTGGCTGGAAGGTCGGTAGATCCTCTGGAGCTGCTCCAAAATCTGGCCATACAAAACCAGCTGGGTCAGACCCCAGAAAGAGCAAGTGCCACAAAGGAGGCTTCACTTAAGAACTAAAACCAGCAATCAGCACAAGATATAAATAAAAGTAAGAACTGGAAATAAAGAAAATACACCAGGATGATATACGACGAGATAACCATGGAACTATTCAGATAACCCGGTTACAATCCGTAAACCAAACAAGGACCGGGGTTGTAACCCTTCGTCTGAACAGAGCTTGGAATTCTTACCATTTATCGGTAAAATAAATACAAGCATTCTGGTCATTCAATAATCTGGAACAGGATCCAGGTCAAGACTAGACTGGTTAGACTCCGTCCAATCACTTCACGGCCAAGCAAGAATTACGGCTTGATATATTAACTAACTAGGGTTGTCACAAGCCTAATTACTAACAAGATGCAGTGAGATTATTCCACAGCCACAAGCCCTGCAGACCATCCAGGTTCCCCGGGTTAAAAGATTAGAGTTAAATTCAGGTGGGTACATCGTCCAGGAAACGAATATACCCTTAGATAGCTTGAAGGGTGCAACACATGACAGTGTGCTGGAAATGTGCCCTACTCGACGGCAGGCTACAGATCCCAAGGCGTGCCCAGGTAACGGAATTGCCTGTAGCTGGGAAATCTCTTCATGACTAATGTGTTAATCTAGTTATTAACCTTAGTCCATTTCAATAGGTACTCCTGACCGTGGTACTCAGGAGCTCCCTCCCTAGACATGATGCAAGACAGGACTAGTTTATTTATACAAGCACAATCACCCACGGTGTCCAGGATTAATTATACAGGTCATGTCATGTCAGGTAGCCGTCGCAACAGCTATTCGAGATATAACATGTCAGGTCATCATGTCAAGTATACTTGTCAGGAGTGCACCACGACGGGCCACTATCAGGTCATGTCAGGTCATTATGTCAGGAGTGTACCACTACGGGTCACTATCACGTCATGCTCAATTATTAATTCCAAACATATCAAGTAAATTCGTGATTATCAAGTTCAGGACAAAAGGCGTAAGGATATAAAATGGACGTTAAATATCTATTAAAATATCAATATTACAGGGCTATAAAAGATCAAGGGTAATCAGGCTACGCTCAAGCCAGGCTATGCTCAGGCTAGCGTACGCTCAGGACTGCGTACCAAAGGATCCATACACTTCCAATGGGAAGCATACGCAAGGGTCAGCGTACACAAGGGCACGCTCAAGTTATAGGTCAGCGTACGCTCAAGCTAGCGTACGAAAGGGGCCAGCGTACGCCTTGCTCGCTTAAGCTAGCGTACCAAGGCACGTGTACGCTCAAGCTAGCATATGCTCAAGACACACTGCAAACAGGCAGCGTATTAAGGTGAGCGTACGCTCACTAAAGAGCAGCGTACGAAGGCTAGCGTACGCTCGCTAAACAGCAGCGTACGAAAGCTAGCGTACGCTCGCTAAACAGCAGCGTACGAAGGCTAGCGTACGCTCGCTTAAAGAGCAGCGTACGAAGGCTAGCGTACGCTCGCTTAAAGAGCAGCGTACGAAGGCTAGCGTACGCTCGCTAAAGAGCAGCGTACGAAGGCTAGCGTACGCTCGCTAAAGAGCAGCGTACGAAGGCTAGCGTACGCTCGCTAAAGAGCAGCGTACAGCTCAGCGGCATAAGCTTAAAGCTAGCTCACTGCTCACTGTCTTCCCCAAATGGCAAGAACAGCAAGAACTCTAAAGTTGAATCTAAGCTTCCATTGTCCATATCTTGGTCAAAACAAGTCCGAATCCAACTTTCCAAAGGTCAAAATTGAGTAGAACGAAATTCTCTAAAACATGGAACCATCAAAACTTGAAAACAAGCAAGTTTGATAGATCAAAACCACCAAAATCTGAAAGTAACAAAACTCTAGATCTACAAGAAATAAAGCCTCAAAATGGAAAATGACAAGTTCTAATGTGGTTTAGAATCATGAGGAGAAGCTAATGAAACCATCAAAAGAAGTTCTCTTGTGGAAGCAAGTTGCACTTGCCTATGGTGTTCTTGGTTGGTGGAGAAGAGTAATGGTAGGGGAAGGAGAAGTAAATGAGAATTATGGAGAGAGAGAAAGAAGAAATGGCAATAAATATCAAAGGTGGTGGTAGGTAGGGGGGGTTGTGGTGGAAATGAAGGAGAAGCATAGGCTAAGGTGTTCCACCCTTGGCCCATGATGAACCAAGCATTGGGCCGGCCGAACCAAGCCAACCCAAACCGAGAGTAAACAAGCCAAGCCAAACCAAGGAGATATGCAAATACAAGATAAAATACGTATACATATTCCAAATACGTAATACGAACAACAGGCATTACATCGAGAATGAGGACGAGGAGTTTAGGATGGAGACATAGCAATAGCCATAGTCGATAGGAAGGCTAGAGGGAGTTCTAGTATAACGCTTTCGCCGTCCTAAAATAGGTGAAGGCGAAAGAAATATAGAGTTCGAAGGAGGCGTTTATCGAATACGAATACGTGATTCAAAGACGATTGAATAATTTCAAAAGAATTGTCAAGGCAGTCGTGGATGGGATTGTAAGGGCCAAGTTTAATTATGTCCCCATCCACGTAGAGTAATAGATAAAAGCGAACCAAAGTGCACTTGGTTGATCAGACCATTATGCACCGGTTCTGATTAGACAATAGGCTAGTGAGCGCTCAATAGCATATGTCATGAACAAACTCGATAAAGAATAAGCTTGTAAAAACTAGGCTACATTAGCATCATTAGTCAAAACGGTAAATACATAGGTATGAGAGATTATGATTTAAAGAAGGTAGAATGATTTTAAGTCATACAGTTGTCCTATAGTCTTCTTGTCCAAGTCCTTGGTTGGCTAGACGGGTTAGGTCCTCTAGATTCTAGAATCTAAATAAGCTTACTAATATAGGTCACTAGGCCAAAGTGGTTGCTAGTTCATAAGGTATTCTACCCAACTTAAAGAATTAAACTAATGGTGTTCTGGGACAACTGACTAGTAGGGTCAATCGCTAGCAAGCACGAAGGGAAGATAAGAATAGGGATGGAAGGAAGCAAGCAAGATGCAATTGATGAGTCAAACGGTAGACAAAATCAAGAAAAGAGGTCAAGTATGTGGATGAGATCCTAGACTTCTAATCCTATACGCAGGCTTGCTTGGTACGGTAAGGTGACCAAACAATTTATCTGGACCTGCATGGGCCACCACAAAAATATGTAACGCCCCAGTCCCAAAATACGTAGGACTAGGAACGTAGACATGCCAGCTGTATTTATACGAAGTATACTCCAATATATGGAAGTCTCGTATGAATACATAAGCTGTAAAATGCAGTAGATCCATAACTAATCTCATCCACGCAGAATAAATGAATGAAAGACATCATATAAAGATAATGAATTGTCTTGATACATTATGTTGGGCGGAGACAAATCCACTACCAACAAATAAAGGGAAAATGCATGAGAAAAAAAATGATTTGGCGAGCGAAGCGAAGACGATCCAAGCGCAATCATCCTCGAAGAAATAGCGATGAACACGGCTAGAGCTAGAACACCTGCAAAAGATAATAGCACATACATGGCAAGACAACCAGGTCCTCAGAGGGACGTAACAAGATACATAATATCATGCCATAAACTGAATAAAGTTAGCTCAACAGAAAAATATATGTGACTACACAAATAAAGGTCCTTAACCATTCTAGGTAAAAATGTAATTTGAAGACAACGTTCCACACAAGGGCTCCCGAAGCTAGAAACATGGCACGTTAGCGTTTCAACCAAGTCACTAGTGGCGTCTAGAGAAAAGTAAATGCACGGCCCATTAGCACTCGAACGAGAACTAAGGGGCGCCTAGAGAAAAATAAATGCACGGCCACTAGCTTCTTGGGTGAGTCACTAACGACAGCTAGAGGAAAGTAAATGCACGGCACATTTGTGTTTCAACCGAGGCACTAGTGGCATCTAGAGAAAAGTAAATAAATGCACGTCCACTAGTCTCTCGACTGAGTCACAAATGGCATCTAGAGAAAGTAAAGGTGTGAAAGCCCCTGCGCCTAATAACTGTCTCCACCCTCCCCATGCACTACTCGTGCTGAATCCACACCATGATATTTCTAATAACCGCTAAGTCTTCTAGACAACTATAACTATTTAGCAGTTATTGCCAATCGTACGGCATGTGCGCACCGATGGCCAGTCGATACGTACGTCCAAGATCTATATGAGACTCGTGACTCATGATACACAAGTGTCGGGCCAATGAATGCAACACAAACAAGGGTGGTCCTTTAACTCTAAGCTATATGCAACTAAAATATAATAATTTGCAAGTACAATTTATATTTTCTAAAAATAAGTAAAAATATGCATGATATTCAGCAAGAAATTAAACAGTGAAGGCAAGGTGTCTTGCCTGGTAGAACGTTTGGTGTGCTGCGAAGATCAATGTGGCACGAACTGCAACTTCGGTGCAACCACTATGCAAAGTGGCCTCTGATGATGGCACAGACTGTTTCATTAGGCCCGGGATGGTCGGAATAATTAAGGTCGACATAGGGTAGGCTTGAATTGGTGAGGGAATATGAGTAATGAGATTTAGTCATGAAGAATTGATTGAAGGGATAATTATATAAAGTAAAATTTATATAACTATTTTGGAAAAATATTATGTATAGGAACTATATTTTTAACTAGTTGAAATGATTTAGATAAATATTTAGAAATAAAAATAAAAATAAAATCTTTTAGAGTTAATAATACAACAATAATTTTTGTAGGTTAAGATTCATATATCTAAAATACCATAAATATTATATATATTTTTATTTTTATTTTTTTAGGCCAAAACAGAATTTGTCAAAATACACTATTTTGAAATATATAATAAAAACAATATACCTTTAAAGGGTGTCTAAACCAACTTTTGAGAGTATATGTAGGCCAAGCCCAAAAATATGATTTTGGAATTATTATTTATGTACGTATTTAATAAACAAATAACTAAAATAATGGAAAAATATTTGTACATCAATACATACATACATTAATTCAGCAAATTAAATTAGTAATAATACTAGTGATTAGCAATAATCATAATAATCATAAAAATAATAATAATAATAATGATTTACAAAACAAAAAGAAAAGAAAGAAAGAAATAAATAAATAAATAAATGAAAGAAAAATAAAAAAAATAAAAAAATCAAAACTGGTTCTCCTCTCGAGGAGAACGCTTCCCAAACAAAAAAAAGAAAGAAAACCCCCATAGATAGAGAGAGAGAGAGAGGGAGAGTTCGAGTGAGCAAGAAGTCGAGAGAAAGAGAGAGCGGGCGGCGCGTTCGGAGCTGCGCCGATGGCGGTGCTCGCGCGCGTCAGGCGGCGGAGCTGATGGGGCGGCGCGGTCAGGGAGTTGTCGGCTGTCGCGAAGGGAACAGATGGTGGTCGGCGCGCGATGGCTAGGTCGTCGGAGAGAAGAGAAGGGTTCGACGTGACGGGGGCGACCGACGGAAGAAGGTTTGGGGGTTTGGTCGCTTGGCCACGGCGAGCGGCGGAGGGTTTGACGGGAGGCAGAGGGAAGGGACGAGCCTGAGAGAGAGAGACGGCGGAGCTCTCTCACTCCAGCGGTGGTGGAGCGGAGGGTTCGTCGCCGGGCTTGGCGTGGCAAGGGAGTCGGAGGGATGGAGAGAGGTGCGGTGGCGGCGAGCGAGCACGCCGCGACGGAGGAAAGAAAGCGACGGCGGAGAGAGGATGGTCGCGGAGGAGCGGCAGTGAGGTCCTAGGGCGGTCGCCGGCGGGGCAAGCCAGATGAGGCGGAGGAGATGGGTTTGGCCGGAGTGAGGTGGCGCTCACGGTGGCGGAGGCCCAGGAAGGCGGCAGAAAGAGCGGCCACGGTGGTTTGACTCGTCGACGGCTACCGCGAGAACTGTGCGCGCCCTGGCGGCGACTCCAAAGGCACGGTGGCGGTCGCGCACGGTTGGGGTGGTTCGGTTAGTTAATTATATCTTTTTTTCTCTTTTCTTGGTTTGTGGTGGTTCTGGGGGGAACGGCCGGCGATTGCCGTGGTGGCGGTAGTAGTTTGGGTGGTGGATTTGGGCTGTTACTTGGTGTCGAGGCTAAAGGCGGTAGGGGAGGTTTGCCGGAGCAGACGGGGGTCGGGGCGTGGAGGTGGTTGCGATGATGACGGTGGTGATGTCGTGGGTGGTTCTCAGGAGGATGGCGGTGGTGTTGGTGGTCGGGGGGTGACGGGACAATAGGGTTGGTCGGAAAGGGAGGAGGAGACGGTGGCGATGGTGGTTGTGGCTGGAAGTGTCGGGATGGTCAGGGTGTTGGCACTGTTGTTGGCGGTGGTGGAGTCAGGGAGGAGGCCGTCGATGGTCGGGCTGTCGGTCGCAGTGGCGGGGGTTGCGGTGTCGGGGCTCTGTCGAAAGATTTTAGGATAGGTTTAGGGACAGGTATTTGATGGTGTCGGGGGTGTCTGACACAAAGAAAATCTGTATGTTGTAAAAAAATGGAATAAGATATCTGGATGGGGGAACATGGACACGATACACGTGGGTGGGGAAATTTGTGGAAGATGAATTGTGGAGACAAATAATATAGAGGAGTACCTGCCTATTTATAGGATGTGAGAATTCCCATTTGGATAGGATTATGAGTAGTTTAAAAAAACCAATTAGATAATTCATCTATTAATCTAAAACCAAATCCAAATCTAAATACAAATACAAATCTAATTTAAATCAATTCCAATTTAAATCTAATTAAATTCTTGGTTTAAAATCAATGAGACAATTCAAATTTCAAACGTTTCACTATTTAAATAAATCCATAAATTTAAATCAAGATTTAATTCGCCATAAAAATTTTAAATTATTTTTTTCTAAAATACTAATAATATTAATTTTGAAAATAATAACTATTTTTAAATATCTTTTCGAGTAATAAAATATTTATATTTAATAATTTTGAAAATAAAAATATATAAATTTAATTTAATGTACCTCATATGCAAGGAATATAAAATAGTTTTCTAAATTACCACTAATAAATAAATAAATAAAGTAATCAGATTTTGGTCATCTCAATAGACAACTTTAAGCAAAATACAAATACAATAATTATTATATATATTATTTGAACTATAAAATAGAAAAAAATGTTTTTCAATAAATATGTACGCTCGCACATATTCGCACTCAACGAGCAAGAAAATAAATTTTGTGCGCGACGTACAATACGACTACGCTGCGTATAATACAAAAAAATTAAATCAGGACTAATTTAATAAAAAAATATTTTGTAGAAATTTAGGGGTTTTACATCCTACCCAACTTAAAAGAATTTCGTCCTAGAAATTAAGAATTAGTAGGGGGTGAGAGGACACAAAGGAGTATCAATGGGGATCCAACAATGACAATGTTTTCACAAAATTATGTCGTAAGAAATCGCGATCTAGATCGTAGAAATACGATATGGTCACGGGTAAAGAATGAGGGTCACGATTTAAGAGAACGAAATAGATTCACTTAATTAAGCGATTAGAGGTTCATGGTAGGAAGTATAGGATCGAGAATGAGGACGAGGAGTTTAGGATGGAGACATAGCAATATCGGGTGAGAATAGTCATAGTCGATATGAAGGCTAGAGGGAGTTATAGTATAACGTTTTCTCCGTCCTAAAATAGGTGAAGGCGAAAGAAATATAGAGTTCGAAGGAGGCGTTTATCGAATACGAATACGTGATTCAAAGACGATTGCATAATTTCAAAAGAATTGTCAAGGCAGTCGTGGATGGGATTGTAAAGGCCAAGTTTAATTATGTCCCCATCCACGTAGAGTAATAGACAAAAGCGAACCAAAGTGCACTTAGTTGATCAGACCATTATGCACCGGTTCTGATTAGACAATAGGCTAGTGAGCGCTCAATAGCATATGTCATGAACAAACTCGATAAAGAATAAGCTTGTAAAAACTAGGCTACATTAGCATCATTAGTCAAAACGGTAAATACATAGGTACGAGAGATTAAGATTTAAAGAAGGTAGAATGATTCTAAGTCATACAGTTGTCCTATAGTCTTCTTGTCCAAATCCTTGGTTGGCTAGACGGGTTAGGTCCTCTAGATTCTAGAATCTAAATAAGCTTACTAATATAGGTCACTAGGCCAAAGTGGTTGCTAGTTTATAAGGTATTCTACCCAACTTAAAGAATTAAACTAATGGTGTTTTGGGACAACTGACTAGTAGGGACAATCTCTAGCAAGCACGAAGGGAAGATAAGAATAGGGATGGAAGGAAGCAAGCAAGATGCAATTGATGAGTCAAACGGTAGACAAAATCAAGAAAAGAGGTCAAGTATGTGGATGAGATCCTAGACTTCTAATCCTATACGCAGGCTTGCTTGGTACGGTAAGGTGACCAAACAATTTATCTGGACCTGCATGGGCCACCACAAAAATATGTAACGCCCCAGTCCCAAAATACGTAGGACTAGGAACGTAGACATGCCAGCTGTATTTATACGAAGTATACTCCAATATATGGAAGTCTCGTATGAATACATAAGCTGTAAAATGCAGTAGATCCATAACTAATCTCATTCACGCAGAATAAATAAATGAAAGACATCATATAAAGATAATGAATTGTCTTGATATATTATGTTGGGCGGAGACAAATCCACTACCAACAAATAAAGGGAAAATACATGAGAAAAAAAATGATTTGGCGAGCGAAGCGAAGACGATCCAAGCGCAATCATCCTCGAAGAAATAGCGATGAACACGGCTAGAGCTAGAACACCTGCAAAAGATAATAGCACATACCTGGCAAGACAACCAGGTCCTCAGAGGGACGTAACAAGATACATAATATCATGCCATAAACTGAATAAAGTTAGCTCAACAGAAAAATATATGTGACTACACAAATAAAGGTCCTTAACCATTCTAGGTGAAAATGCAATTTGAAGACAACGTTCCACACAAGGGCTCCCGAAGCTAGAAACATGGCACGTTAGCGTTTCAACCAAGTCACTAGTGGCGTCTAGAGAAAAGTAAATGCACGGCCCATTAGCACTCGAACGAGAACTAAGGGGCGCCTAGAGAAAAATAAATGCACGGCCACTAGCTTCTTGGGTGAGTCACTAACGACAGCTAGAGGAAAGTAAATGCACGGCACATTTGTGTTTCAACCGAGGCACTAGTGGCATCTAGAGAAAAGTAAATAAATGCACGTCCACTAGTCTCTCGACTGAGTCACAAATGGCATCTAGAGAAAAGTAAAGGTGTGAAAGCCCCTGCGCCTAATAACTGTCTCCACCCTCCCCATGCACTACTCGTGCTGAATCCACACCATGATATTTCTAATAACCGCTAAGTCTTCTAGACAACTATAACTATTTAGCAGTTATTGCCTATCGTACGGCATGTGCGCACCGATGGCCAGTCGATACGTACGTCCAAGATCTATATGAGACTCGTGACTCATGATACACAAGTGTCGGGCCAACGAATGCGACACAAACAAGGATGGTCCCTTAACTCTAAGCTATATGCAACTAAAATATAATAATTTGCAAGTACAATTTATATTTTCTAAAAATAAGTAAAAATATGCATGATATTCAGCAAGAAATTAAACAGTAAAGGCAAGGTGTCTTGCCTGGTAGAACGTTTGGTGTGCTGCGAAGATCAATGTGGCACGAACTGCAACTTCGGTGCAACCACTATGCAAAGTGGCCTCTGATGATGGCACGGACTGTTTCATTAGGCCCGGGATGGTCGGAATAATTAAGGTCGACATAGGGTAGGCTTGAATTGGTGAGGGAATATGAGTAATGAGATTTAGTCATGAAGAATTGATTGAAGGGATAATTATATAAAGTAAAATTTATATAACTATTTTGGAAAAATATTATGTATAGGAACTATATTTTTAACTAGTTGAAATGATTTAGATAAATATTTAGAAATAAAAATAAAAATAAAATCTTTTAGAGTTAATAATACAACAATAATTTTTGTAGGTTAAGATTCATATATCTAAAATACCATAAATAATATATATATTTTTATTTTTATTTTTTAGGCCAAAACAGAATTTGTCAAAATAAACTTTTTTGAGATATATAATAAAAACAATATACCTTTAAAGGGTGTCTAAACCAACTTTTGAGAGTATATGTAGGCCAAGCCCAAAAATATGATTTTGGAATTATTATTTATGTACGTATTTAATAAACAAATAACTAAAATAATGGAAAAATATTTGTACATCAATACATACATACATTAATTCAGCAAATTAAATTAGTAATAATACTAGTGATTAGCAATAATCATAATAATCATAAAAATAATAATAATAATGATTTACAAAACAAAAAGAAAAGAAAGAAAGAAAGAAATAAATAAATAAATGAAAGAAAAACAAAAAAAAATAAAAAAATCAAAACTGGTTCTCCTCTCGAGGAGAACGCTTCCCAAACAAAAAAAAAGAAAGAAAACCCCCATAGAGAGAGAGAGAGGGAGAGTTCGAGTGAGCAAGAAGTCGAAAGAAAGAGAGAGCGGGCGGCGCGTTCGGAGCTCCGCCGATGGCGGTGCTCGCGCGCGTCAGGCGGCAGAGCTGATGGGGCGGTACAGTCAGGGAGTTGTCGGCGGTCGCGAAGGGAACAGATAGTGGTCGGCGCGCGATGGCTAGGTCGTCGGAGAGAAGAGAAGGGTTCGACGTGACGGGGGCGACCGACGGAAGAAGGTTTGGGGGTTTGGTCGCTTGGCCACGGCGAGCGGCGGAGGGTTTGACGGGAGGCGGAGGGAAGGGACGAGCCTGAGAGAGAGAGACGGCGGAGCTCTCTCACTCCAGCGGTGGTGGAGCGGAGGGTTCGTCGCCGGGCTTGGCGTGGCAAGGGAGTCGGAGGGATGGAGAGAGGTGCGGTGGCGACGAGCGAGCACGCCGCGGCGGAGGAAAGAAAGCGACGGCGGAGAGAGGATGGTCGCGGAGGAGCGGCAGTGAGGTCCTAGGGCGGTCGCCGGCGGGGCAAGCCAGATGAGGCGGAGGAGATGGGTTTGGCCGGAGTGAGGTGGCTCTCACAGTGGCGGAGGCCCAGGAAGGCGGCGGAAAGAGCGGCCACGGTGGTTTGACTCGTCGACGGCTACCGCGGGAACTGTGCGCGCCCTGGCGGCGACTCCAAAGGCACGGTGGCGGTCGCGCACGGCTGGGGTGGCTCGGTTAGTTAATTATATATTTTTTTCTCTTTTCTTGGTTTGTGGTGGTTCTGGGGGGAACGGCCGGCGATTGTCGTGGTGGCGGTAGTAGTTTGGGTGGTGGATTTGGGCTGTTACTTGGTGTCGAGGCTAAAGGCGGTAGGGGACGTTTGCTGGAGCAGACGGGGGTCGGGGCGTGGAGGTGGTTGCGATGATGACGGTGGTGATGTCATGGGTGGTTCTCAGGGGGATGGCGGTGGTGTTGGTGGTCGGGGGGTGACGGGACAATAGGGTTGGTCGGGAAGGGAGGAGGAGACGGTGGCGATGGTGGTTGTGGCTGGAAGTGTCGGGATGGTCAGGGTGTTGGCACTGTTGTTGGCGGTGGTGGAGTCAGGGAGGAGGCCGTCGATGGTCGGGCTGTCGGTCGCAGTGGCGGGGGTTGCAGTGTCGGGGCTCTGTCGACAGATTTTAGGATAGGTTTAGGGACAGGTATTTGATGGTGTCGGGGGTGTCTGACACAAAGAAAATCTGTATGTTGTAAAAAAATGGAATAAGATATCTGGATGGGGGAACATGGACACGATACACGTGGGTGGGGAAATTTGTGAAAGATGAATTATGGAGACAAATAATATGGAGGAGTACCTGCCTATTTATAGGATGTGAGAATTCCCATTTGGATAGGATTAGGAGTAGTTTAAAAAACCCAATTAGATAATTCATCTATTAATCTAAAACCAAATCCAAATCTAAATACAAATACAAATCTAATTTAAATCAATTCCAATTTAAATCTAATTAAATTCTTGGTTTAAAATCAATGAGACAATTCAAATTTCAAACGTTTCACTATTTAAATAAATCCATAAATTTAAATCAAGATTTAATTCGCCATAAAAATTTTAAATTATTTTTTTCTAAAATACTAATAATATTAATTTCGAAAATAATAACTATTTTTAAATATCTTTTCGAGTAATAAAATATTTATATTTAATAATTTTGAAAATAAAAATATATAAATTTAATTTAATGTACCTCATATGCAAGGAATATAAAATAGTTTTCTAAATTACCACTTATAAATAAATAAATAAAGTAATAAGATTTTGGTCATCTCAATAGACAACTTTAAGCAAAATACAAATACAATAATTATTATATATATTATTTGAACTATAAAATAGAAAAAAATGTTTTTCAATAAATATGTACGCTCGCACATATTCACACTCAACGAGCAAGAAAATAAATTTCGTGCGCGACGTACAATACGACTACGCTGCGTATAATACAAAAAAATTAAATCAGGACTAATTTAATAAAAAAATATTTTGTAGAAATTTAGGGGTTTTACATCCTACCCAACTTAAAAGAATTTCGTCCTAGAAATTAAGAATTAGTAGGGGGGTGAGAGGGCACAAGGGAGTATCAATGGGGATCCAACGATGACAATGTTTTCACAATATTATGTCGTAAGAAATCGCGATCTAGATCATAGAAATACGATATGGTCACGGGTAAAGAATGAGGGTCACGATTTAAGAGAACGAAATAGATTCACTTAATTAAGCGATTAGAGGTTCATGGTAGGAAGTATAGGATCGAGAATGAGGACGAGGAGTTTAGGATGGAGACATAGCAATATCGGGTGAGAATAGTCATAGTCGATAGGAAGGCTAGAGGGAGTTATAGTATAACGCTTTCTCCGTCCTAAAATAGGTGAAGGCGAAAGAAATATAGAGTTCGAAGGAGGCGTTTATCGAATACGAATACGTGATTCAAAGATGATTGCATAATTTCAAAAGAATTGTCAAGGCAGTCGTGGATGGGATTGTAAAGGCCAAGTTTAATTATGTCCCCATCCACGTAGAGTAATAGACAAAAGCGAACCAAAGTGCACTTAGTTGATCAGACCATTATGTACCGGTTCTGATTAGACAATAGGCTAGTGAGCGCTCAATAGCATATGTCATGAACAAACTCGATAAAGAAAAAGCTTGTAAAAACTAGGCTACATTAGCATCATTAGTCAAAACGGTAAATACATAGGTACGAGAGATTAAGATTTAAAGAAGGTAGAATGATTCTAAGTCATACAGTTGTCCTATAGTCTTCTTGTCCAAGTCCTTGGTTGGCTAGACGGGTTAGGTCCTCTAGATTCTAGAATCTAAATAAGCTTACTAATATAGGTCACTAGGCCAAAGTGGTTGCTAGTTCATAAGGTATTCTACCCAACTTAAAGAATTAAACTAATGGTGTTTTGGGACAACTGACTAGTAGGGACAATCTCTAGCAAGCACGAAGGGAAGATAAGAATAGGGATGGAAGGAAGCAAGCAAGATGCAATTGATGAGTCAAACGGTAGATAAAATCAAGGAAAGAGGTCAAGTATGTGGATTAGATCCTAGACTTCTAATCCTATACGCAGGATTGCTTGGTACGGTAAGGTGACCAAACAATTTATCTGGACCTGCATGGGCCACCACAAAAACATGTAACGCCCCAGTCCCAAAATACGTTGGACTAGGAACGTAGACATGCCAGCTGTATTTATACGAAGTATACTCCAATATATGGAAGCCTCGTATGAATACATAAGCTGTAAAATGCAGTAGATCCATAACTAATCTCATCCAAGCAGAATAAATGAATGAAAGACATCATATAAAGATAATGAATTATCTTGATACATTATGTTGGGCGGAGACAAATCCACTACCAACAAATAAAGGGAAAATACATGAGAAAAAAAAATGATTTGGCGAGCGAAGCGAAGACGATCCAAGCGCAATCATCCTCGAAGAAATAGCGATGAACACAGCTAGAGCTAGAACACCTGCGAAAGATAATAGCACACACCTGGCAAGACAACCAGGTCCTAAGAGGGACGTAACAAGACACATAATATCATGCCATAAACTGAATAAAGTTAGCTCAACAGAAAAATATATGTGACTACACAAATAAAGGTCCTTAACCATTCTAGGTGAAAATGCAATTTGAAGACAACGTTCCACACAAGGGCTCCCGAAGCTAGAAACACGGCACGTTAGCGTTTCAACCAAGTCACTAGTGGCGTCTAGAGAAAAGTAAATGCACGGCCCATTAGCACTCGAACGAGAACTAAGGGGCGTCTAGAGAAAAATAAATGCACAGTCACTAGCTTCTTGGGTGAGTCACTAACGGCAGCTAGAGAAAAGTAAATGCACGGCACATTTGTGTTTCAACCGAGGCACTAGTGGCATCTAGAGAAAAGTAAATAAATGCACGTCCACTAGTCTCTCGACTGAGTCACAAATGGCATCTAGAGAAAAGTAAAGGTATGAAAGCCCCTGCGTCTAATAACTGTCTCCACCCTTCCCATGCACTACTCGTGCTGAATCCACACCAGATATTTCTAATAACCGCTAAGTCTTCTAGACAACTATAACTATTTAGCAGTTATTGCCTATCGTACGGCATGTACGCACCGATGGCCAGTCGATACGTACGTCCGAGATCTATATGAGACTCGTGACTCGTGATACACAAGTGTCAGGCCAATGAATGCGACACAAACAAGGGTGGTCCCTTAACTCTAAGCCATATGCAACTAAAATATAATAATTTGCAAGTACAATTTATATTTTCTAAAAATAAGTAAAAACATGCATGATATTGAGCAAGAAATTAAACAGTGAAGGCAAGGTGTCTTGCCTGGTAGGCGCTTGGTGTGCTGCGAAGATCAATGTGGCACGAACTGCAACTTCGGTGCAACCACTATGCAAAGTGGCCTCTGATGATGGCACGGAATGTTTCATTAGGCCCGGGATGGTCGGAATAATTAAGGTCGACATAGGGTAGGCTTGAATTGGTGAGGGAATATGAGTAATGAGATTTAGTCATGAAGAATTGATTGAAGGGATAATTATATAAAGTAAAATATATATAACTATTTTGGAAAAATATTATATATAGGAACTATATTTTTAACTAGTTGAAATGATTTAGATAAATATTTAGAAATAAAAATAAAAATAAAATCTTTTAGAGTTAATAATACAACAATAATTTTTGTAGGTGAAGATTCATATATCTAAAATACCATAAATAATATATATATTTTTATTTTTATTTTTTAGGCCAAAACAGAATTTGTCAAAATAAACTTTTTTGAGATATATAATAAAAACAATATACCTTTAAAGGGTGTCTAAACCAACTTTTGAGAGTATATGTAGGCCAAGCCCAAAAATATGATTTTGGAATTATTATTTATGTACGTATTTAATAAACAAATAACTAAAATAATGGAAAAAATATTTGTACAGTAATACATACATACATTAATTCAGCAAATTAAATTAGTAATAATACTAGTGATTAGCAATAATCATAATAATCATAAAAATAATAATAATAATAATGATTTACAAAACAAAAAGAAAAGAAAGAAATAAATAAATAAATAAATAAATGAAAGAAAAACAAAAAAAACTAAAAATAATCAAAACTGGTTCTCCTCTCGAGGAGAACGCTTCCCAAACAAAAAAAAGAAAGAAAACCGCCATAGAGAGAGATAGGGAGAGTTCGAGTGAGCAAGAAGTCGATAGAGAGAGAGAGCGGGCGGCGCGTTCGGAGCTGCGCCGATGGCGGTGCTCGCGCGCGTCAGGCGGCGGAGCTGATGGGGCGGCACGGTCAGGGAGTTGTCGGCGGTCGCGAAGGGAACAGATGGTGGTCGGCGCGCGGTGGCTAGGTCGTCGAAGAGAAGAGAAGGGGTCGACGTGACGGGGCGACCGGCGGAAGAAGGTTTGGGGGTTTGGTCGCTTGGCCACGGCGAGCGGCGGAGGGTTTGACGGGAGACGGAGGGAAGGGATGAGCCTGAGAGAGAGAGGCGGCAGAGCTCTCTCACTCCAGCGGTGGTGGAACGGAGGGTTCGTCGTCGGGCTTGGCGTGGCAAGGGAGTCGGAGGGATGGAGAGAGGTGCGGTGGCAGCGAGCGAGCACGCCGCGGCGGAAGAAAGGAAGCGACGGCGGAGAGAGGATGGTCGCGGAGGAGCGGCAGTGAGGTCCTAGGGCGGTCGTCGGTGGGGCACGCCAGATGAGGCGGAGGAGATGGGTTTGGCCGGAGTGAGGCGGCGCTCGCGGTGGCAGAGGCCCAGGAAGGCGGCGGAAAGAGCGGCCACGGTGGTTTGACTCGCCGACGGCTACCGAGAGAACTGTGCGCGCCCTGGCGGCGACTCCAAAGGCACGGTGGCGGTCGCGCACGGCTGGGGTGGCTCGGTTAGTTAATTATATCTTTTTTTTTTCTCTTTTCTTGGTTTGTGGTGGTTCTGGAGGGAACGGCCGGCGATTGCCGTGGTGGCGGTAGTAGTTTGGGTGGTGGATTTGGGCTGTTACTTGGTGTCGAGGCTAAGGGCGATAGGGGACGTTTGCCGGAGCAGACGGAGGTCGGGGCGTGGAGGTGGTTGCGATGATGACGGTGGTGATGTCGTGGGTGGTTCTCAGGGGGATGGCGGTGGTGTTGGTGGTCGGGGGGTGACGGGACAATAGGGTTGGTCGGGAAGGGAGGAGGAGACGGTGGCGATGGTGGTTGTGGCTGGAAGTGTCGGGATGGTCAGGGTGTTGGCACTGTTGTTGGCGGTGGTGGAGTCAGGGAGGAGGCCGTGGATGGTCGGGCTGTCGGTCGCAGTGGCGGGGGTTGCGGTGTCGGGGCTCTGTCGACAGATTTTAGGATAGGTTTAGGGACAGGTATTTGATGGTGTCGGGGGTGTCTGACACAAAGAAAATCTGTATGTTGTAAAAAAATGGAATAAGATATCTGGATGGGGGAACATGGACACGATACACGTGGGTGGGGAAATTTGTGGAAGATGAATTGTGGAGACAAATAATATGGAAGAGTACCTGCCTATTTATAGGATGTGAAAATTCCCATTTGGATAGGATTAGGAGTAGTTTAAAAAACCCAATTAGATAATTCATCTATTAATTTAAAACCAAATACAAATCTAAATACAAATACAAATCTAATTTAAATCAATTCCAATTTAAATCTAATTAAATTCTTGGTTTAAAATCAATGAGACAATTCAAATTTCAAACGTTTCACTATTTAAATAAATCTATAAATTTAAATCAAGATTTAATTCGCCATAAAAATTTTAAAGTATTTTTTTCTAAAATACTAATAATATTAATTTCGAAAATAATAACTATTTTTAAATATCTTTTCGAATAATAAAATATTTATATTTAATAATTTCAAAAATAAAAATATATAAATTTAATTTAATGTACCTCATATGCAAGGAATATAAAATAGTTTTCTAAATTACCACTAATAAATAAATAAATAAAGTAATAAGATTTTGGTCATCTCAATAGACAACTTTAAGCAAAATACAAATACAATAATTATTATATATATTATTGGAACTATAAAATAGAAAAAAATGTTTTTCAATAAATATCTACGCTCGCACATATTCGCACTCGACGAGCAAGAAAATAAATTTCGTGCGCGACGTACAATACGACTACGCGACGTATAATACAAAAAAAATTAAATTAGGACTAATTTAATAAAAAATATTTTGTAGAAATTTAGGAGTTTTACAGTACTGCATGGTTGCAATGGATCACCTGTTTTATTTGTACAATGATCAGGGTTTTGAATTAACTACAATAACTATCTAATATTTTTCGTCTAACTATTTACTATGAAAATAGTTTAATAACCTTTAAAATAGTTTTAGTCACAAAATACTTTTATAAGAAATTATTAATTTATCAATTGGTAATAAAGAAAAACATTTAATAGTATTCAATATTAACTAATAATAATTATATATACAATATTTAGAATCATACTTACTAGAAATTATACCAGCAAAACATATTTAAAGTAACATTTGTTAATATAATATTATAAATTCTAGCAAAATATTAATGAAATAGTTTTATCTATAAAACATGTTTTTAGAGTAAGACCAATATAGCTAAACTATTCAAACATTTAACCAATAATATTTATGACAATTAATACTAGCATTTATAATAATTTTATAACTTAATTAAGAGAACTACAATTAATATGACTATTTATTAAATAAAGACTAGCCCACTGTCAAACCAGCCCAAACTATCTATACTACCATGCTGGATTTAAGTCCAGCCTCAGTCCAATTCATTCTGTTACATCCCATGTATTTAAACAGTTCATTTCTAATTAACTCAGTCCACAATTCTAATCCCAAGACCCAACTTCTGTTATTCTTCATTTATTCCTCTTTTAAAAAAACCTACACTCTGAACTGGCCCATTCTCTTGGCCCAGAAACTCGACCCACAGTCATTAACATATATACTGCTTTCTTAACCAAATTTCAATAGTTTAATAAACCCATCCTTACTGGCCCACAAGACCCGGCCCATCCACTCCAAATATCTACCCACTTCTCATTCTCTCTCTTCCTCATTTTCTATACTCAGCCGAACATTCGAGAGAGCTCCCCATCATCTCTTCGTCTTCCCCGGCGAGCAACCCCCACTTCGTCTTCTCCAGCGAGAAACCCCCACTTCCACTCCGTCTCTTCCCTCTAGCCCAAACTCCTATCTTCTCCGGCCGACTACAAACCCTAGATCCAACTTCCCAGCTCTTCTCCTCTAGAACCCTAGGCTCCAGCATCTCCTTCTCCGGCGAAAACCCTAGATCCGACCACTTCCTTCTTCCCAGTCTCTACCTCTCATCTTTCCATGGCCAAAACCCTAAAACTTCAGAACCCTAACTCCTAAGCTCATCGTCTTCCTTAGTTCAACGTCCTTTCTGAAACCCTAACCCTAGGATCCATCCTTTCTTCTTCAAGCTCCCAAAACCCTAACTCTTTCCATCACAGAAATCTCTAAGTGAGACTTAGATCTGAAACCTTAGGTTCTACTTCCATGGCCGCAACAGAAAATCCTAGTCTCTTCCCTAATTTCTAACACAGAAGCAAGAAGAAAGAGAAGAGTCGAGGAGATCGAGGCGAAAAGCTCACCAGCCGGAGGGGATGTTGATCCATGGCGCGGCGGTGAGATACGGCTCCGACGACGAGGCTCTGGAGACGACGTCTCCGGTGGTGGCTTGGCGAGTCTGGTGGTGGCTCAGCCCTCGAAGACTCCACATGAGAGCCGATGGGGTCTCCTCGGGCTCGGCGCGCGAGGGAGTGGCTCCTCGGGGATTGACCGTTGGCGCAGGAACTCAAGGGCGGCGGCTCGAACTCCGAAGGGACTGATCTGGAATCGAGGTGGCGGCTCACTGCTCGTGAGGTCGACGACGGAATGATGGTGGTGCACACGGCCCAAGGTAGCTCACTGCGCGAAGCGGCAGCACGAGAACCGAGATGGTGTGGTCTCCGAGACTGCACTGCAGTCGAGAAAACCCTGCAGTCGAGGCGACATCAGATCTGGACGGTGGCGCTCTGGCGATGATGACGGTGGTCGGCGAAGGACGAGCGGCTGATCTCCGGCGACACTCCGGCGAGGGTGCGGTGGCGTACGGCGGATCTTAGCCTCTTCCAGAGAGGAGAGAGAAAAAGAGAGAGAGAAAATTGTAGAGAGTGTAGTGACATGTACTGTTCTGTGTGGTGTCAGAATTCATTGGTGAATGTGCCATTATTTATAATAAAATTTAATGTGTGTGTGTGTACAGAGGAGTGGCAGTGTAGGTAAATTTGTGTAGATCTGGGTGTAATATACAATGGCAGTATTGTAATAAGATATAGATCTGGGGGTAGGGATTAACACTAGTAACAGAATTTCGAATTCGAAATCCGAACAGATTTTCAAAATATAAAACTGTTTTAACATTTTTCAAGTTAGGATATTCAAACAGAATTTTTAAACAGATTTCTAAACTCAAAATTTCTAAATAATTAAGTTAGAGAACAATAACAGGTTTTCGAAATTCAAATAGATTTTAAAATTCAAAATCCAAACATTCTCCTCCAATAGTTTTAAAACAGGTTGTCTCAATCAAAAATTTCGAATTCAAACAAAATCACAATTTTTCTGATTAATTAGTAATTTCGAAATCAGTTAGCAATAACAATAATTTTTGTAATTTAGTAGAAAACTAGAATTTGTAATATCCAGTATTAAAATCAGCCTTGACAGTAAAATCAAACTTTAGCAATATTAACAAATAATTAATCTAAAGAACTCATATGAAATAATATTATACTTCCATTAGAATATTTTTAGGAAAAATATAAAATTTAGCAAAAATCGGTTAAGGGAGTCACAAATCTATCCCCCTTACAAAAATTTCGTCCTCGAAATTTCAAAAAATTTGCAGAGTACAAAATCAATCAAAATTTATTCAAGGTAACAAGAAATACTAAATGATTTATTTATGTAGTAAAATAACAAGGACTAACAAGTAGTCACTAGACAATATGAAAAACTGTAAATGCAAGAAAACTCAGAGACAAGCCTCGAAATAGGTAATACAAAGAAATCCCGCTACTACAAACAAGAAAATAACGGTCCATCTGGCTACGCTCCTGCGACTACTACTGATCCTCAAAGACTAGGTCCTCCTGCTGCTGCTCTGGTGCTGGCTCATGACGAGTGAAAGCCTCTCTGAACTGCGCAGCCTGTTGATTCTGGGCCTCCATGAATTGCTGAAACATGGCCATCACTTGCGTACCGTCGAACGTCATCGTCGGAGGAAGCGGCTGAGGCTGAGGCGGTGGAAGCTGCTCCTGTGCACTGGGTGCAGGCTGCTCGTTGGTCCCAGTGTTCGTCGTGACGACCGTCTTGTAAAAGAAAAATAAACTGTTGATTGCTATGTCCTAGAAAAATCATAAACTAATCTAAAAAAATCATAAGTAAAATTAAATTTTTAAATATTTAAACATCAATAACCATAAACCATAAACAATAAACTATTTTCCTGCGATTCCTATGCTGTGATGAGTTTTCCTTAGCTTTCGCTGGTCCCCTAATAACACTTTATTGCCTAAGTGTCATTAGGACAGACCTGCATGGGCCACCACTAAAAACATGTCATGACCCACTTCCGAATAATCGGATACAAGTCGGACACGCCTAGCCTTCATCGATGGATACGACGGAGTAAGCTGTACAATACTAAGGAAAACTTAAAGTCACAATGTAATGTAAACAACACAGCTTTTATAACGTTCCCAGAAATGATCACCAATATCCATCAAGTCTTTGATACAAAATTAGCCGGAGACAAATCCGGTCAAATAAAATAAATATACAATAATGAATATCCAAGATACAATCTCCAGAAAATAAAATAAAAAGAAAAGCTGCAATATCCAATGCAATCACAAGCTCCATGTAATCTTCCACTCACCTGCAACATATCCTGTCAGGAAAAGAGCAAAGTACAACCCTGACCAGACAATATACAATGTAATCTGTAGTACAAAATACAAGGTGAAATCAGAATACCAGAATACCAGAACAGAAAATGAAACTACGGTACCAGAGATGAAATGTAAAAACTGCAGGCAATGGACGACAATCAATATGCTAGACAATGAACACGGCTATCAATGTACAAGACAATGAATTACGACAATCAATATGCAATTGTGACAATTTGAAATATTAAAACTAATGTGTGACCGGCTTAGGAGCAATCAATCAATGAGTCAATCAATTCTACAAGGTACGGCTTCATCGTACGTGAAGTGTACGATTAGGCTATCCACAATCCTATGTTGGATGTGGTCACACAAAAGCTAATATTTCCTCCAATTCCCGCAATAATAATGACACACAAGCAATGAACAAGGTACAAGGCAATCGTGTGTATCTCGTGTCCGATATGAGAACATGTCACATGAATGTAAGACAGAAAACAAGGTACAAGTCGCGTCAGTGTACTTGCCTCGGTTTGGTTGCACGAGAGTAGTACTGTATGGTTGCAATGGATCATCTATTTTATTTGTACAATGATCAGGGTTTTTAATTAACTACAATAACTATCTAATATTTTTCTAACCAACATCTAACTATTTACTATGAAAATAGTTTAATAACCTTTAAAATAGTTTTAGTCACAAAATACTTTTATAAGAAATTATTAATTTATCAATTGGTAATAAAGGAAAATATTTAATAGTATTCAATATTAACTAATAATAATTATATATACAATATTTAGAATCATACTTACTAGAAATTATACCAGCAAAACATATTTAAAGTAACATTTGTTAATATAATATTATAAATTCTAGCAAAATATTAATAAAATAGTTTTATCTATAAAACATGTTTTTAGAGTAAGACCAATATAGCTAAACTATTCAAACATTTAACCAATAATATTTATGACAATTAATACTAGCATTTATAATAATTTTATAACTTAATTAAGAGAACTACAATTAAATGACTATTTATTAAATAAAGACTAGCCCACTGTCAAACCAGCCCAAACTATCTATATTACCATGCTGGATTTAAGCCCAGCCTCAGTCAAATTCATTCTGCTATATCCCATGTATTTAAACAGTTCATTTCTAATTAACTCAGTCCACAATTTTAAGCCCAAGACCCAACTTCTGTTATTCTTCATTTATTCCTCTTTCAAAATAACCTACACTCTGAACTGGCCCATTCTCTTGGCCCAGAAACCCGACCCACAGTCCTTAACATATACACTGCTTTCTTAACCAAATTTCAACAGTTTAATAAACCCATCCTTACTGGCCCACAAGACCCGGCCCATCCACTCCAAATATCTACCCACTTCTCATTCTCTCTCTTCCTCATTTTCTATACTGAGCTGAACATTCGAGAGAGCTCCCCATCGTCTCTTCGTCTTCCCCGGCGAGCAACCCCCACTTCGTCTTCTCTGGTGAGAAACCCCCACTTCCACTCCGTATCTTCCCTCTAGCCCAAACTCATATCTTTTTCGGCCGACTACAAACCCTAGATCCGACTTCCCAGCTATTCTCCTATAGAACCCTAGGCTCCAGCGTCTCCTTCTCCGGTGAAACCATATATCCGGCCACTTCCTTCTTTCCAGTCTCTTTCCCTCATCTTCCCATGGCCAAAACCCTAAAACTCCAGAACCCTAACTCCTAAGCTCATCGTCTTCCTTAGTTCAACATCATTTCTGAAACCCTAACCCTAGGATCCATCCTTTCTTCTCCAAGCTCCCGAAACCCTAACTCTTTCCATCACAGAAATCTCTAAGTGAGACCTAGATCTGAAACCCTAGGTTCTACTTCCATGGCCGAAACAGAAAATCCTAGTCTCTGCCCTAATTTCTAACACAGAAGCAAGTAGAAAGAGAAGAATCGAGGAGATCGAGGCAAAAAGTTCACCAGCCGGAGGGGATGTCGATCCATGGTGCGGCGGTGAGATACGGCTCCGACAACGAGGCTCTGGAGATGACAGCTCCGGTGGTGGCTCTGCGAGTCTGGTGGTGGTACGGCTCTCGAAGACTCCACACGAGAGCCGATGGGGTCTCCTCGGGCTCGACGCGCGAGGGAGTGGCTCCTTCGGGCTTGAGCGTTGGCGCAGGAACTCAAGGGCGGCGGCTCGAACTCCGAAAGGACTGATCTGGAATCGAGGTGGCGGCTCACTGCTCGCGAGGTCAGCGACGGAATGATGGTGGTGCACACGACCCAAGGTGTCTCACTGCACGAAGCGACAACACGAGAACCGAGATGGTGTGGTCTCCAAGACTGCACTGCAGTCGAGGAAACCCTGCAGTCGAGGCGACGGCGGATCTGGACGACGGCGCTCTGGCGATGACGACAGTGGTCGGCGAAGGACGAGCTGCTGATCTCCGGCGACACTCCGGCGAGGGTGCGGTGGCGAACGGCGGATCTCAGCCTCTTCCAGAGAGGAAAGAGAAAGAAAGAGAGAGAAAATTGTAGAGAGTGTAGTAACGTGTACTGTTCTGTGTGGTGTCAGAATTCATTGGTGAATGTGCCATTATTTATAATAAAATTTAATGTGTGTGTGTGTGTGTACAGAGGAGTGGCAGTATAGGTAAATTTGTGTAGATCTAGGTGTAATATACAATGGCAGTATTGTAATAAGATATAGATCTGGGGGTAGGGATTAACACTAGTAACAGAATTTCAAATTCGAAATCCAAACAAATTTTCAAAATATAAAACTGTTTTAACATATTTTCAAATTAGGATATTCAAACAGAATTTTTAAACAGATTTCTAAACTCAAAATTTCTAAATAATTAAGTTAGAGAACAATAACAGGTTTTCAAAATTCAAATAGATTTTAAAATTCAAAATCCAAGCATTCTCCTCCAATAGTTTTAAAACAGGTTGTCTCAATCAAAAATTTTGAATTCAAACAAAATCATAATTTTTCTGATTAATTAGTAATTTCGAAATCAGTTAGCAATAACAATAATTTTTGTAATTTAGTAGAAAACTAGAATTTGTAATATCCAGTATTAAAATCAGCCTTGACAGTAAAATCAAACTTTAGAAATATTAACAAATAATTAATCTAAAGAACTCATATGAAATAATATTATACTTCCATTAGAATATTTTAGGAAAAATATAAAATTTACCAAAAATCGGTTAAGGGAGTCACAGAACCTGAGGTGGTCGGGATCTATTCCAATCCCGGAAAGCTTGCTTAATTTGCTTCAATATTCGGATTAGACAATAGTGTGGAGTGCCGCTCACTAGTATCTGCAAGCCACTATCTATCGCCACCATATACCTGTCCATGTACGCCCATGCATTCGAATATCTAAAGGGTCTTCTGCCTGAGTTAGTCAAAATTTTCATACGGATGAGGATATGAGAATGATCGCTAGTCCCTCTCTGAAGACCCTCTGCCCAGTTATTTGGGAATATATCGAGCCATTTGTTATTTCCTAATGCTCTATCCAATTGGCAGGCTACTCGATTATTTGCAGAGCTATTATTCCATGTCCACATATGACCTGATCTCTCCAAACAAACTAACCCTGATCCCAATAAGCAGTTCTGGAAATCAGCCAGAATATTGTGAGGAACCGGCCGACCACCTTTTTTCTCTGAGCTCGATAGCATAGCATTGAAGTCTCCACATATAATGAATGGGTGCTGGTTCTCCACTTTCGTCGCTACTGAGATGATGTCACTCCATAGCCTCCCTCTTAGTCGCCGATCATTACGCCCGTAGACCGCCCCAACAACAATTTCTAATCCGCCTTTATTAGTAAGGTCGAGGACAATTAGTTGCTCCGAAATGAATCGCACTTGCCCAGCCCATCACCGCTTATCCCACATAAGCCATATCCTGGCCTCACCTCCTGATTGTAGATTATGTACCGCTTTCCAGTTATTGGGAGTCCGGTTAGCAATTCTATCAACAGATTTAATCTTACTCTCTAATATAGCAATAATAGAACAATTGTAGCTCTGCAAACCTATTTGATTTCTTTCCATCTGCCTATCGAGCTTGCCCACCGAACATTCCACACAATAAACGTCATTGAGTACTGGCGTTTCCGTCCTCCTTGTGACAAAGACTCTCTCCAGGATGATTTGATCGAGTCTTACCTGCATTTGTATCTCCAATATTGGTAATCTCCTCTTGCTGCCTTGTGAGACTCGTCTCACAGTATCGATATTTATATACTGATATGTACTTTTGTACTGTATTTCATATTTTATTAGATTTTGGTACATTTTAAATTTTTTCCAACTTATAGATTTTTTTCCTTGATCGGCATATCGCCAGTGTACCATTGTATACCGACGGCATGCCTATCACTCTCATTTTCTGTTATACGTATTTTTAGTATACGTATACAGAATTTTGGCCTTTGTCAGGTGACCTGTATTTTGACTTGTCTTTCTTAGCCTTTCTTTGTTTTAACTTTGACTTGATTTAATTTGGTTTAGTTGGTTTGAGATGAGATGGTTTTGTGTAAAACCCAAACTTCTCTCTCTCCTCCATTATTTTCATTCTCTTCATCTTCTTCCTCTTCATTTTCTCCTCCAACCTAAGGCAAGTACATCTTGCCAAATGTTAGAAAAATATTATTTTGTTTGTTCTAAACTCTTCCTTACATGATTATAAGCCTCTTTAGAACTTGGAGTTTTTGATTTTCATGGGTAGATTTTTGTAGATCTAAGTTTGTAACATTTTCAATTTTTCTTGGTTTTGATCTATCATACTTACTTGATTTTGAAAACTAATTATTCCATATGGTAGAGAATTTGATTCTACACAATTTTGACCTTTGAAAAGTTAGATTTTGACTTGTTTTGAGAAAGTTATGGCCAAAATAATATTTGGACATCTTCTATGTTCATCTGTCCTGGTTCTGGCAGGGACGATGAATAGTACCGTAGGCTTGAATAGTGCCGCAGGCTTGAATAGTGCCGCATGGATGAATAGTACCATATGACTTGTATAGTTCCGCATGCTTGCATAGTACCGCATGGATGAATAGTGCCACAGGCTTGCATAGTGTCGCAGGCTTGAATAGTGCTACAGGCTTGCATAGTGGCGCAAGCTTGAATAGTACTGCAGGCTTGGATAGTGCCGTATGGATGAATAGTACTGTATGGCTTGTATAGTGTCGCAAGCTTGCATAGTGCCGTATGGATGAATAGTGTTGCAGGTTTGCATAGTATCGCATGGCTTGTATAGTGTCGCATAGTGCATATTTTGGCTGTTTTATGGCCTATTTGGCTGATTTGTGGCTAGAATTTCTTCCAACTCCCAACATGAAAGTTGTAGATCTTTGTCTTTGCTTCAAGAATCTTTTGTTTCACTTTAAAATTGGAATTCATATATAATTGATGATTTCAATCATAATTTTGATCTTTTGGCATATTTTCTGTACTTGACGTTTTGAGGTTTCTTCGACTGCAATAAATTTCTTAACATGATTTGATGATCCTGTACAGTTATAAAATGACTGTACACCCTTTGTACACCTAACACTAGCACAGATTCAATTATTGTTTTTATGCCAATTTGTTACTTTTACTTATCCCTTCTCACATGTCAGGATATGTCTTTCCTTTCGAATATTTCTTATGTGATATGATATGTGTTTCCATGCTTTTCCGAATTTATTATACTTTACAATTTATGCCATGTTTAGAATTTTTTTTATAGTGACACGTTGTCGTCCACTCATGATTTATGCATTTTCTTTGCTTTATATGATAGTGATCCGTTGTGGTGCACTCTTGAACATGTCTTTCTTTGTTTTACATGATAGTGACCCGCCGTGGTACACTCTAGAACACGTTCCTTCTTTGCTTACATGATAGTGGCCCATCGAGGCACACTCTTGACAAGTACTCTTTACATGACAAGTAAATATAGCATGGCATGTATAATCAAGATGCTTTTGCGATGGCTATTCTCCTTGCTAATACAACTCTTTTGGACACCGTGGTTGAATGTATTGTGTATGAGTTAACAAGCTACATGTCTCGTCTGCATTATGTCTAGGATATGAATTCCTGGTTACCACGGTCAGGGATTCATACTGAATCTGACTAGGTTAATGACTAGATTGATCAAGTAGTTCATATAGAGAGATTTTCTACTTACATGCGATCCCGTTATCTGGGCACCTCAAGTGGACTTGTAGCCTGCCGTCGAGTAGGGCGCATTGCTAGCACAATGTCATGTGTTGCACCCCCAAGTCACCATGGGATACATTTGTTTCCTGGGTGATGTATTCCCCTAATACAACTCTCAACCTGCGAAATGATAACTGGATAGCTGCAGGGCTTGTGACTGAGGGAATATCTCATTGCATCTTGTTAGTAACTAGGCTTGTGATAACCTTAGTTAGCTAATGTATCAAGCCGTACTCATTGCTTGGCCGTGTTTGATGGATGGAGTCAGTCCAGTCCAGTCTAGTTTTGTCTAGGCAATGTCCATATGTTTATTTTAGTACATCATTATTTATGCTTTACTTTTGTCGATAAATGATTAGAGACGAAGTTCTTTTCAAGAGAGGCGTTACAACCCCGGTCCTTGTTTGGTTTACGGGTTGTAACTTGGATTCCGGAATAGTTCCTAAGTCATCTTGTCTTTTGTTATCCTATTCAGTACCCACATGCTATACATGTTTCTTATGCTAAACATTAATTAGAGGTTAAGTTCTGTTCAGGAGAAGGGTTACAATCCCGGTCCTTTTTTGGTTTACGGGTTGTAACTGGGCTTCTGGAATAGTTCCCAAGTCATCTTATCATTGTCGTTCTATATAATTATCACAGGCTCTCATGCCCTAGTTACATAACATGCTCACAAGTCTCAGTTATCTACATGCTTACAAGTCTCAGTTATCTAACATGCTCACATGTTCCACTTACCGTACATGTTCGTATGTACCATTTCTCTTACATGGTTTTGCTATGTCACAAGTTCTCTATTTAATTCATAAGTCCACAGTTTACATTATGTCACATGTTAATTTCCTTATTTCACATGATGCTTTACTTATTGTCTTCCATGTTCGGGATAAGTGCATTGGTAGTGCACGAGTCTCGATCTGCTTTTACTTAATTGTATCTCTAACCATTGCTATGTTAGTCATTGCTAGTTTTAGTTCATAGTTTGGCTTCCTATGTGGTACTTGCTATTTGGGGGTCTAACCCCACTGGTTTTATTTGGCCAGATCTGATAGAGAAGCCCAAAGGATCTTCCGTACCATCTACTCGACGGTGACTATCCGGAGCACCAGAGTACGTGAGTGGGTTTCTTGTT